>JARQOC010000004.1:82249801-82284822 GCA_033576535.1 Allobates femoralis
CTCTGACCTCATCCTGATCCCTGAGCACCTGGGCTCGGTGGGGGTGCAATCTGCAGCTGGGTGGAGCCAGGCACTCCACCTTGTCTGATATATATACACTAGAAAAAACTGCAAAGCACTCGTTACACTGTGCGAGAGGTGCAAGCTGTGTCGCTGGATCAACAAGAAACAAAAGAATCACTGCTGCACTCAGTCTAACCAAAAAGTGTATGCTAACAAGCAAATGGTTTGAGAAAAAAATTAAAACATCCGTTTCTTTCTAAAAAACTCAATACTCAATGTTTCTTGTTGATCCAGCGACACAGCTTGCACCTCTCGCACAGTGTAACGAGTGCTTTGCAGTTTTTTTCTAGTATATATATCAGACAAGGTGGAGTGGCTGGCTCCACCCAGCTGCAGATTGCACCCCCACCGAGCCCAGGTGCTCAGGGATCAGGATGAGGTCAGAGGGACCAGGGAGTCCGCGAACAAGGATCTGGCAGGGATGTCAGCGTAGGATCCTCCGGACCCCGGGGCCGCCGAGTAGTGGCCGGAGGGCAGGCATACATTGGCCAATGAGTGTACCAAGAGCCCCGGTTTTTAATAAAAAAGTGAGTATTGAGTTTTTTAGAAAGAAACAGATGTTTTAATTTTTTTCTCAAACCATTTGCTTGTTAGCATACACTTTTTGGTTAGACTGAGTGCAGCAGTGATTCTTTTGTTTCTTGTTGATCCAGCGACACAGCTTGCACCTCTCGCACAGTGTAACGAGTGCTTTGCAGTTTTTTCTAGTGTATATCTATCTATCTATCTTTCTATCTTTCTATCTATCTATTGAGGCTGTCACACACTATGATTTTGTGAGCGATCACACCTACAATGTCAGGGGTGTGCGCTCCTAAACAACATTGTTAGTGAGGTGTCACACGTGTATGTATCATTCACGACGCAGCAACGATGTTGCGTGTAGGTATCATTCGCACAGCTAGTTATCGTTATCGTGGTGTCACATTGAACGATGCAAGCAGATTGCATGATCGACATAGTCTGATTTGGGGTCCGGTTCTCAAATCTGTGATGAATGATCAGACCACTTATCACTTGTAAGATTAATGTGTCACACGCAACGACGTTGTTAGAGTGACTGAAAACCCGTGTGACGGGCTCTTATGTCTGTCTGTCTGTCTGTCTGTCCATCTATCTACAAAGCAAAAAAAACTGCATAGCACTCAAGACAAAATGTGAACTGGTGCTAGCAGTGACACTGGGTCAAATACCAAGAAAAAAATGTCTCTGCAGCACACCAGCTACTACCAATATCGTACATATGCTACATATCCATATGCCAATGTCTGCTTGCTCACCAACCACGTCACAGTGCCCCCAGGTCTGATGAGTCCTGCGCTGATAAGAATAATGAGTTTTTTGAAAAAACTTAAGTTTTTAAATTTTTTCTCATTTTTTGCTTGTTAGCATATGTACGATATTGGTAGTAGCTGTGTGCTGCAGAGACATTTTTTTCTTGGTATTTGACCCGGCGTCACTGCTAGCACCAGTTCACATTGTGTCTTGAGTGCTGTGCAGTTTTTTTGCTTTGTATCTTTCTATAGGGAAAAAAAACAGACAGCACTTCCATTTAAATTTTCAGCCCAGGTGCAAATCTAACTATTGAATTACATATATCACATAAAATGTAGCAGCACACTGGTAGAGCCAATTACACGCGAACAACGATGTTACTTGATGTTCTTATAGATGTTTTTAGAGAAAAAAATAAAACTAAAATTTTTTTTTGATAAAAAACTCTGATGGAATATTTTTTTTATTTTTTTCATTTTTTAAAGTTCTTAGTGCATGCATTGGCTGATGTATGCTTACCCTTCAACCACGGCAAGGTGACTTTGACCTTCTGAGCCACAGTGAATACCTGGTATGTTCCTGCTATTGCCCACTGTGACAGACACCCCTAGGGTACAAGAGAGGTTCTAAAATGTAGACAGAGACCCTTCAGATTAAAGTCACCTTGCCGTGGTTAAAGGGCAAGCATACATCGGCCAATTAGCGATACAAGAATGGAGTCGCAACACAGGTTCTTATCCACGGAACCAGCAGTATTTTAATGACTTTGTGGGGTCTTACATGGTGCGGGGGTGTGGTGGGAGGACGGGGGGTTCTCAAGGCGACGGTTGTTTCACGCTGCAAGTGGCGCTTCTACGGGCATATAGTTCCATATAGTGGAAGCGCCACTTGCGGCGTGAAACGGCCGCTGACTTTGAGGACCCCCCCCCGTCTTCCCACCCACACCACCGCACCATGTAAGACCCCACAAAGTGATTAAAACACTACTGATTCCGTGGATAAGAACCTGTGTTGCGACTCCATTCTTGTATCGCTAATCGGAAGTGAAGGATCGTTATACCGGAAGTGCGCACCGGATCGCCGGAGCTCTCAGGAGGCAGAACACCAGAGCGCTGGTAATCAGAACAAGGGGCACCCTGAAAAGCCGCAACTCTCCTGAGACACCGCATGAGTCGTGCTGGTGTCACCGTTCTCTAAAAAGCGTAAGTGATACATTGGCCAATGCATACACTAAGAACTTTAAAAAACGGAAAAAAAAAATATTCCATCAGAGTTTAAAAAAAAACAACTTTTAGTTTTAATTTTTTCTTTAAAAACATCTTTAAGAACATCAAGTAACATCGTTGTTCGCATGTAATTGGCTCTACCAGTGTGCTGCTAAATTTTATGCTATCTATCTATCTATCTACAGTATCTATCTATCTATCTGTGGAGCCCACAGTGACAGGGTACTCGGTACCGGACCGGGGTATCACGGGGGTATCACTGCCGTTTTGGTCAGGACCGTGTCCTGAGCCCACAAGTAAAGGGGTTATTTACAGGATAGTCGTGATGCCACCCACGGGTTGTGGTCAATGGTGACCATCGCTGCTGCTTGCTTCTGCCAGGAGGATGGATGGTGCTGCAGCAGGATGGATGAGCCCGCCGTTGGTTGGGCTGCTCCTTACAGTGTAAATAACAGTTTAACATGCAAGGAAGCGAACACTGGAGACTCTGGCAGGGTTCACCGGGTTTTACTTGAATTATTCACAACTTCTCAGTACAGTTCACAGTTCACACACAGTTTACTATTTGCCGGTTCCCCTCCTGCAGTCAAGCTTTCCTTCCAGTCTTATCCCCTCTTTCTGATTCTTTTCAGGCCCGTCTTTCTCTAGTTCCTGCGTGCCATATGACAGGCTGCATGGGTTCTTTCACTGTGACCCTATCACTGGGATAAGTGTTTTTGAGCCCTTATACACTGCTGTGTCTCATAGCACTGAGTTAGTAAATCAGACATGGAATCTGTATCTCCCCGCTGCGATGTCTATGATCTGGGCTTGAAACTCCACTCACCTCAGAGCCAGCGCTCTGGCATTGCCCTAGCCTCCAGTGTCCCTGCGGCACTAGGGAACCACCAGGCTCTGTCCTACCTGTGTGACTTCTGCACCAAAAGGGATTCTCCACTTCAAAGTCTTTCCCTGGCCATGATGCCGGGTTTCCTCTCTGGCCCAGCTGTACTGGCTTAGTCCTGGTCTTCACTGCTCGGCACCCTCTGGCCTACTACTCCTACTTCCTGGTTTTCTCTTTTATCCCAGTGGTGTCACCTTGACTACATCCCACCCACTTCCCTCTAAACCCTACCACCCCTTGCCCGCCTAGAGTCCCAGGCTCTGGGTTGGGTGTTGTATTCTGTGGGTGTGTTTTGGAGTGCTTTTGTGTTAGCTGACTACCCTCTGCTTGACTGCAGTTCCCTCTTGTGGCCACCCTGTACACAGGGGTGCCACATATCTATCTATCTATCTACTGTATGTATCTACCCACCTCACTTTACCATCCTTTTCTTTTCTTAACACGTTTAAATTGGTAAAACCTGCTGAATTTTACAGCAGACAGCTCTCATTTACTGGGAAATTATATCTTTTAAGACAAAGTAGTTTCCTCAGGGAACGATTCCTCTAAAGAGTTTTGCTGAACAAACAATATATTCTTGATTTGTGAAAAAAAGGCGTCATGGAACAAAGAAAATTCCTGATCATCAACCATTACAGGCTTCATATAATAATAATAAAAAAGCCTGACACGTTATTCAGCGATTGTGGAGAAGGTGATAATGAAGCTCTTTGAGCGGAGTTTGATTTTCAAGGGCAGAAGCTTCCGTTTTCCTTCTGAAAATTACCTTCATTCTGATCTAATATTCTCCGCACCGCTCCCACGTTATTTACAATGCAAATAAGGGCCAGATCAGCTGCTGTCAATTCCTGTTAACACCGGTGATCTGAGGTTATTATCTAGGAAAGAAAAATCCCCATCTGAACGAAGGTGCTGCAGGAAATATCAAAGACCTTGGAAAGCATATTAAGCATTCTGTGCTATAGAATAGATGTGGGTATTACCAAGGACTCCAAATCCTCCATATGTATGGAGGCCCACGCACCACAGCAATGTGCTTATAACTTTCCACCCGCTGGATTCAGAGATATATTTAGTTCTCTAGGTGGAAGATATCCGGATAAAGTAACAGAAGAAGTTTGATGTTCTTATTCACTTTAAAAGAGCACAGTCTGAATGGCAACAATGAAAACCCATAGACTTTGCTGGGATGTCATTTCAGTGATCCGTTTTCTGCAGTGTACTGCAAAAAAACGGATCAAAAAATGCACAGTGTGAATGTAGCCTAAGGCTGTTTCGTGTAGGCGAAGAATGGCAGTAAACACAACAGGCAGGTTAGCCTGTTAGCCTGGTTTCACAACACATTTTTCTGCATCAGGCTGTGTCCAGTTTGAACCGGAGACAACCTGATTCCGGTTTGTCTTCAATGTATTCCAATGGTGCCGGATTGGTCCTATTTGGCCATCCGGTTTTGTGTTTTCTGTGCCTGATCCAATTTTGTCCATTTTTTCACCGAGTCTGCATCATTTTTTTTGCTCCGGTTAAAAAATCGGACAAAATCATACAGTCCCGGATCCGGGGTGATCCGGCGCCCATAGCATGGGAGTGTATGGGCCCCGGCGGATCCGTGAAAAATTTGAATTATTTCCCAGATCCGATGTACAGCACAGAGCATGCTCTGAAATGCTGCTGTACTCGTTCATCCCCATGGACAGCAGCATTTCTGAGACACGCTGAGAGTTCAGCACCACGGAGAGCAGCACTGCACACACAAGCAGAAAGATCAGCACCATGGAGAGCAGCCTTAAAGGAATCCTGCAAAACACAGGAACCATGAGCATATTTGGCAGCAATTGCAACACATCCTGTCCTGTTAGTTTCTGTCCGGTGGATCCTGCAATAAACAGGACGAGGACTGTCTCAGTGCTTAGGCACAATATTTTTTTGCTAAATCCCGGATAAATCCTTTAAGTTCGTTTCATCTGTCAAATTTCAGTTGCTGTATATGCACAGCCTTGCATTCTCTCACACACCTGTTATTACACCTTTAGGGTATGTGCACATCAGTCGTTTTGTGGGCTGCTTTTGGACGTTTTACGTCGGCGTTTTCCGCTCCGTTTTATGTTAATTTATGTTAATCCAACCCTGCGTTTGGATTAACATGCTAGTCAATGGATTTTAGAAAACTCTGTCTTCACTAGAACGTTTTTCTTCTGGTCGTTTTCAGTCAAAACTGAGTTTTCTCAGTCAAAACTGAGTTTTATCAACGTTTTCCAAAAATAGAGCAAGTGACTTCTTTCCTCCGTTTTTCCACCGCTTTCAGCTGATCAAGTGCACTAAAAACTCAGTTTTCAAAACAGCCGAGAAAAACGCCGAGAAAAACGCTGGAAAACCCGGCGTAAAACGAGCAAAAAACGAGGGACACTGCTGAGCACAGAAAACTCAGTTTCTGCTAAAAAAAAACAGGTTTTTGGACGTTCTGCAGAGATGCACAAACGTCAGATGTGCACATAGCCTTACTTCCATCTTAAGAGCTTGACTGTCAAGAAAGGATCCAGGAGCGCAACAAAATTAACTTTCTGGCTCATTGCTTCAATACCAAGCAAACATTAAACTTCCATTCTTGTTAGTGTCTTTAGTAATACAATGACCAACATGTAATAAAAAAAAATGCTTAGTAGGCTGTAATATAGTACAATGTCTTGATATCATTATTGAAGGTTGCTGTGCATTAACCCTGTGCAATACCAAATCTTTATTAAAGAATAGGACAAACGACATTGAAGAATTGGCCTTGGAAAAGAAAGATGCTAGTAGGGTAAGGATTAGGCAAGGAATGAACAGAATATATGTCAAAAACAGAGATTAATTTATAAAACATATTTAGAAATATTTTTAAAATTGCATGAACGTCAATATCTACATCAGCTGAGGAAAACCTTATAAATAGTGCAGAAAGAGTTAAGATTTAATAAATCAATAGTGCACATGAAAATAATCAACTTTGCAATATATCGTATTGGAGAAATCTGCTTCTTTCTCCTTTTGGACTGATCATTCATTCTCAGTTCATGGGTGAAATGTGTAAAATCTGTATTTAGGCAAGGAAGACAGATGTGTTCCCCCATTACTGACATAGGAGATGACAGTTGGTGCTTTTCGACTTCTATGGAAGGGGAAAAGGAGGGAGGAGATAGAGGCAGACACAGACATTCTGCTGCAGGTTTGCCTGAAATGAAAGTTATAGCCCTCCATAGAACTTTACAAGCATCAACTGCCATTCTATCTCAGTAATATCTATATTAACTGAAGACATGTTTTGTACACACCTGGAAAATATTTGGTACCCTTCTGTTAAAGTAAGAAAAATCCATAACGATCCATAAGATAGCTTGAAACTAAGAGTCTTTCACATCAGTGTTTTTGGCTGAATGTGGCAGATCCGGCAGATTTACCGCATCTGCCGGATGTCCCGCCTAATGGCCGACTTGAGGTACACCTACGTCAAGCCCTCATTTATTCTCTATGACACTTGCGGCAGGTGGGGCAAGTGCAGTTTTGCTGCGCTCTGGGCAACACAAAAAAATGCAGCTAACTGCGTTTTTTTTGCCGGGCAGCAACTGCCGGATTTGCCGGATCGAGCCGGATTGCCGCAAGTGCCATAGAGAATAAATGGGGGCTTGCCATAGGTGTACCACAAGTTGGGCATCAGGCAGCAGGTCCGGGAGATGCGGTAATACTGCCGGATCTGCCGCATTCAGCAATAAAACGCTGATATGAAAGGACCCTAACAAATGTCATTTGTTTTTATTTAAAGTGTAACCACCGTTTACATTTTAATTTAATAATACTGTAGAGCAAGTGATTTTAAGAAACTTTCAAATAAACTTTATAAGTGAAATCTGGTGGAAAATCATTCATCAACCTTCCACAAGGAGTCCCCACTACACTGTGTTTGAAGCAGACATATGTTGATTCTCAGTCAGATCCGTCTTCACAATGATTATTTGACCATATAGGGGTATAGGGGGCATGGCCTACACTGTGTGCGAGCTCCTGACTGCAGCTGATGAGGTGACAGTGTATCAGATTACATCAGGCTACACCACAGTGCTGAGGATGTCAGGATCACTGCAAAGTCTTCTGCCATTTCCTTGGGACAAGCTTCTCTGATCTGTCATCTGGCTCCTACTCTGCTGACTCCCCACACAGCTCAGGATCTCTTGCCTTTTTCTGCTGTCACATCACCCTGCTTCCTATCAGTCTGCTCTCAGAAGCTGTGGAAATACAAACACTGTGCTAGCAGACGCTGGGTACGCAACACAGCCATAAAATGCAGTTTTTAAATGCGACCAAAAAAGTTGAGAAAATATTTCAGCTGCTATGACATTAACCAGTGCAGTATTGTGTTTTTTTTTTTTTAATTAATGAATTCTCTCTCCCACTTCCCCACATAGTGTCCCCACATTTTTCACCCAAACTGTCCCTTCAAACTTTTTCCCCCCATACTGTCCACTCCCATGTTTCCCCAATACTGTCCACTCACACCTTCTTCCACTTACACTTCCCCCCATACTGTTCCAATAAATCTTTCCCCTAAACCTGCCACATCACAATTTTCTCCCCAATACTGTCCACTCATACTTTTCTCTCCTGTACTATCCCCTAAAGTCTTGCCCCCTCACCCTTTTTCCCTACCATACTGTCCACTCACACTTCTCCCCATGATCTTCCCTCAAACCTTTCCTACTTAACTGCCCCTTTGCAATTCTCTCCCCTATAATGTCCACTCACATTTTTCTTTACTGATCCAGCCTCTGGCCCATCCATCTGGCCCATCAAGAGTCACTCCCATTTCATCAGTTAATAAAACCTTTGAAAAATCAGTCTTAAGATATTTCTTGGCCGAGTCTTGACATTTTATCTTGTGTTTCTTGTTCAAAGGTGGTCGTTTCTCAGCCTTCCTTACCTTGGCCATGTCCCTGAGTATAGCACACCTTGTGCTTTTTGCTACTCCAGGAATATTGCAGCTCTGAAATATTGCCAAACTGGTGGCAAATGGCATCTTGGCAGCTTCAGGCTTGATTTTCCTAAATTCATGGGCAGTAATTTTGCGCCTTTTTTGCCCAACACGCTTCTTACGACCCTGTTGGCTATTTGCCATGAAAAGCTTGATTGCTTGGTGATCACGCTTCAAATGTTTGGCAATTTCAAGACTGCTGCATCCCTCTGCAAGACAGCTCACAATTTTGGACTTTTCACAACCCGTCAAAACTCTCTTCTGACCCATTTTGCCAAAGGAATGGAAGTTGCCTAATAATTAAGCACACCTTATATAGGGTGTTGATGTCATTAGACCACACCCCTCATTACAGAGATGCACATCACCTGACTTACTTAATTAGTATTTGGCTTGGAGTAGAACAACATGTATGAAAAGTATCATGTGATCAAAATACTCATGTGCCTAATATTTCTACACACAGTGTATGCGTTTTTGCAAAAGCACCAAAAAACGAGGTAAGCAGCATTTTTGGGGACGTTTGCAAAAACGCTATCGTTTTGTTAACATGGGAGTCTATGGGAAACGCTAGCGTTAACGCATGGTACATATATGTACTATGCGTTAACGCAGGCGTTAATGCTAGTGCTAAAAAAAAAATGCCATAAAAATGGCAAGGGAAAAACAGCATCCTTTAACACATCCTTCCAATGGATGCAAGGTCCCAAATGTGACCCTAGCCTATGAGTGCTTTTTGACCTTAGTGGTTATTTTACCATATTTACATTATTTACATCATTTACATATTCTCTGAGTCAGCTTTCAGTTTGACAAAGGCTTGTAGAATTGCTGAATCTTAAAGCCACTAGGTGGTGGCAAAATGCAACTGCCTGGGGGACACCCACATTTGGTGGCACAAGGGAGACCACTGCAAGCTGCACGCAGGATAAATACTTCACCTGCATCCCTAGATATGTTCCTTGGTAATGAGCAAAAAAAAACACTGCAAATGTTCATGTAAAAAACAGGAAAGTTGGGGTAGATCATTAGGTCTATTGACAAGTGAAAATTGATCAAGTTTTAATTTCAATATTTTTTAATACGAGAAGTAATGTAAAGTATATGACAAAATCTATTACAAATGAGAAAAAATAGTTATAACACAATAGGTCATTTTCTGAATGACTGAATTTTATGGCCTTGTCCACACACCTGCGCTCTCAGTATTTAGCGCTTCTGTGCTAAATACTTAGGTTTTGACAGAGAAGCGCAGGCGCGTGTGTGCGGGCGCTTTCTGCAGACGCTGTCCCTGGTTACCCGATGTGTATCGTGGTAACCAGTTCATACAGCAGGCTGCATAGTGTGCGCTTATCCCGAGCGCACAGGGAAACACTGCAAGCAGCGTTTCCCTGTGCGCTCGGGATAAGCGGACAGTGGGCAGCCTGCTGTATGAACTGGTTACCACAATACACATCGGGTAACCAGGGACAGCGTCTGCAGAAAGTGCCCGCACACACGCGCCTGCGCTTCTCTGTCAAAACCTAAGTATTTAGCACAGAAGCGCTAAATACTGGCAGCGCAGGTGTGTGGACAAGGCCATTCCCTTTTATCTAGCGTACCCGCCATTTAAATTTTTATTTGATAATAATGTAGAGTAAGTGATTTTAATAAACTTTCAAATATACTTCATTAGAAAATTCTGGTTGGTTACCATTCATAAACCTTCCACAAGGTGTCTTTCTCAAAGAATAAAGAGACATACAAATACAAGCTTTTGCAATACACTTTAAAAAGTCTAATATTTGTTTTTTTATCAATCGAGAAGAAAGAAATGGAAATAGTATTTAGATCTGAGCCAGAAACTAAGACCAACAGTGCAAACGCGCACATTTGTTTACACCATATTTGCTTTCACGGTGTGCAATGAAAATGAGCTCCCGTTTCTGAATTAATGTTCTATGGAGCATTTAACAATAAAGCTGGCTTCCAGTGTGGAAGTTCTTGGACCTTCTCCAGACTTTCTTGTTTTCTCATATGGTTCAGCAGTTTTAATTCTTGAATGGTCTTTCAGTTCGTTGTGCCAGCTCACGGTGTCGTGTGTGTCTTAAAGCAGTTTTCTGGTATAACAATATTGATGTTTTACCTGAATCTCCAGAAACTCGTTTCAAGTTGGCTTTCAAGATGTAGGCAATATGGCTGGGGAAACCCATCTTTCGTATTGTCCTGTAGCAGCAACTTACTTTATTATCCAGTAATTTAAGAAGGAACATGCAGCTGAATATTGGGGTATGAAAGCTGTTGTCTGGGGTTTGAATTATTATTTTGGATATCGTCTGGGTTTGAAAACATTTTGAGGATTTGCAGTCCAGGTGAATTAACTATGTGGTCTGATGAAGTTCTCGAATTTACTACTTTGGCATTAGGTTTGGAGATTATCCACAAAAGTACATGAATTTGGACTATTCATGGTTAATAAAAGAAATGAGCCAGACCATGAGCTGGTAAACATGCAATGTGTAAGAGCACATTCACACTGGGGCCATTAAACAGGCAAACCATAAAACAAAAGCAAAATGAGCATATTCTCTGCAGTAAGTAAATAGTAGCAGTACATATAAAAAACATACTGTACTTAGTATTGATGAGAAAGCACTATGAAGCTCGGGTGCTCAGTACTAGTAATGAGCAGTCAGATACTCAGAAGGACTCATTGTGTACTAAGTATAACGGAAGTCAATTGGAAATGTGAGCATTTTACCGGAAGATCTTCCAGAAAAATGCTTGAGCTTCCCATTGATTTCCATTTTACATGCTTATTACCAGTACCGAGCACCGGAGCATGGCAGTTGTTATGTCCTCGGATATGGGCTGATCTCTCATGGACGGGGAGACCGGTGCCGATCATGCGGCTCTATGTGCCTTACCTGCTCTGTCTCTGCTGTGAGGCTGATCTCTGCTGAGCAGAGAGATGGGTGCCCATCACGTGGCTCTATGCACCTTACCCACTCTCACCCTGCTTCAGGGCCGGTCTCTGCTGAGCAGGGAGATTGGTGCCCATCATGCAGCTCTGCTAGTTCTGATCACCCTGCCTGTGGTTTCATGCAGTCATCTACTTCCTTCTCATCCAGGAACTTGTGTCCTCTTGGCTGGTCTACTAGGAATCTTTCTATTTTGTGCCCTGCACACATTTATAGAGACTGTACACATGTTCACTGTTAGGAGTCTCAGCTTGAGTGCTGAGCTGCTATGGGTATAAAAGGCATCCTCCCCCTATGTGAGGTGCCTAGGCAATGTGTTCATTCCCTTGAAATGTTGCCAGTGTCCAGGTCATACTCCTGCTGTTCTCTACACTAAGAAGACTGTTGCTTATTGTGCTCTGCACACCTGCACATGGGAAGCTATATGCATGAAATACTTAGCTCAAAAAAAGAGGAGCCATGACTCTGTTTGTACAAACAAGAAAAGACTGACGGCACTCCCTAACATGCAGTGTGAACAGGTACATAGCTCAACATAACATATTAAATCAAACAGACACTCTGTAGTGCTACAACATGCAAATCAAGAATATAATAATATAGAACTGCATTATAGCTAAGGAAAAATATGAAAAAAATGTAGAGACTTAGCATATAAAAATGGCAATTTCTATAACCCAGCAGCAGTCACAGCAAGATGTGTCTCCTTATTGGTAACCTGCCCTGAGTCAATGCCTCTCTCTGAGTTTAAAAAACCCTCTATTAGTATGGATGAGTAGGAACCTGTTAATAGATAAAATCATCTAAGGCTAATGGGGAGGGGTTCACAGACAGAAGACATGACCCCATGATTTGTACTGGGATCCTACATTAAGTTAATGCCTCTTTTGGGTTTAAAAAAAACACCTATTTGTATGGGCGAGTAGGAACCTGCTAATAGATAAAATCTAGTGAGAGGCTTTGACTCAGTATAGGTACCCAGTAAAAAGACACGCCTCCACATGGTTATTGTGTGGATATAGAAATGGTCAATTTTTTTAGCTATATGCCTAAATTTTTTCATATTTTTCCTTAGCTATAGTGAAATTCAGTATCTTTTATTCTTGACTTGCACATCTTAGCATTACAGAGTGCAACTGCCTGTTGGTACAAAGTCCAAGAAACTACAGCAAAACAGAAGAAATGAGACGGAGCAGACGTTGGTTTACATGCAATGTTTAAGAACATGTTCATATTGTAGCAATTTAACAAGCAACAAACAAAACAAGCATATTAACTACTGTAAGTAGGTAAATAGTAATCACAACTATAAAGGACAAACAGTACTTAGTTACCTTCATTTTAGAAAAAAAAGTGAAAAAGCCATCCCACCATGACAAGGTGTACCCAATCAGCACAGTCCTATCTCCTATCATGAAAACCCCACTTTGTGTGGTATTTGGAGTAGTAGCTTTAGAGGTACGATGGAGATGTTGAGATGTAGATGGAGAAAAAAATATTATACAACCTAATTTTAATAATAGATGATATCGGTCAACATCTACTGTAAATAGATGAAACATTCAGAGTCAGATGATTAATGCTATATCCATAAAATTGTACTAAATCAACAACATTAAGGCTATGTTCACACTGGATGTTTTTCGTGCTGAGTTTGATCCGTGTTTGGCGCTGAGTTTTATTTTTTAAACTGCACCAAAAATGGATAACAGACTGCCAGCAAACTGAATGGGATTTTCAATTTTCTGTGTAGATGTCAACGTTAGTTGTGCTTAGAGCACATCCAGAAAATAATGAGAATCAATTAAGCTAAGGTCAGACTTGCGTCTGCCCCTGAGCCTGCAGGATCCCGGCAGAAACTTAGTTTCTGGCCGAAGTAGCACATAGCGTTATCAGCTGGTAATGCTATGTGGCGCCTATGGATCTCTATGGTAACAGGACGCTTACTTCGCACAACCGCGTTCAGGACTTCTCCCGGGCATCTGCCTTACTCTGGAACTCCCTGCCCCAACACGTCAGACACTCTCCGATCCTGAGAAGCTTCAAGGGTCACCTGAAGACTCACCTATTCCGTCAAGCCTACAACCTGCCATGAGACCCAAGTGACCGCCCCACAACTGACACTCCCCCAGCCTACTGTATCACCACCCGCCCCTCGTAAACTGTGAGCCCTCGTGGACAGGGCCCCCTCCCCTCCTGTACCTGTATGTCCTGATTGTCTAGAGTTACTGTACTTGTGCTTGTCTCCCCTATCCTCATATAAAGCGCCATGGAAACTAATGGCGCTATATAAATAAATAATAATAAAACTACTGCAGCCACCGTCTCCACAGGATATGCGCTTTTGCAGAGTGCCCAGGAAACGCTGTTTGCAGTGTTTTCCTGTGCGCTCTGCAAAAGCACATATCCTGGAGATCTCTGTGGAGCCGGCAGCTGCGGTAAGCGTCCGGTTACCATAGAGATCAATAGACAGGCGGCGCATAGTGTTACCTGCTGGTAATACTATGCACTACTCCAGCCAGAAACTAAGTTTCTGCCAGATCCCGCAGACTCAGGGGCAGACGCCAGTCTGACCCTAGCCTTTCTCTACAGGTAAGGTCCTTTTACGTGACATCAGTTGGCCAACAAATGTTTGTAAGAACATGTATGACCGTTGATTGACTGATGAACAAGAAACATGCTTGTTGCCCAGCTGACTTGATCATTTTTATGTGTCTCTAAATCATCAATGTTGGCAGCACGTCTTCACGTGTGAACAGAGGATGTGCTGCTGAAAAGCTGCATACTCTGTGGGCAACTTGTAATCAGCCTATTGAAAATGGCACTCATGGTAATTGAGCATCAACTAGTATATCATCGATCGGCACTTGTTTGGCAAACATCTGCCTAGCCTTTCCATGTATGAATGTTAATTTTGTAAAGACTTCATTCATAGTGTGATCAATAATCCACTATCATTTTAACATTCGTTTCTCAGTCTGACCTCTAAAAAAATCTAATAACATAATCAAGATGAAAGAATACAAAAATACATGTGCTAGTACACCGACACCAGGAGAGATATAAAGGAGTTCCCTTTGAAAACTGTGTAACTTGATGTCTTTGGCATCAGAATAGTTGATGTTTCCATTCCCGTATTTTTGAAGCCCCAGTCCAGAGGTAAAATGCTGGAGGCAGCCTCAAGGCTATACATTTAGTATTAGGAACCCAATCTGTGGATTGTTATATATTGTCCTAGAATAAAATATGAAATGTGAAATGGTAAAGCTATGCACTTGGAGCTGATATAGGGCCAATTTCTCCACTTTCATTCATGTCGTACTGTAAGATTTCGAGTTGCCTTTTGATCTAAGTGTCGGAAATTAATCATCTTACGAGAGATGCTTCCATCATCTTCCTGGTGGCTATTGTGTCTGATTGTTTCGAATGAGAGCTATTATGGCACAGAGATTCTGTGTCTAAGTATCATTTTATGACTGCGAACATAATTGCAGCGTATTAAATTGGCTACTTGTTTTCATTAAATTGACTTTTTGCTTTCCATAACTTTCAGGGTCATTGACAATCGAAGACACAATGTCTTAAGTGAGTGACTCTATCTTTGAAGGAACACTTAACAAATTATTTATCTATCTATTTTTCTTCTGTATGCTACTAAATCAGTAGGGTTTGGAAATTGGATAACACATCTCCAATATGATACTGTAGGATTTATTTTTTGGCTTTCCAAGGAGCCGAATTCATAACATTTACTCTGGCTTCAATCACCTCAGGTTATGGCCCCGTGCAGGCATATTGTTACTGTTGTATCCCAGTAGGTAACTCTATACATTGGGATATATCATAAACTACTGGATAATGTGAGCCTTAGGCTGGGGTCACACTTGATTTAGGACCCATGTTTCCAGGCAGCGCTAATACCGGACAGCGTTAACGGCAAGCGCTGCCTGGAAATGGGGCCCCATAGAAACCCATTGTGTATCATAGTTACAGCCGCACACGGAGCTCCAGGAGGTGTGCCTTAGCTGAGCGCATAGGAAACATGCCGCTATACAGGGTCCTGAAAGCGTTAACATTAATTCTATGGGCAGCGCTCTGCCATAGAACTAATGTTAAAGCTTTCAGGACCATGGATAGCGGCATGTACAGTACGCACATTACGTACTGTATATCCTCCACAGCGAGGAGCCGCCGTGTGTCATTGATAAAACAGTAATAGCTGACAATAGCGGTGATACTGTAATAAAGTGATTTAACCTCTCACATGCCGCTCTATCTGGCCAACATGTTTGTAGGGAGGGTGGACACTCCCTGAAGACATGTTGCCCACATGTAATATTAACATTAACCCTTTGTTCATCCCTGCGGCCCTAGAGACATGCTACCTACTCAGGTGGGCATATAATGTGTCAATATTGCTTGTACAGTAAGCCAGCTCCTGTCGGCTCTGTACAATTTTGTGAATGAAGCCGCCTGCTCCTCTGACAGCAGTGCGCATACTATACGTAATTTACCTATAGTATGTGCGCTGTCCGAGGTCCTGTATGCATTTACAGTAGATCTATGGGCTGCGCACCGCCATAGATCTACTGTAAAAGCCTTCAGGACCTCGGACAGCGCACATACTATACATACATTACGGATAGTATGCGCACTGCTGTCAGAGGAGCAGGCGGCTTCATTCACAAAATTGTACAGAGCCGACAGGAGCTGGCTTACTGTACAAGCAATATTGACACATTATATGCCCACCTGAGTAGGTAGCATGTCTCTAGGGAGCCTTGGCACCCCCTAGAGACATGATGGGCACAATTATTAATATCATTAAAGCTTTTTTCACAACATTAAACACCTTGCTTATCCCGGCGGCAGCCGGGATAAGCAAAGTATATGGGAACTGCATTGCCCAGGATCACACATCCTGAGCAATGCGGTTACCGCAATGCAGATGTTACAGCCGCTCCGAAAACTGCAGCCTGCATGATTTTTCATGCAGGCTGCAGAGCCGGATGTGGTAACTGGATTGCTTGTAATGCAATCTGGTTTTTATAATGGGCTCCCATGAGGAGCGTTTCCTGATGCGGTTTTGAGCTTTTTAAAAGCTCAAAACCGGATCAGGATTTTAAATTATAACCGCATATGTGACCCTAGCCTAAGTCTGGCCCTAGCCTATATGTAATAAATACCCTATCCGCTTTTTTCTGCACCCAAAAACGTTCCTAGGAGGTTTTTTTAAGCCCCAAAACGTTGCTCTGTTATGCGTTTTTTTAACAGGACCAGTGCAGTAAAAACGAATCCGTTTTTTGGGTGTAGTAAAAAAAACAGATCTGTTTTTTAACTTGGGGCCCTATGGGAAATAGATCTGTTAAAAAACGCACCATCCGTTAATGGATCCATTTTTGCTAGCATTTTTTGGCAAATGCATAGCTGCACAGGAAGCTCAAAAAACAGCCTAAGGCTAAAGCCACACTTGGGTGCCTGCATCCGTTTACTGGATGCATTACTGGATCCAGTTTTTCCCCTTGCCATTTTTGAGGCATTTTTACCAGATCCGTTAACGCATGGTACCTATATGTACCATGCATTAATGCATACGTTTCCTATAGACCCCCATGTTGAACAAAAACACAAGCGTTTTTGAAAATACACCAAAAAATGTGGTAGATCCTATTAAAAATGGATTTCTCAAAAACGCAATGTGCTAAATGGATTGCACTTTAGCACACTTTTGTAATGCATTTTTTGCATTGGAGTACCGTATATACTCGTGTATAAGCCGAGTTTTTCAGCACAAAAAATGTGCTGAAAAGTCCCCCCTCGGCTTATACACGAGTATATACGGTAGCCCCAGCTGTATACTGCACTCCTGTAAAGTAAGATGTCAGTATACTTATCGCTGCTGCCGCCGCCGCTCCGCTGCTCGGTCACCGCGCTGCTCCGGGTCTTCATGCTTCCTTCTCCGGCGCACAGGAAATAACGTCATTGTTCGAGCACCGGAGAAGGAAGCATGAAGACCCGGGGCAGCGCGGTGACCGAGCAGCGGAGCGGCGGCGGCGGCAGCGATAAGTATACTGACATCTTACTTTACAGGTGTGCAGCAAGGGGGGCCCTGGATACCACGGGGGGGCTGTATACAGCTGGGGCTGCTGTATACAGCTGGGGCCCCTGTATACTACTGATGGGGGGGAGGTCTGTATACCTCTGGGGCTGCTGCTGTATATACCCCCTGGGGCTGCTGCTGCATATACCCCCTGGGGCTGCTGCTGTATATACCCCCTGGGGCTGCTGCTGTATATACCCCCTGGGGCTGCTGCTGTATATACCGCCTGGGGCTGCTGCTGTATATACCCCTGGGGCTGCTGCTTTTTATACCCCTGGGGCTGCTGCTGTATATACCCCTGGGGCTGCTGTATACTACTACTGGGGCTGCTGTATACTACCACTGGGGCTTCTGTATACTACTACTGGGGCTGCTGTATACTTCTACTGGGGCTGCTGTATACTACCACTGGGGCTTCTGTATACTACTACTGGGGCTGCTGCTGTATAAACCACTGAGGCTGCTGTATACTACTACTGGGGATGCTGTATACTACCTGTGGGGCTTCTGAATACTACCACTGGGGCTGCTGTATATACCTCTGGGGCTGCTGTATATACCTCTGGGGCTGCTGTATATACCTCTGGGGCTGCTGTATACTACCACTGGGGCTGCTGCTGTATATATTTTTTTTTTCTTGCTAGCACCTACACTTATAGGTGTGCTCGTCATTCTCTTAATGTTTATACCACTGGGGAGGCTGCTGTAACACTGCTGGGGCCTGTATGTACCACTGGGGAGGCTGCTGTATACCACACTGCTGGGGGCTGTATACTACCACTGGGGAGGCCTGTATACCACTGCGGGGGCCTGTATACCACACTGCTGGGGGCTGTATACCTGTGCTGGGGTCCACCCTCGGCTTATACACGAGTCAATAGGTTTTCCCAGATTTTGGGGGCAAAGTAGGGGGGTCGGCTTATACACGGGTCGGCTTATACACGAGTATATACGGTATATGGGTGCATTAACACATGCGTCTTTCAACATCTCAAAATGAAAAAACTGGATCCAGTAACTGGATTGCAGATGCAAGTGTGGCGCTGGCCAAGGGTCACACATGCCAATGAGTTTTTTTTCCACTGGTTTCAATAACATGCAAAACTGTGATAAAAATCCAGCGCTCAGTCACTCTTCAAGTTTGAATATTTATTTTCAGTGAAATACCATCACATCAGGGGCACACCAGTGTGCCCAAACACCAACGTGTTTTGACACTGAGGTGTTAGTTGTGAGCCATGACTAAGACCTCAATGTCGAAACGCGTCGGTGTTTGTGCACACTGGTGTGCCTCTGATGTGATGGTATTTCACTGAAAATAAATATTCAAACTTGAAGAGTGACTGAGTGCTGGATTTTTATCACAGTTTTGCATGTTGAAGTCCGGCCCAGGACCAGGGCTGAATCGGGTGAGCTAACTTGCACTGTCCCCTTACCTGTTTTGTCTGGTTTCAATAACAGATCCGTTATTTGAAAGTTGTTTTTGAGCCTCCTGTGCAGCTATGTGTTTTTTGGACCTTGCCATTTCTTGCCAAAAAATGTTCGTCAAAACGGATCTGTTGGATGGTGCCTATATGTGGTATTTGTTAACGGATCTGTTTCCCATAGGGCCCCATGTAAAAAAAAGGATCTGTTTTTTTTACTGCACCCAAAACGTGGCTTGCAGCGTGTTTGGGGTCCAGTGAAAAAAACAATAGCGTTTTTTAACAATGCAGTCACACTTGATCCCAGGATCCGTTTTTAGCATCAGTTTTTGGACTTAGGAAATAAAGTTAAAAAACTGATGCCAATAACGGATCCAGGGCTTATGTGTGACCCTAGCCTAAGGCTAAATACAGCCTGCAGTAAAGGCACACCGTTAACGTCAGGGGCTGCCTGCGAACGCTGCTCCATGGTAACCCGATGTTTACCATGGATGCAGCCACACAGGAAGCCCCAGGAACTGCGCTTTAGCAGAGCACACAGGAAAACATTGATGACAATGTTTTCCTGTGTGCTCTGGAAAAACGCAGTTCCTGGGGCTTCCTCTGTGGCTATATCCATGGTAAACATCGGGTTATCATGGAGCAGCGTTCGCAGGAAGCACTCGACGTTAACGGTGTGCATTACAGCAGGCTGGGCTCTGCTGTAACGGCATCCAGTTAAAGTGGGTGCACTGTTCAGAGTGGCACTAGCTTAAAAAAAATGGATTTGTTATTGGATCCATGAAAAAAACTGATAGGCATGTGTGACCCTAGCCTATGGTTAATAGTGTGAGCCCTTTGGCCTTATATGAACAACCTGCTGCCGGAGGGTTTCAGTCCCTTTGGAATGGTACACCATTTTTGCAAAGTGAATGCAAACTAGAAGGCTGTCAGTTAAATGTGGATTGTCAGATAATTAGGAAAATTAGCACAAGCTGCCAGATTAACACCAATAACCTGCAGGTATCTGAAAGTGTTCTCTAATTTTGATCAGTGTTCTTTTTCATTTATCTCATTAACATTTTTATTCTGTGCTTTAGAATATATTCAATTTAATAATTAATTAACCTTATAATACTGCTAATTTTCTCATGCTAGGATATTTTCACATAGGATCACGCAATGACCTCAACATTAAGGAAAATGTGTGTTGTGCTCTAATTTTGTTCGCCAGTGTATGTATCTGGACTGTTTCTTCAAAGAGGTGTTTTGATACAGCCCTACAGAGACTGGGGAACAAGCCTCAGGCCTCTGACCTAATGGTCAGAAGTATGGAAATGCAAGACACTACACTCACTCATGTAGAACAGGGCTGGCCAAGTGCAGTCCTCAAGGCCACAAACAGTGCATGTTTTTATAATCACCTTAGCATTTCCCAAGTTGCTGGAATCATCAGCTTTGAAAGTGATGAAATTAGCACCTGTGCAATGCTTAGGAAATCCTGAAAACGTGCACTGTTTTAAGATATTGAGGACTGTAGCTGGGAATCCCTTCTTTAGAAGTGTCTGTGGAGGTATTCAGGGATCAAGAGGAATCCTCAAACTCTTTTACCACAACTGTGGCTCTTCCTGGATCCTCTTAGGCCCTGTACCCATGTTGAGCACTAAGGGCTGGAGTACTCAGCAGTTGGGCTAGCAGTCAGGCTCATGGTGGCTGTGCCCAGAGCTGTAGCCCTGGCTCACATTAAAAATGGGAAAAGTAAAAATGGAGAAAATAAATAAAAATTGAAAATAAAGAGTTTGTAACGCCAGTTGAAGTTGGTTTGGCCACTAGGTAGCTAGTACTGCATGTAAATCCTCAAGGGTTAGGTGTTTTGCCAGTGTGGAATGCTCCCTCCAGCATGGAGCAGGCCCTTGAGAAATAAGTTTTAAATATGGCGGTTGTAGTGCAGAGGAGCAGTGTGAGGATGCAGAGGAAAGCAAGGCACATCAGACAGTCTCTTGAGTTCTTTATCTTCACTGAGTTGGTTAAGCACATCCAGGACATGTGAAGAAGCAGCTGATTTCTGTCCCCAAGGTCACTAGCTCCTCTATGGGTCCTTCAGCCGGGCAGATGACGTGGACACTGTGAGCAAATGATTAAGTTCTCTTGCCCTCATTTCCACTGTGGCCCAGACGCGCCCTCTAATATGGCTACTGGGTATGAAATCCAGTAACCTCCAGGCTCTGTGTCCAAATCTTGTTAACCAGGACACTTAGGGCCTAGTTCCCTTCCCTCATCTTGTCCTTCTGCCTGGCTGCATGGCCAGCAGCAGATACGTCCTGTTGGCCACTAGACCTGACACTGGCTGAGAAATTCCTGTTGCCTATCTCTCCCTCCCTATCCTAACTCTTCCCTCCAATCAGAAGTGGGGTCTGCCTGGAACTGGGTCTCTTCCACCCTGCACTCTCCAATTGGAGTTTGGAAAGTGTTGGATGTGTGGGGGTTCCCATCAGAGAGATCTTCACTTCTCTCCACACATGACATTCCACATGATGTCACCGCAATACCACTTGTGGCAGCCAGACTGCAGGGACACCGCACCCACAGTGCATTGTATGGTTTGATGCTTTTTTTGGTGCAGATTATTAGAATCAGCATCAAAATCTGCATGTCTATCCTGAGGCCAGGAAAGTCTATGACAGGTGAAAAGTGCTGTGCCCACATTGCTTTTTTTTTTCCTCGCACATGTGGTTCAGATTTCACTTTTCTTCACCAAAATCAGCAAGGATAAAAAAAATACATTGTCTGAATTCTCAAAGACATTGTTGTCATTGTTTTGATGCAGATTCTCAAAATCTTCTTCAAAAGAAGTATTAAACAATGTATTGTGGGCATGAGGCCTTACAAGAATATGGTGGGTCATCTTCACAGAAAGCATCCCCCATATGCTGTGAGAGCAGACACGCAGGCATTGGTGAGAGTGTGACAAACAGTGCAATTTCAAACATTACTGCAGTTCAGAATCAAGAGTCACATAGGGGCTATACGGCAAGTTTGAGCTGTGTTACACTACTTGACGTCACCGTTCCTCATACTTGCTGTCTCAGGATACCGGCGGGATACATTCGCTGGATCTTGTGCGATATCACGGCTCTAACGAGACTGCTAGTGTTACAAGTGCCACTACGTTTATCTCAGGTCACACAGCAGAATTTCCTGCTGCGTGACACCCGCTGTATAACCTGAGACACTCTCAGGGAAGTTACGAGGATGTCTGAGGTTCATGAGTGGGGCTGTAAGAATGGTGGCAGTGGCACTGAAGCTTGCTAAGTAATAGTGTAGGAAGAATACATCTGTGCCAAAACAGAGGTTATCCACTGTAAAACAGTTTAAGCTGTGTTAGGCAGCCTTTGTGCCCCTTTAAAGGTATTTTCTTGGCCCTTGATTCTGCCTCCTATTGATTTGAATGGTGTTCAGAAGTTCATCGAACGGTTTGCCAATCTATATGGCGAATATATGCCTGTTCGGTTAACTGAACACAAACTTCAAAATGTTCCTAGCTGGCAGGGTCCTCTCTCCTCACCTACTATATCATCACCCATCCTCTATAGACTGTGCGTCCTTATGGACAGGGTCCTTTCTCCCCACCTCCTGTATTCTCACACATCCTTGTAGACTGTGAGCCCTCATGGGCAAGGTCCTCTCTCTCTCCTCACTAACAGTATCCTCACCCATCCCTTGTAGACTGTAAGCCCTCATGAGCAGGGTCCTGTCTCCTCACCTACTATATCTTCACCTATCCCTTGTAGACTGTGAGCCCTCATGGGCAGGGTTCTCTTTTCTCACCTACTGTATCCTCACTCATCCCTTGCCATCGTGGGCAGTGTCCTCTCTCCTCACCTACTGTATCCTCACACATCCCTTGTAGTCTGTGAGCACTCGTGGGCAAGGTCCTCTCTTCTTGCCTACTGTATCCTTACCCATCCCTTGTAGAGTGTGAGCCCTCCTGGGCAGTGTCCTCACTACTCTCCTACTCTATCCTCACCCACCGCTTGCAAATTGTGAGCCCTTTCGGGCAGGGTCCTCTCTCCTTCTGTACCTGTCTGTGCCTTGTATTTTTCATGTATATTGTACTTGTCTATGATGCCCCTTTTCACATGCAAACCGCCATAGAAAAAATGGCACTATAATAATAAATAATAATAATATTATTATTCTTGAATGGCTTAAAAAATGTTGCCCATCATTCAATAAAACTGCTATATAAATTGATTTTTATTGTGATGCTCAGGTTCGAATGGAGGCAGCTGTGTATTGATATTAGAGAATGTGATGTTCCTTAAGTCCTACAAGAAGAGCACCTGATGTCACCGCTCTGTGGTGTTTCCATGTTTGACCAGATGAAAGGATGAAAATTTAATCTAGTGATTTACGCACATACTGGTATACAAATATGATGAGGCTAGACTAGACTGATATGAATAAGAATCTGTTACCACCTATGGCACAAAGCAATACAACTTATAATCTCCAAAACACATTATCATCGACGTTATAGCACAAAACCGGTTTGAAATGGGAGATGAAACACAAGAGACAAAAAACATAGCTAAAGGAAAAAAATATCTTCTCTTCATTGCATTTGGGTACTAAATGAACTTTTACCATTTATCATTGTGTATTCTAATATAAAAAAAAATTAGCAGATCATTTGAAATTCAAGTTTTAAATGTCTGGATTTTTCCATATTTTTTAAAAAAAAATCTCTTATTCTTTTGCAAAAGAGAATGTAACAAGAAATGGGAGGTAGGTACATGTTCAAAAAACCATCAACCTTCTGCAAGAAGACATCTTTATTGGTGTGGCATGTATATGTGACAAACTGGACTAGTGCAAGTCTGCAAAACCAGACATACGGAGCTACATCGCTTCTCACTATTATTGGCACATCTCTATCATTTTTTTCCATCGACTCTACAATGTCTTCAAAAATAAATGGAGATTTACCAAAGTTATATCATCAGAACTTTTAATTAGTGTCCAAGGTAAAACAACAATAAAACATTGTTTGTCAACTTACATGTTGCAATTACAAAGAAGAAATAGAATAACCATCATGTGCAGCAATAAAGACCCCTAATTAATACTTGGTCGCCCCTTTGCATTGATTACGTTGTTTCTTGTAGCATCTAGAAGCTTCTTGCTCTTCTCCGCTGTATTTTCTCTTCCTTTGCAGTTTGTTCGAGCTCTTGAATGTTTGCAGGTTCTTCTTCCCAATTACAGATTTCAGCTGACCCCAAAGATTTTCCATGGGATTGAGGTCAGGACTCTTTACTGCCTTTTTATAACAGTCCATTTTTTCTTCTTCATCCTTTCCTGTGCACTTTTGGATGTGTGCCGTGGATCATTGTCTTGCTGGAGGACCCAAGATCTTTGACTCAAACCCAGTTTTCTTACACTTAGTTGGACTTTTTGCTCTAAAATTTCTTGATAATTCTCTGATTTCATGATTCCTGTGATATGGACGAGGCCTCCAGTACCAGACACACAAAGTAACCCCACAGCATTAGGGATCCTCCACCATGCTTAACTGTTGGCAGGGTGTTCTTTTCCTTATAAGTTTCATTATGCCATCGGTAAACAAGCTGATACTTTGCATTGCCCCAAAAGTCTATTTTTGTTTCATCTGTTGATAGAATATTTTCTGAGAATGATTGTGGTTTGTCAAGGTATTCTTTGGCAAAGATCCTTCATTCCTTTTTATGTCTTCAACAATGGTTTCTTCCTTGTCCTTCACCCATAAAGTTCTGCTTTGTCTTGTCTGCGGCATATGGAAATTGTTGAAACCATGACCCCAGACTATTCTAGGTTGGCCTTCAGGTTTTTGGATGTTTCATATGATGTTTTTTCCATCATTCGCACTATCCTTTGAAAACATGTCGTGTCAATTTTGTCTTTCCCCTACATTCAGGGAGGTTCTTGATGTTTCTATGCTTGGACTTCTTAATATCATTGTGCACTCTTGAAACTGGGATACCAAGGTCTTTAAAGATGACCTTATACCTTTTGGAAGTCTTGTGTTTGCTAATAATAGCAGTTTTGATATCTTCAGGAAGCTCCTTTGTCTTCACCATTGTGACAAAGGAACAGGGCCTAACATGTGGCTTTTTAAAACACTGAAGTCATCATTCATTGGACAATTCATGTCACGTGGGCACCAGCAATTTATCACAGGTAATTCTCATTTGTGATTTACCACAGGCGAGTCAAAATATGTGTTCTTACTAAGTTAATGTAAAGGAGCCAATACCGGGGTCACACAAGCTTTAGGGTTTTGTATTTTTCCTCCCATTTATTTTTTGTTTTAAATGGTTGACTATCATTTGCTCTTTTGTATTTAACACAAATCCTCCATACAAAAAAGTTGTTTCACTTGATTCATTTTTTTCACAGGAATTTCCGCATTATGGACCGAAACCTCATGGTGCCAATAATGATGAGCAGGACTGGGACTGTGCTTTTTTTTTTTTTTTTTTATTTATTTATTTTTTTAAAGCATTTCTTCCTCTTCCAAAAAAAAGAAGTAACAAGTAATCAGATTTTAGTGGGCACATGTCAGAAAAGCAAGCAATTGCTATAGGCCCCTGTAATAATGTGGTTTGTACGAATGTAAAATTTGACTAGTAAAACTAGTAACATTTTTTGCCATAGACACCTCTTTCTGACGTTGACAGTCACAGGTAAATGTCTATTTTCTGGAGAATTTTCATTTGTATATCTAAAAATCACAGATATTCCTACTTAACAAAATGATTGCATGACGAATGCAAAAACTCATTAAAATTCCTCCCTCGTGGCTTTCCTCTGACTTACACTGAGTTTAGATTTCTTTTCTTTGTAAACTACTTTGTAATTGTGCTAGCTTACTGCTTTCTAGTGTTTGAAGAGTTAAAAAAATAATGTGTAATTCAGATGCAGCATGACAAGCTTTATCTATTACTTAGCAATCACGCTGGCACTGCTGCTGGCACCCCTCCTATCCCTCTTTAATCTATAGTTTGATGCTCTGTATTTTGTGCAGATTTCTACACTTATCATTTTTGGTGATGCAATAATGTATCATTTAGTGTCTAGAGTCCAATGTTTTATGGTTTTCTCTCCCATACTGTATTGAGGTGTGAGCTTTGAACTTCTTTCACTACTCAAAATCCCACTAAAATGGCTGCTGCATTCCCTGCCATGGCTTTTATATAGGCTGTGATAGTCTCTACAGATTGACTCTTCTATACTATGTTATGTGATAAATACTAGCCATGAGGAAGCCCATGACAGCTGCACCTGAGATCATTCATGTGAGCTTTCAATGGCTGATTGTCACACAGACGTTTGCCAAAACAATGCTGATTGTCATGGCAGCATTGGGCTCTCTTCAGATTGCTGATTATGATGCTCTTTCCAATGGTTTGTCTGGTGTCTGGAATCAACACAGGCAGACTCAGGAATTGACTGATTCATAGGCAGGCTAGCAAGAGTCTGCTAGCTCCTCTTATCACATGTTGTGGGGAGGCCTATCACAGCGGCCCCCCCTCCTCTTTACTGGAGGAATACAATCCACATCAGCTATAGTTTATCCTATGTTGGTCTGATAGGGGTGGTGTCCCAGACTCTGGAGAAAGTTGCACTATGTACTTGGTGAGATTGTGGAAATTCTCCCCTGCTGTTCTTTAGCTTCCTTCCTATTTATGCTGGTGAAATCCTTCTATCCATGCCAGCTATAGTTTATCCTATGTTGGTCTGATAGGGGTGGTGTCCCAGACTCTGGAGAAAGTTGCACTATGTACTTGGTGAGATTGTGGAAATTCTCCCCTGCTGTTCTGTAGCTTATTTCCTATTTATGCTGGTGAAATCCTTCTATCCATGCCAGCTATAGTTTATCTTATGTTGGTCTGATAGGGGTGGTGTCCCAGACTCTGAAGAAAGTTGCACTATGACCTTGGTGACATTGTGGAAGTTCTCCCCTTCTGTTCTGTAGCTTCCTTCCTATTTATGCTGATGGAATCCTTCTATCCATGCCCTTATGTTGGTCTGATAGGTGTGATGTCCCAGACTATAGAGAAAGTTGCGCTATGTACTTGGTGAGATTGTGGAAGTTCTCACCTTCTGTTCTGTAACTCCCTCCTGCTGTGGTTTTTCCTCCTGCTACTCTTATTGTCTTTACCTTTGTGTGTGCTTTGTGACTGAGTTGTGGTTTTCCCTTGTCTGTCTTTATCTATAGTTATCATTCCTCCCCTGTCTCGGAGAGAGGGGGAATCAAATCAGGGCTGGAAAGGAGCAGGACCAGGAAAGGAGACTCAGGCCTCTCCACCATCAGGAGTCCCCTTTACATAGTGATAGCTCAGAGCTCCCTAGCTTGAGGGGCAGAAAAGGTGCTTCTATTCCCCGTGTACTCATAAATCACCGTGAAATATCCAATATTTAGCCATTTATAAAATATCGGTGTACATTTTTTTTTGGTGATTCCAAAGAATCAGGCAAATTAAGTGGAATCCAGCTCAACATGGAAGAATTTTTTTCTTTTTCCAATGAAAAGTGCAATACAGAAAAGATTACATGGTCAGTGTGAGTTGACGCGTTTCGAGCATAATCTACGCCCTTACTCATGATTCCCAAGAATCACATAGAAAATGTTTCTAATTCAACAGGTCAATTAAAGTTCCTAAAATTCAACATGGTGAAAAATGTTTGTACCATGTTAGCCAGTAGATAGCAAAATATATTAAAATCTGAGAGCCTTCAGTGGTTGAAACCTTTTAATAGCTAACTGAGAAGATGGTAAAAAATAGCAAGCTTTCGAGAAAACTCAGGTCTCTTCTTCAGGCTTAATAATGTCATATTGTTAACACATACATATATATACAGTTGTGGCTAAAAGTATTGACACCCCTGCAATTCAGTCAGATAATACTCCGTTTCTAACAAAATGATTGCAATCACAAATTCTTTGGTATTCTTATCTTCATTTAATTTGTCTTCAATGAAAAAACACAAAAAGAATTGTCCTAAAGCCAAATTGGATCTAATTCCACACCAAACATAAAAAGGGGGTGGACAAAAGTATTGTCACTGTAATAAAAATCATGTGATGCTTCTCTAATTTGTGTAATTAACAGCACCTGTAACTTACCTGTAGCACCTAACAGGTGTTGGCAATAACTAAATCACACTTGCAGCCAGTTGACGTGGATTAAAGTTGACTCAACCTCTGTCCTGTGCCCTTGTGTGTACCACATTGAGCATGGAGAAAAGAAAGAAGACCAAAGAACTGTCTGAGGACTTGAGAAACCAAATTGTGCGGAAGCATGAGCAATCTCAAGGCTACAAGTCCATCTCCAAAGACCTGAATGTCCCTGTGTCTACCGTGCGCAGTGTCATCAAGAAGTTTGCCCATGGCACTGTGGCTAACCTCCCTAGATGTGGACGGAAAAGAAAAATTGACGAGAGATTTCAACGTAAGATTGTGGGAATGGTGGATAATGAACCTCGACTAACATCCAAACAAGTTCAAGCTGTCCTGCAGTCCGAGGGTACAACAGTGTCAACCCGTACTATCCGTCGATGTCTGAATGAAAAGGGACTGTATGGTAGGAGACCCAGGAAGACCCCACTTCTTACCACGAGACATAAAAAAGCCAGGCTGGAGTTTGCCAAAACTTACCTGAGAAAGCCTAAAACATTTTGGAAGAATGTTCTCTGGTCAGATGAGACAAAAGTAGAGCTTTTTGGGCAAAGGCATCAACATAGAGTTTACAGGAAAAAAATAGAGGCATTCACAGAAAAGAACACGGTCCCTACAGTCAAACATGGCGGAGGTTCCCTGATGTTTTGGGGTTGCTTTGCTGCCTCTGGCACTGGACTGCTTGACCGTGTGCATGGCATTATGAAGTCTGAAGACTACCAACAAATTTTGCAGCATAATGTAGGACCCAGTGTGAGAAAGCTGGGTCTCCCTCAGAGGTCATGGGTCTTCCAGCAGGACAATGACCCAAAACACACTTCAAAAAGCACTAGAAAATGGTTTGAGAGAAAGCACTGGAGACTTCTAAGGTGGCCAGCAATGAGTCCAGACCTGAATCCCATAGAACACCTGTGGAGAGATCTAAAAATGGCCGTTTGGAGAAGGCACCCTTCAAATATCAGGGACCTGGAGCAGTTTGCCAAAGAAGAATGGTCTAAAATTCCAGCAGAGCATTGTAAGAAACTCATTGATGGTTACCGGAAGCGGTTGATCGCAATTATTTTGGCTAAAGGTTGTGCAACCAAATATTAGGCTGAGGGTGCCAATACTTTTGTCTGGCCCATTTTTGGAGTTTTGTGTGAAATGATCAATGTTTTGCTTTTTGAATCATTCTCTTTTGTGTTTTTTCATTAAAGACAAATTAAATGAAGATAATAATACCAAAGAATTTGTGATTGCAATCATTTTCTGGAAGAAACTGAGTATTATCTGACAGAATTGCAGGGGTGTCAATACTTTTGGCCACAACTGTATCTATTATAATAAAACCCTAAGGCAACGTCCATCACGATGTAACGGTATGCTACGTCACATCCTGGCTGAAGTTGCCTGTACACCCACTATGGGTGCTCCAATATGGCCGCCCGTTGCCGGGAGCGGGGCTTCCAAAGCCCCACTCCCGCCATCGGTACAAGCTGCGGCCCCACACACACTCTGGTAACACTCCCCACTCCTCTACACACCCTCCGACACTACACTTCTCATCACACCCCCCCCCACCCCCTCAGTTGCCACATCCTCACACACACGTCCCCTCCCCCCTTCCACTCTCCTTGCGCCCCCCTCCTCACTCAGCACCTCCACACTCATACCCCCACTCATACCCCCATGCACTCTGCCTGCCATACTTACTACCAGCCCATCATCTTCCACGCCGCCTCCAACCGATGTTCTTTGCTCTGCCGCCGACCCGCCGCTCTGTCCTCTCTGTGCTCTCCTCACCCCTCCGTTGCCTGTGTGCTGTGACAGGGGTCGGCGGCTCCATGCTGCAGTCCATCCTGCTAGAACTGCCCCCTGCACATCGTGCCTGACCACAGCTGCGGCATGGAGGAGCTGCTCCTGGACTTCTACCAGCTCAGGGAGCTGCAGAAGGTAAGGAGAGCCCAGGGAGGACAGGAGGACAGGGAGGAGAGGAGCCTAGGGAGGAGAGGAGGCCAGGGAGGAGAGGAGGCCCAGGGAGGAGCGGAGGCCCAGGGAGGACAGGAGGTCAGGAAAGGGAGGCCAGGGATGAACAGCCAGGGAGGACAGGAAATGGAGGCCAGGGAGGAGAGGAGGCCAGGGAGAAGAAGCCTGGGAGGATAGGAAAGGGAGGCCAAGGAGGAGGGGAGCCCACAGGAGAGGAAAGAGAGGCTGAGGGAATGGAGGCCAGAGAGGACAGAAGGAGGAGAGGAAAGGGAGGCCAGAGAGGAAGAGGGCAGGGAAGAGAGGATGGGAGGCTGATGCAGCTGCCATAGGTGAGAGGCCTGAGGAGGAGGAGGCGAGAAAACGGAGCCCAGGGAGGAGAAGAGGCCAGAGAGGAGGCCACAGGAGAGGAAGGTGAGGCTGAGGGAATTGAGGCCAGACAAGACAGGAGGAGGGGAGGCCAGGGAGGAGAGGAAAGGGAGCCCAGAGAGGAGGCAGCCAGGAAAGAGAGGATGGGAGGCTGAGGGAGCTGCTGCAGGTGAGGAGAGGCCAGAGAAGGGGAGTAAAGGGAGGCAAGGGAGGAGAGGAGGCCAGAGTGGAGGCAACAGGAGAGGAAAGAGAGGCTGAGTAAATGGAGGACAGAGAGGACAGAAGGACAAGAGGCCAGAGAGGAGCAGGCCAGGGAAGAAAGGATGGGAGCTGAGGGAGCTGCTGAAGGTGAGGAGACGCCGGAGAAGGAGGAGGTGAGGAAAGGGATGCCACGGAAAAGAGGAGGCCACAGGAAAGGAAAGAGAGGCTGAGGGAATGGATGCCAGAAAGGACAGAAGGAGGAGAGGCCAGGGAGGAGAAGAAAAGGAGGCCAGAGAGGAGGAGGCCAGGGAAGAGAGTATAGGAGGCTGACGGAGCTGCTGAAGGTGAGGAGAGGCTGGAGGAGGAGGAGAGGAAAGGGAGACCAGGAACGAGAGGAGCCCAAAGGGGAGGCCACAGGACAGGAAAGAGAGGCTGAAAGAATGGAGGCCAGAGAGGACAGAAGGACTAGAGGCCAGGGAGGAGAGGATGGGAAGCTGACGGAGCTGCCGAAGGTGAGGAGACGTCAGAGTGGGAGGAGGAGAGGAAAGGGAAGCCACGGAAGGGAAGAGGCCACAGGAAAGGGCGGCTGAAGGAATGGAGGCCAGAGAGGACAGAAGAACGAGAGGCCATGGAGGAGAGGAAAGGGAGGCCAGAGAGGAGGCGACCAGGAAAGAGAGGATGGGACGCTGAAGGAGCTGCCGAAGGTGAGGAGATGCCAGAGAAGGAGGAGGAGAGGAAAGGGAGGCCAGGGAGAAGAGGAGGCCAGAGGGGAGGCCACAGGAGGGGAAAGTGAGGCTGATAGAATGGAGGCCAGAGAGGACAGAAGGAGGAGAGGCCAGGGAGGAGAGGAAAGGGAGGCCAGAGAGTAGGAGGCCAGGGAAGAGAGGATGGGAGGCTAAGAGAACTGCCGAACAGAGGAGAGGCCAGAGGAATAGGACAATCAGGAAACCGAGGCCAAAGGAGAAGGCTGAGGAAAGAGAGGCCAGTGGAAGAGGCTGAGGAAAGAGAGGCCAGAGGAGGAGGTTGAGTAAAGAGAGGCCAGAGGAGAAGGCTGAGGAAAGAGAGGCCAGAGGAGGAGGCTGAGGAAAGAGAGGCCAGAGGAGGAGGCTGAGGACAGAGAGAGGCCAGAGGAGGAGGCTGAGGACAGAGAAAGGCCAGAGGAGGAGAATGAGAAAAGAGAGGTCAGAGGAGGAGAATGCAGAAAGAGAGGCCAGAGGAGGAGGCTGAGGAAAGACAGGCCAGAGGAGGAGGCTGAAGAAACAGAGGACGAGAATGAGGAAAAAGAGGCACCTACTGAGCCACTGTACAGTGCTAACGACTGAGCCACTGTATACAGTGCTAACAAATGACTCACTGCACAGTGCTAACCACTGAGCCACCATACAGTACTCACCACTGAGCCACTGTATACTGTGCTAATAACTGACCCACCGTACTGTGCTAACCACTGAGCCGCAGTAAAGTACTCACCACTGAGCCACCATACAGTACTCACCATTGAGCCACCACACAGTGCTAATCACTGAGCCACCGTACACCATACAGGGCTAACCACTGAGCCACCATATACTGTGCTAACCACTAAGCCACCGTATACTGTGCTAACCACTAAGCCACCGTATACAGTGCTAAGCGATGAGCCACCGTATACAGTGCTAACCGCTGAGCCAAGGTATACAGTACTAACCACTGAGCCACTGTATACAGTGCTAACCACTGAGCCACCGTATACAGTGCTATCCACTGAGCTACCGTATACAGTGCTAACCACTGAGCCACCATACTGTGCTAACCACTAAGCCACCGTATACAGTGCTAAGCGATGAGCCACCGTATACAGTGCTAACCGCTGAGCCAAGGTATACAGTACTAACCACTGAGCCACTGTATACAGTGCTAACCACTGAGCCACCGTATACAGTGCTAACCACTGAGCCACCGTATACAGTGCTAACCACTGAGCCACCATACAGTGCTAACCACTGAGCCACTGTATACAGTGATAACAACTGACCCACTGTACAGTGCTAACCACTGAGCCGCAGTAAAGTACTCACCACTGAGCCACCATACAGTACTCACCATTGAGCCACCACACAGTGCTAATCACTGAGCCACCGTACACCATACAGGGCTAACCACTGAGCCACCATATACTGTGCTAACCACTAAGCCACCGTATACTGTGCTAACCACTAAGCCACCGTATACAGTGCTAAGCGATGAGCCACCGTATACAGTGCTAACCGCTGAGCCAAGGTATACAGTACTAACCACTGAGCCACTGTATACAGTGCTAACCACTGAGCCACCGTATACAGTGCTATCCACTGAGCTACCGTATACAGTGCTATCCACTGAGCCACCATATACAATGCTATCCACTGAGCCACCATATACAGTGCTAACCACTGAGCCACCGTATACAGTGCTAACCACTGAGCCACCGTATACAGTGCTAACCACTGAGCCATCGTATACAGTGCTATCCACTGAGCCACCATATACAGTGCTAACCACCGAGCAACCGTATACCGCGCTAACCACTGAGCCACCATACAGTGCTAACCATTGAGCCACCGTATACAGTGCTAACCATTGAGCCACAATATATAGTGCTAACCACTGAGCCACCATATACAACATATAAATCCCACAACAACAGCGTACTTTCTGGAGAGAGGACTGTACTATCCAGCGGCTATTTCTACGGCACCTGTTCATTTCACCGCCCTCCCGATGCAATAGCATCGGGCCTATTTCTAGTATATACATATACAAGGTTGAATAAGCAGTGCGCATTGGTTTGTATTGGGAGGGGGAAGAGAATGAGCATCTGGGCAGTAAATACTAGAGTTCAGAGATAACATAGCACATTGTCCTTTCATTAAAAGGAATGAATGTGTCGCATGGATATATGGCTTTTTACATCAATTAAGGAAACGTAATGAAAGGACAATAAGCTATCACACATGTTATCTCTGAACTCTGGTATTTACTGCCCAAATGCTCCTTTTCCTCCCCTCCCAATACAGAGCACTGTGCCCTGCTTATTCATCCTTGTATATGTTAATATACACTGTATATGTGTGTGCTAATTGTCACTTCAGTGAGGAAGTAGACACTCAATCCAGCACTAAACCTCTGTCCTATGCTGAAAGAGAGCATAAATCACACCCCGACACACTGTGCACCCCTCTTCACACACGCTGCACCACTCACCAAACATAACCTAAACTAAGACTATCAGACAATCAACAAGATCAAACCCTCTCTAGGGTTATGGGTTCTTTATAGCATACAAGGTTCAAACTTATCAAAGTTTTAATCTTTAATATAAAAGGTACAGTCCTTACAAGAAAAGATATAAAAATAGAAATAAAAAGTGCATACAAATATGCAAGCAACAGTTACAAAATAAAAGGGAGAAACTTACAGATATCCCTAAATTTTGCAGCTTGAATTCTGTATCCCAATGGGGAGGGATGAGAATAAAATGTAGATCACAGTATGTGGGCATTAAGAATGTGTCATTATTAAGTCTGAAGAAGAGACCCGAGTTGTCTCAAAAGCTTGCTATTTCTTACCATCTTTTCAGTTAGCTATTAAAAGGTATCAACTACTGAGCACTCTCAGATTCTAATAAATAAATTTTTGCAATAAAACAAAATGTAAGCCAGCTCACTGCCTGATGAAGATTTTGGTATGCATGGATCAAACTCTGAAACATGGAGAGATTGAAGACAGACTGAATTTTCAGCTTCTGGTAGTGAATATAAAATGTTCATTAAAAATTGCGGGTGTACACCTTAAAGGGATCCTGTCACCCCCAAAACGCCTCCTAAGATATCAAAATATGTCCCTGCAGCATCCTATCATTAATCTCACACTCCTTTTTGCTCAGAAAAGCAGCCTGTGAAAGTGTATAAAAACGTTATATAACTTACTCATTAGTGATAATGAGCAGTGGCTATATTCTTTAGTCACCCAGGTGGGCCATCCTCATCATAACAGCACGCCTTAATAGGCGTGATTTTCAATGCCTATTGTAATCAGCACCTCCCAGCTCTCCTCAGCGCTGGCGAGGCTGCAATGGGGCTGTAATGACGCGAATCGCCCCATTTACGGCATCGGGTGACATATGTACACCTGTGCCGCTCTATTAGGCATCCAGCATGCATGCGCAATGCGGTGCTTGAAGCCTATAGAGCGGTGCAGGTGTACATATGTCACCCGATGCTGGAAATGACGTGATTTGCGTCATTACAGCCCCATTGCAGGAAGGAATGGAGGATCAGGCAAGGAGCATAGCACTGGGTGGGGAGCGAAGCACTGGATAGGGAGCATGCATCAGCTGATTGTT
>JARQOC010000004.1:82284922-82377422 GCA_033576535.1 Allobates femoralis
TTTGTTGGGCCTCAGCAGAGTACTGGAAGATCTTTTGTTGGGCTTCACCAGAGTACTGGATGATCTTTTGGTGGGCCACAGCAGAGTACTGGAAGATCGTTTGTTGGGCCTCACCAGACTACTGGAGGATCTTTTGTTGGGCCTCATCAGACTACTGGAGGATCTTTTGTTGGGACTCACCAGAGTACCCGAGGATCTTTTGTTGGGTCTCACCAGAGTAATGGAGGATCTTGTGTTTGGCCTCACCACAGTACCGGAGCATCTTTTGTTTAGTCTCTCCAGAGTACTGGAGGATCATTTGTGGGGTCTCACCAGAGTATTAGGGGATCTTTTGTTGAGCCTCACCAGCGTGCCAGAGGATCTTTTATTGAACCTTACTAGAGTGTGAAAATCTTTTGTTGGGCCTCACCAGACTACTGGAGGATTTTTTGTTGGGCCCAAAGTTTCACAATATCAGACTTCAAACAAGGTTTTACAAATAAATAATGTTGCCCCTAAGCCAAAAGTCCAAATTCTGCTCCTCTGTCCAAAAAATAAAACAATTATTCTACTGTTTCATAGCACAGAGTTGCAATCATGGAAGGGTATGACTCCCAACTATTAAACACAAGTTTAGTAGCACAAATACCCAAATTTCCCTTCTGAAGCTCTTTAGTATATTCACCTACTCCAATACCTCTTTCATTGCCCCCATACAATATATTACCCCCACAGTTAATTCCTCAACACAATATTCCCACACAGTACCCATATGTATAGAGGGATGCCACCACAGTATTCCCCCTCCACACATACAGTATGATGGCCCATCTGTGACCCCAGCAAAGTATGATACCTCTACTGTGCCCCCAGTACAACTTAATAATATCATTAACTTATATCATGCTATTAATTCCACAGCACGTTACATACATCAGCAACACTGTCCCCATTAGGGCTCACAATGTAAACATCCTATTATTATTATTATTTATTTATATAGCTCCATTGGTTCCATGTCACTTTACATGTGTAAGGGCAGAATAAGGACGAGAACATACTTGGATCTCTGGGAAGTAGGGAGCCAGTGGAGGGCTTGGCAGAGGGGGGAGACGAGGGAGTAACGGGGTGACAGGTGGATGCGTCGGGCAGCGGAATTGAGGATGGTTCGGAGGGGTGCAAGGGAGGAAGCGGGGAGGCCGGTGAACAAGAGGTTGCAGTAGTCGAGGCGGGAGATAATGAGGGTGTGGACAAGCGTTTTGGCAGTGTCATGGTCAAGGAAGGAACGGATCCGTGAGATGTTTTTAAGCTGGAGGAGGCAGGAGGTGGCAAGGGCCTGGATGTGTGGCTTGAAGGAGAGGGCAGAGTAGAGAATTACACCGAGGCACTTGGCGTGGGGGACGGGTGAGAGTGTGCAGTCGTTAACAGTGATGGTTAGGTCGGGTAGGGGGGAAGATCGACTTGGGGGAAGACGATGAACTCTGTTTTATCCATGTTGAGTTTGAGGAAACGAGCGGAGAAGAAGGATGAGATGGCGGACAGGCAGTGTTGGAGTTTGGATAGCAGGGAGGTGATGCCAGGGCCGGAGAGGTAGAGCTGGGTGTCGTCGACGTAGAGGTGGTATTGGAGGCCGTGGGACTCGAGTTGACCTAGGCCGAAGGTGTAGATGGAGAAGAGTAAGGGTTCCAGGACTGAACCTTGGGGAACTCTAACAGATAGGGGTTTGTGCGAGGAGGAGGTATGGGAGTGGGTGACGCTGAAGATCCGATCTGTTAGGTACGAGGAGATCCAGGGGAGGGCTAGGTAAGTGATGCCAAGGGATTCTAGAATTTGAAGCAGGAGGGAGTGGTCGATTGTGTCGAAGGCAGCAGAGAGGTCAAGTAGGAGAAGGACGGAGTAGTGTCGCTTGCTCTTGGCGGTCAGTGTCCTCACAATATCCTCAACTCAGTATTTGCTACCCCTCAATCTCTTCCAGGACTTGCTGTCACCACTATAACTTAGCTAAGTATTTCTGAATAGTGTTTCTTCCTCTACAACTTGCTCCCACAGCATGATGTCACACAGTGCCCACAACACAGTGTGATGTTCCCAGTTTCCCCAACAAAATAAGATGTACCCACAGGGCCACTAACACATTATGATGTTCTTATATAACCCCAAAACAGTATGGGCCTCAAAGAGCTTCAATCACAGTACATTGTCCTGACAGCAATGCAAACACAGTATGAAGCCCCACAATACCCCCAACACAGTACAATATCCATACAGTTCCCCCACTATGGTATGATGACTCCAAAGTGTGCCAACACAGTACAATGCACCCTCAATGCCATCACACAGTAGGATTCTCCCCCAGTGCTTCCAACACACTAAAATGTTTCCAACAGTTCCCCAACTTAGTACAAGGCCCAAAGTGACCCCCAACACAGTATAAGCCCCCAGAATTCTCCCAACAGTATAATGTACAAAAGGAGGCTGTAAAAGGCTCGACCAGTCCAGAATTAAAAAATGACTTTAATCATCTTAAAAACATGAAACAAGCTGAACTAGCACCTTACACATTTCTGGCACCATAACAAGGCGCCCTATGATTAAATGCGTAAGGTGCTAGTTCAGCTTCTTTCATGTTTTTAAGATGATTCAATAAAGTCATTTTTTTATTCTATCCTACACTGGACATTTCTTTTACAGTTTCCTTTTCTACTTATTTCTGGTATTCTGGGTTTGTTCCTCAGTGGCTTGTGCACTCATCCGGAGTCCTTAGGCTTTCTGGCTTTAGGTCTATAAGCAGCTTAATGCTCCTAACACTGTATGATGCCCCACATTGACTCTTCACAGTATGTAACGTCCACAGTACCCCATATACAGTACTGACTGACAAAAAATAAATAAAAAAATATGTCTCCAAGCCCAGTTTCCATGATTTGCTGAATAAGTCTAAGCTGTGTGTGGACTGAGGCTCTACAGAGGAGATGTAATACACAAGCATCTCAATGAATTAGAATATCATCAAAAAGACAATTTATTTCAGTAATTCAATACATAAAGTGAAACCCATATATTATATAAAGTCATTACACACAGAGCAATCTATTTCAAGTGTTTAATTATGTTAATGTTGATGACTATGGTTTACAGCCAATGAAAACCCAAAAGTCACTATATCAGAAAATTAGAATAAACATAAAACACCTACCATCAGCAGCTAGATCCAAACCAACACAGCACTTGGCAGTATGCAGTTAGACCCCATTATGTAGAGCAAGCCCAGGTGCAGGCAGATAAAGTCACCTCTACCTACAAAGACATGTGGGAGGTGACTTGCCATGCACATATTGGGCTTGCATAGGATGCAATTCACACTGATACACATGATGCGGAATGTCTGATAGCCACCCATTGGTCCTGCCACCTAACCAAACGGACCACCCAGTATGATGCATCTGCACCACTGGATGAATGGAGCCCCATGGGGCCCAACCACCACCCGAAGATGATAAAAAAGCCTAATATGTGCATGGCAAGTCACTTCCCACATGTCTTTGTACTGTAGGTAGAGGTGACTTTATCTGCCTGCACCTGGGCTTGCTCTACATAATGGGGTCTGACTGCATCCTGCCAAGTGCAGTGTTGATTTTGTATCTGGCTGCTGATGGTAAGTTTTTTCTGATGCCTTTATGAGTAGTGTTTAAACATAAAACACCTGCAAAGTCTTACTAAGCATTTAAAAAGTTCCCTTAGTCTGGCTCAGTAGGCTACACAATCATGTGAAAGACTGCTGACTTGACAGTTGTCCAGAAGGCAGTCATAGACACACTCCACAAGGAGGGTAAGCCACAAAAGGTAATTTCTAGAGAACCTGGCTGTTCACAGAGTGCTGTATCCAAGCATATTAATGGAAAGTTGAGTAGAAGGAAAATGTGTGGTTGAAAAAGGTACACAAGCAACCGGGATAACCTCAGCCTTGAAAGGATTGTTTAGAAAAGGCCATTCAAAAATGTGGGGGAGAGTCACAAGGAGTGAACTGCTGCTGGAGTCAGTGATTCAAGAGTCCACACACAGACGTATCCAGGACATGGGCGACAACTGTCACATTCCTTGTGTAAAGCCACTAATGACCAATAGACAACTCATAAAGTGTCTCATCTGGGCCAAGGAGAAAAAGAACTGGACTGTTGTCAGTGGTCCAAGCTATTGTATTCAGATGAAAGTAAATGAGTCTGGAGGAAGAATGGAGAGGCCACAATCCAAGAGTCTGGAGGAAGAGTGGAGAGGCCGCAATCCAACAGTCTGGAGGAAGAGTGGAGAGGTCACAATCCAAGAGTCTGGAGGAAGAGTGGAGAGGTCACAATCCAAGAGTCTGGAGGAAGAGTGGAGAGGCCGCAATCCAAGAGTCTGGAGGAAGAGTGGAGAGGCCGCAATCCAACAGTCTGGAGGAAGAGTGGAGAGGCCGCAATCCAACAGTCTGGAGGAAGAGTGGAGAGGCCACAATCCAACAGTCTGGAGGAAGAGTGGAGAGGCCGCAATCCAAGAGTCTAGAGGAAGAGTGGAGAGGCCGCAATCCAAGAGTCTGGAGGAAGAGTGGAGAGGCCACAATCCAAGAATCTATAGGAAGAGTGGAGAGGCCACCATCCAAGAGTCTGGAGGAAGAGTGGAGAGGACATAATCCAAGAGTCTAGAGGAAGAGTGGAGAGGCCACAATCCAAGAGTCTGCATGAAGAGTGGAGAGGGCACAATCCAAGAGTCTGGAGGAAGAGTAAAGAGGCCGCAATCCAAGAGACTGGAGGAAGAGTGGAGAGGCCGCAATCCAAGAATCTAGAGGAAGAGTGGAGAGGACACAATCCAAGAGTCTGGAGGAAGAGTGGAGAGGCCACAATCCAAGAATCTATAGGAAGAGTGGAGAGGCCACCATCCAGGAGTCTGGAGGAAGAGTGGAGAGGCCACAATCCAAGAGTCTGCATGAAGAGTGGAGAGGCCACAATCCAAGAGTCTGCATGAAGAGTGGAGAGGGCACAATCCAAGAGTCTGGAGGAAGAGTAAAGAGGCCGCAATCCAAGAGACTGGAGGAAGAGTGGAGAGGGCACAATCCAAGAGTCTGGAGGAAGAGTGGAGAAGCCACAATCCTAGAGTCTGGAGGAAGAGTGGAGAGGCCGCAATCCAAGAATCTAGAGGAAGAGTGGAGAGGACACAATCCAAGAGTCTGGAGGAAGAGTGGAGAGGCCACAATCCAAGAGTCTGGAGGAAGAGTGGAGAAGCCACAATCCTAGAGTCTGGAGGAAGAGTGGAGAGGCCACAATCCAAGAGTCTGGAGGAAGATTGGAGAGGCCACAATCCAAGAGTCTGGAGGAAGAGTGGAGAGGCCGCAATCCAAGCTGCTTGAGGTCTAGTGTGATGTTTCCCTAATCAGTGATGGTTTGAGGAGACATGTCATCTGCTGGTGTAGGTCCACTGTGTTTTATCAAGACCAAATTCAGGGCTGCCATCTACCAGGACATTCAAGAGCACTTTATGCTTCCCTCTGCAGACAAGCTTTTTGGAGATGGAGATTTCATTTTCCAGTAGGACTTCGCACCTGTCCTCACTGCCAAATGTACTAATACCTGGTTTACTAACCACAGTATCACTGCACTTGTTTGGCCAGCAAACTCCCTTGACCTAAAACCCCTTAGGCTAGGTTCACATCGCGTTTAGCATTGTGTTTGAATGCAAGCATTTGATTGCATTAATGCAGCCATAGACTTCTATAGTAAAACGCAGTCAAATGCATTAAAAACGCAATGCAAAACGTGGTTGCATTTGAACGCATGCGTTTATCCCGAGCGCTCAGGGAACGTTGCCAGCAACGTCAGCTGTGCGCTTGAGAAAAACGCGTTTACTGCGTTTTACAATAGAAGTCTATGGTTGCGTTAACGCAATCAAACACTTGGATTCAAATGCAATGCTAAACACATTGTGAAACTAGCCATAGAGAATCTATAGGGTATTGTCAAGAGGAAGATGAGAGACACCAGGACCCAACAATGCAGAGGAGCTGAAGGCTGCTATCAAAGCAACATGGGCTTCGATAACACCTCAGCAGCCACAGACTGAGTACCTCTATGCCACTCCACATTGATGCAGTAATTGATGCAAAAGGAGCCCCAACCAGGTATTAAGTGCTTTTAATGTATAGACATTTCATTAGGCCAACATTTATGCGTTAAATATCATTATTTCAGTTGGTCTTATATAATATTCTAATTTTCTGAAATAATGAGCTTTAGGTTTTCATTGGCTGTAAGGCCGGTTTCACATCACGGCTTGATCTGGTCCGGGGCTGTCCGGTGTAAACTTGACAGCCCCGAACCCGATTTTAAAACAGAACCGGAAGGTAAATATGCCCTCCAGTCGAGTTTGCAGCTGATAGCAGCTGCAGCTGCTGAAAGTTCAAGATCACGGCTGGTGGGGAGCTAGCCAAGGTCCTTAAATCTCTGCAGGGGACAGCTCCAGGTGCTGAAGTTTAACAGCGCTCACTGCTAAACTCCAGCATCCGGCGTCCAGCTCCCGGATCTGATTTTATGTCCAGGAGGATGCGATTTGTTCCGATTTTTTTCCCCCGGACACAAAAACGTTGCTTGCAACGTTTTTGTGTCTGGGAGAAAAATCTGAATCCTGCTGGATCCTCCCGGTCAGATGGAAACCGGACAGCCCCGGATCCAGAAAAACGTGATGTGAAACCGGCCTAATACATAATCATCAACATTTACAGAAATAAACACTTGAAATAGATAACTCTGTTTGTAATGACTCTATATAATATATGCGTTTCCCTTTATGTATTGAATTAGTAAAATAAATTATCTTTTTGATGATATTCAAATTAGGGATGAGCGAGTAGTGAAATATTTGAACTTGCTATACTCATAACGATTAGGCTTTAATACAAGCATATTTGTCATGAGTAGCGAGTCCAATGTAAGTCAATCAATAATTATTATTATTACTAGATGGCGGCCCGATTCTTAAGAATCGGGTAGTCTAGAATCGATATGTAGTTTATTTACTAATAGTTAGGGGAGTGCGGTGAAATTGTGTGTATACAGGTGGCTCAGTGGGTAGCAGAGTATACGGTGGCTCAGTGGTTAGCACTGCACGGTGGCTCAGTGTTTAGCACTGCACGGTGGCTCAGTGGTTAGCACTGCACGGTGGCTCAGTGGTTAGCACTGCGCCGTGGCTCAGTGGTTAGCACTGCGCCGTGGCTCAGTGGTTAGCACTGAGTGCGGTGGCTCAGTGGTTAGCACTGAGTGCAGTGGCTCAGTGGTTAGCACTGAGTGCGGTGGCTCAGTGGTTAGCACTGAGTGCGGTGGCTCAGTGGTTAGCACTGAGTGCGGTGGCTCAGTGGTTAGCACTGAGTGCGGTGGCTCAGTGGTTAGCACTGAGTGCGGTGGCTCAGTGGTTAGCAGTGAGTGCGGTGGCTCAGTGGTTAGCACTGAGTGCGGTGGCTCAGTGGTTAGCACTGAGTGCGGTGGCTCAGTGGTTAGCACTGAGTGCGGTGGCTCAGTGGTTAGCACTGAGTGCGGTGGCTCAGTGGTTAGCAGTGAGTGCGGTGGCTCAGTGGTTAGCAGTGAGTGCGGTGGCTGAGTGGTTAGCACTGAGTGCGGTGGCTGAGTGGTTAGCACTGAGTGCGGTGGCTGGAGGGGTGAGGAAAGCGGAGGCTGAGGGGTGAGGATGGGTGAGGAGGGCAGAGGACGGGCAGAGGCGGGAGAGGACGGGCAGAGGCCAGAGCGGCCGCAGGCAGAAGCTGGAGCGGCCGCGGGCAGAGGCAGGAGCGGCGGGGCTGAGGCACGTAGTGTATTTGAAATATGGCGGCATACAGCGTGCCTATTCTGATTGGTTGCCGCATTCAGCGAGCCGACCAATCAGAATAGCGCCGCGCTGTATGGCGCCATCCTTCAAATACACTGTACTCAGTGTATTTCAAATATGGCGGCATAGAACCCGCCGCTATTCTGATTGGTCGGCGCGCTAAAGGCGCCAACCAATTAGAATAGCGGCGGGTTCTATGCCGCCATATTTGAAATACACTGAGTACAGTGTATTTAAAGGATGGTGCCATACAGCGCGCCGCTATTCTGATTGGTCGCCGCGTTCAGCACGCCGACCAATCAGAATCGCGGTGCCCTGTATGGCGCCATACTTCAAATACACAGTACTTAGTGTATTTCAAATATGGCGGCATAACGCGCGCCGACCAATCAGAATAGCAGCGGCCGCTATGCCGCCATATTTGAAATACACTGAGTACAGTGTATTTGAACGATGGTGCCATACAGCGCGCCCCTATTCTGATTGGTCGCTGCGTTCAGCGCGCCGACCAATCAGAATAGCGGCGCGCTGTATGGCGCCATACTTCAAATACACAGTACTTAGTGTATTTCAACTATGGCGGCATAGCGCGCGCTGCTATTCTGATTGGTCGGCTACCTCGCAGGCGCTCTGGAGATAAATGTCCGTTGGTGGTCGGCCTTAAGCGCAGTGGACCTTCCTGAGGTCCGCTCCGCTTAGGGCCGCCATCTTGGTCCACCCTGAGCGGGTGTAGTAGACGCTGGTGACGTCACGTATCTCCGGACATTTATCTCCGGACATTTATCTCCGGACAAAGCCACGGAAGTTGGCTTTTGACAGGAAGTAGAATTCTAGGCAATTATATAATAGATTATTATTATTGTTTTATATAGCACCATTATATTCCATGGCGCTTTACATGCTAAAAGGGGCAGACTAAGTCAAGTAACAGAGTGACAATACAAGTAACAATAAATGTAGACAATTCATTCGTACAGATACAAGAGGGGAGAAATCCTGTCTGCGAGGGCTCACAGTCTACGAGGGGTGGGTGGGGATACAGTGGGAGGGGGAAGTTCCAGACGTGAGGCGGTGTGGTGGACCGGGTCTTATTGAAGGTGGTAGGCTTGGCGGAAGAGGTGGGTCTTCAGGCTTCTTTTGAAGGTTACCAGGGTAGGAGAATGTCTGATGTGTTGGGGCAGTGAGTTCCAGAGTATAGGTGAATCACGGGAGAAATCCTGTATGCGGTTGTGCGAAGAGGAGATGAGGGGGGAGTAGAGGAGGAGCTCTTGGGAGGATCGCAGGTTGCGTGAGGCTAGGTATCGGGAAACCATATCAGAAATGTATGGAGGGGACAGGTTGTGAATGGCTTTGTATGTTATGGTTAATGTTTTAAACCGGGATCTCTGGGAAGTAGGGAGCCAGTGAAGGGCTTGGCAGAGGGGGGAGACAGGGGAGTACCGGGGGGACAGATGGATTAGGCGGGCAGCGGAGTTCAGGATAGATTGGAGAGTTGCAAGGGAGGTATTGGGGAGGCCAGTGAGCAGGAGGTTGCAGTAGTTAAGACGGGAGATGATGAGAGCGTGAATAAGGGTTTTAGAAGTGTCGTGGTCAAGGAAAGTGCGGATCCTATAGATGTTTTTGAGCTGGAGTTGGCAGTAATTTTCTGCTGGACCTCAGAAAGTGGTCTGGGGGGCCTTAGGACAAGGCTGAAATGAATGCATGATTGTTAAAAAGCTGGCTTTTTTAAAGAATCAGCTGATGCATGCTCCCTGCCCGGTGTTTCGCTCCCTGCCTGATCCTCCGCCCTCCCGGCTCTCCGCTCCCAACCAATTTTCTACTCCCTGCCCGAACTTCCACTTCCCGTTCTGTTCTCTATGTCTCCACCGCCTGCTGGAAGCGAGCCCACCGGCATTTTCAAATTACCATCTACTATTCCAAAAAATCAGCTGATTCATCTGCTGATTGTTTGAAATAGCCGGCGGTAAATTTGAAAAAGCTGGCAGGATCACTTCCAGCAGATGGAGGGGAGGCGGAGAACAGGGCGGGAAGCGGAGGACCGGGCAGGGAGTAGAAAATTGGTTGGGGGGCAGAGGACCGGGCAGAGAATGGAGGATCGGATGGGGAACATACATCAGCTGATTGTTTAAAAAAGTCGGCAGCTTTTTACCTCCGGCTGTTAAACAATCATTCATCCATTTCAGCCTTTTTCTCAGGCCCCCACACTGCTTTGTAGAGTCCAACATCATAGTTCTCGCATTTCCCATTAACTTGCATTGTACTTGCTACTTGTAAGAAGTAATAACAAGTAAACTCGCCGAGTAATGAGTAGCCCAAAAAAAGTACTATTCTGCAACTAGCGAATAGTAACGAGTATACTCGCTCATCCCTAATTCTGATGTATTGAGATGCACCTGTATTTTGTGATATTACAGAAGTGAAGATTAGTTATTGAGCAGAAAAATGAATTAGGCCTTGTTCACACATACCATCATATTTGGCATTCTCTGTGTTTTTTAGCTGTTAAAAAAACGCAGATGCGTTAACGCATGGTGCACTTAAGTGTAGCTGCGTTTTTTAACAACACATGCGTTTTTTTTCACCATTCCAAAAAATACTGCATGCAGTGTTTTTTGGGTGCTGTAAAAAAACGCATGGGTTTTGTAAAAACGCATGCGTTTATTTTAACATGGGGCCCTATGGGAAACGCTTGCGTTAACGCATGGCACATATAGGCACCTGCGTTAATGCATGCGTTAACTCATATGCGTTTTTAATGCAAAAATGACTAAGTCCAAAAACTTGCAAAAAACGTTCAGAACCACAGGGGACACTATTTGGCAACCTTAGAAAAACTGATCAGTTTTTCTAAGGGCTAAAAAAACGGATTAGTATGTGTGAACAAGGCCTTATACAGATTTATGTGATAGTGAGAGAAAGCTAGGGGAGCCAGTGTCAGATACAACTTTTTAGGGCAATTGGGGGCTTTGGAGCACTTTTGATTATCTGCAATTTGATTAATCGCAAACTGAAATTCCCAGTAAAATCCGCAAAAGCGAGTGAATTTAAATATATACAAATTTGCTTATTTCTACTTGCAAACCCAGAAGTGATAGCTTTTATGTAAATAAAAGGGGTTTTCTGATCTAAAACTGATAAATCGACGATCACTCTATCTGTCTGCAGATTTATGAATCCTCCCAGCATCTGTACTGTGCGCTGGTAGGATTTGTGGTTTTGTATGCCAGGAATGGACTGCAATTATGTGGTATGCGTGTTCCTGGGAACAACATGATTATTGGGCGCAACCTTGCTCAATGCAAATGTATGGAGAGGTTACCTCCGACTAGAGGGTACAGCCTTGCTCCATACACTTGTATTGAGTGAGGTCACGCCCACCGAGGGCACTCTGGCCTGGAGTTGCAAAGGATTCTGCTTTTAGATGAATTCTTGGTAATAGCTATGGCAAAACAGAAAGTTGATTGATTACATCATTGATTTTGCTTATAGCACGACTCCAGCATTTTGTTTCTTTTAGCCCTGGGATGGCGCTTTGAATTTAAACCCTGTGCTCCCAGTATTTTACTTTCCTTCCGGAGTTTTTGTGGCACCCTGCAATGAGTGCGTCACAGGAGTGTATTGCATCCCTGACTGAAGCTGCAATATTCTCCGTCTCAGTAATGACATGGTTAATATTCAGAGCTCCATACCCTAAATGCACCACTAGAATAGCGGGCCAATCAGGTCCTGGTGGGCGGAGTGTAGGAGTAGTGTGTAGGAGTAAAGCAGGGGAGGAGGAAGGCGTGTGTGGTCGCAAGGAGGGGAACGTAGGAGAAGTGGGCTCTGCACAGTGTGTGAAGCCCTGAAGACCACCTACCGGTTGGCGCCATTATTCAGTGCCCTAAACCAGAACCTGGGCGACTACCTAAACGGGTAAAAATACACCCGCGCCCACCAACCACTGGATCACTGGTTCCGAGGCTAGCAAGTCGTTCACCGCAGCTCTGCAAACCAGAAGTGAAGGAACTGCTTCTTAGGAGCCCCTCACTGCAGCCGCGACTAGAGCTGTCTTGCCAGTGGAGTACCCTTCATAAGGAATCAGGCTCCCCTCACACCGGGTTGTATACACCGGCAGGGAAATTTAAGTAGCTCCATTGTACCTGAACTGGCGCACTAAGGCAACATCGCCAAATAGAAAAGGTTAGGAAAGGAGGAACACCGCAGAGCTCTGAAACAACACCGGTCATTGCTGGGACCACCCGGTCCGTTACCTGTTGACTGTATACCCTGTATCATCTTGCCGGTTACAGTAAATGTCCCATTACAGAGAACACTGGTGTCTGTGCTTCTTCAGAACTGTTTAACTCTGCATGCTAAGAACCACAAAGCTGCCATACACCATCAAGCGCAGCTCCAGGCCCCGGGGACTCCCACTAGTCCTGTGGGGAGCGTCCCATCTTGCTGCCGTACATCCCCCGGAGGCCCAAGCAGCGCCGGTGAAATCACCGGAATTCCCACAGGTGGCGTCATGACAGCTAAGAATTAACCCCTATCCGTTCAACCAACCCCTTTTTGATCTGGACCACTGAGCCCCACAGCCGCAGGCGCGGAACCGTGACAGGAGAAGCATCGCCTGCGACGTGAAGACCCGGCTACAGTGAGTCAGAATTTGGCGTCACAAACAGGATATGAGCAGGCCCGTTTTCCAACGGGTATTGTGTGCTTAAAGAACTTTTATTCCACCAAGAAGAACTTTCTTCGACTAAAACGAACTTTTCCCGCCTTTTCACCACTGAGTCAAGATGGCAACCAATATGGCGGATCCTGCCATGTGAACCACAATGTGCTGGCCCAGGGGTGTGCCTCCGCCCCTCTTCATGGGAGGGCCATGGCAGAGGCGCCAAAGCCCTTGTCCACCCCGATTGCTGGAAACAACCATGGGGGCGGGCCAAAGACTTCAGCCCACCCATGGACTACAAAAACAACACAAAAACAGGTGCGGCAAGGCTTTTCCAACAGCTCTGCTTCAATGACGGTTACCAGTTTTAACGGGTGCGGTCCTCAAGAGAAGCAGGATGGTAAGTCTTAAGCTCCATGAGTTGATGAGGGAGGTCGAAGAAGAGGCTCGTGCAGCAATAGGCCACCCGGGTCTGGGTCCCGTCCTTACGATAGACGGAGATCCTGAGTTTTGGGAGACCGCACTGCAGGACTTAAGGGTACGGCTGATGGAGACTACAGAGTGGACCATCTGCAGTTGGAGTGCGAGTCTGGCCAGCCGACTGCATCGGGTTGTCCAGCAGAGACTTAGAATCTGCTCCACTTTAGAGCCGGAGCCTACTCCCTGTCCCGTTCCATCACCGGAGCCTACAATCAGTCCTGTTACACCACCAGAGCCCATGACCTACCCCGTTCCAGAGCCGGAGCCTGCAACTTGCTCCACTCAAGAGCCAGAGTCTGAAATCTGTCCTGTTCCGGAATCGGAACCTACTACCTGTTTCATTCCAGAGCGAGAGACTGTGACCTGTTCCACTCCCGAACCGGAGACTGGCCCTGAACTCACTGAGGCCTACCTGGTTACCGGAGCGGAAGCACCACCGTCAAACGGTGAAGAGGCAGCAGAGTAGGAGGTGGGCAGCCTAGAAGCCCCAGGATGATCCAGAGGAAGACCCTACAGCTCCAGAGTCCACCTACCAGGAGAACTCCGTCCAAGAGTCCCCGCCAGCCAGAGAACCCAATGTGGTTGTCAAGGAAGTGGAGGAAGAGGACGACGAGGTCCCCAGTGTGCCTGAGGACTTCAGCCATGCCAGTTCCGAGGAGGAGGACGACGCGGAAGCTCCTGCCGAGCCACTACAAGCAGCTCGGGTCCAGTGGTCGGATGCTGCCTCGGCATCTCCCCCTGATCATCTTGTCTATTTCAAGTGTTTATTTCTGTAAATGTTGACAACTAAAAATTAACCCCTATCCATTCAGCCAACCGCTTTTTGATCTGGACCACCGGGCCCCACAGCCGCAGGCGCGGAACCGTGACAGGAGAAGCATCGCCTGCGACTTGAAGACCCGGCTACGGTGAGTCATTTTCAGGCTGTAAGGAATCTGTTGTCTTCCTCCAGACTGACCACTAGTGTGTTATTATTCACTTTGCTTATTTGTGCTGCAGTTCTACTCCTTACCACTGGAGGCTGCTATTGTGTTCTGGCAAATCGTCCTTTAGTAAGATGGCTGCTACTGAACCTGTGAGCCATCTTATTTCCTGTTTGGGCCTACTTATCCACATGTTAACTTCATTCAGTGCTTGAGTATTGTGTCTAGTTTAGTCTAGCTTCAGTCTCCAGCCCAGAGCAGTCTTGCCCAGTTTGCTCTCATCTCATTTAGGTTGTTTCCATAGACGTTCAATCCTGCATCCTAGGACTTCTACCACTGCCTGCTGTTACCTGCTTGTGCCCTTCAGCAGCAGGATTTCAGTAAGTGTTCAACCAGTATCATAACACAAGCTTTTTCAGTGCTGTTCCAGTCTTGCAGGAACAAAACATATGAAGTCCAGTGGAGGAGCCATTCTGTGCAGTGCTAAAATTCTTTTATTCCATGTACATCGTTAAAACTTCATTCCATAACTGGAACAAGTATATACAAGAGCAGTGGGCACTATGCAACAATAGAGAGCACAGATGTCTGGTCACAGACAACGCGTTTCAACCTTTAAGGCCTCTGAGACCTAGATGAAGACTTTAAAGGACGAGCCATGTTGTCTTTGACCAGACAGCTGTGCTCTCTTTTGTTGCAAAGTGCCCACTGCTCTTATATGTACTTGGCACGGTTATGCAGTGAAGTTTTAGCGATGTACATGGAATAAAAGGATTTTAATACTGCACAGAAGGGTTCCTCCACTGGACTTTATATGTTTTGTTACTAAGTGACTGCAGGAGGGTGTGCCTCTGACATGCTCACTCTATGGTAGAGATGGGCGAGTCCGAAAAGACTCGGAATCGCAAGACCCCAACGAGTCCGAGTCAAGGACTCGGGACTCGTTGCGTGTCCAGCGAGTCCAATGTTAATGAATAGGGACCCGAGTAATAGCGAATAATGACATTTACAACTCGCTGATGTGTCTCTGAAAGTGTGCGAGTCCAAACTCGCTGGTTTTTCTCTTATTTTGAGGCTTGTAGCCGATGATGCGAGGGAAGGGATTCTCCAGCACACACCATGCTTTAAGGAAACAGGAAGCGAGTCGCGCTGACAGGCGCACACACAGAGCGATCCATTCATCAGTGCAATCATGGCAGCAGGACGTGGCACGGTGAACACACTGTGTCTTATTGCACTTGTGGAGGCTCGTCCATTTCTATGGCTCCCTACAGATCCTGACTATGGGGATACGACCCAAATTAATACAGCCTGGAGAGAGATCGCCCAAGAGATGTTCCCTGCGTTCCATCGGAGTGACCATGAGGAACAGAGCAATCTAAGTAAGTTAAATGAGTTTACACGTTATATATTGCATTTACTGTATATATACTCGTGTATAAGCCGACCCGTGTATAAGCCGACCCCCCTATTTTTGCCCCGAAAAACTATGAAAACATATTCACCGCCATCCTGGTATACAGCGGCTATCACTGGTAGACAGCCCCCCAGCAGAGTATACACCTCCCCCTGCAGAGTATACAGGCCCCCAGCTGGGTATACATGCCCCCATATTGTGGTATACAGGCAGGGGCGGACTGGCCCAGGTGCCACGGGTCATGCGGCTGCAGGAGCATGAATAATCCGCATGTCCCTGAAGCAGCAGGCGGAAACGGAAGCTCCTGGCCGCGCGATGACGTCATCAGCACGCGGCTGCGTCCGGGAGTGAGCGTCTGTGAGTGGCGTGCGTCTGCGACTGTTAGCGAGCGGCTGTGAGGAGCGCGAGGCTGCGGCTGGGAGCGAGCCATAGGATAATGCGGGAGCTGCGGTGACTGTGAGGCGGCCGCCAGTCATCACCCCCCCCCCCCACACCCCGTCCTCACCTGTGTCGGGCCAGTGAGGGAGGGTTGCGACCCAAACTGTAGGGTGCCAGTCAGTCCCTGTATACAGGGCCCTCAGTGTGTGTACAGGCCCCCCCAGCAGTGGGTATACAGGGCCCCTAGCAGTGGGTAGACAGTGGCCCAGTGGGTTTACAGGGCCCCCAGCAGTGGGAATACAGGGCCCCCATAGCAGGGTATACAGGACCCTGAATGTGTTATCATGCTCCACCGCATAGTTGCCTATATTTGGATGGGGTCACAAGAGTACAATGAGTTTAATGTCTGATCCTCCTGGCTCTTTCGGCCAAGGGGTTGGGTGTATATAAATACCACTAATGACCAGAGTCTGGTGCCCGCACTATTACATTCTCTATGCGTTGACATATGTCCTGCCTCATTTGTGATTGTGGCCACGTGAGCTCAATGTCCGTAATGCTGTTGATGATGTTCCACACTGTCGTGTCACTGTGCCTTGTATACACATTACACACACAAAATGAATAAAATGTTATTGTTGATTTGTACACATACTTTTGTTGTTTCAAATATTACACATCTCTAAAGCCGGTTTCAAATCATTTCACAGTTGACCATCTTAAAAAACGGTGGAGGAGCTGCCGGGACCAGCATAAGAAGCAGTACCGGCAGTACTCAGAGAGACAACCGGGAGCCGCTCCATTGCTCAACCACTACCACTTTTATGACCGGCTGTCCTTCCTTCACCCGGTGGCCCGTATGCCAAGGTATGTGTCTGCAGCACTGTTGTGTACATTTAGTATTATTAATTAATATATACATTAGGTTCCATTTCGGGTCTGTGGGTAGCAGAGTATACACGTGGCTCTGTGGGTAGCAGAGTATACAGGCGGGTCTGTGGGTAGCAGAGTATAAAGACGGCTCTGTGGGTAGCAGAGTATACAGGCGGGTCTGTGGGTAGCAGAGTATACAGGCAGGTCTGTGGGTAGCAGAGTATACAGGCGGGTCTGAGGTAGCAGAGTATACAGGCGTCTCTGTGGGTAGCAGAGTATACAGGCGGGTCTGAGGTAGCAGAGTATAAAGACGGCTCTGTGGGTAGCAGAGTATACAGGCAGGTCTGTGGGTAGCAGAGTATACAGGTGGGTCTGTGGGTAGCAGAGTATACAGGCGGGTCTGTGGGTAGCAGAGTATACAGGCGGGTCTGAGGTAGCAGAGTATACAGGCGGGTCTGAGGTAGCAGAGTATACAGGCGGGTCTGAGGTAGCAGAGTATACAGGCGGGTCAGAGGTAGCAGAGTATACAGGCGGGTCTGAGGTAGCAGAGTATACAGGCGTGTCTGTGGGTAGCAGAGTATACAGGCGGGTCTGAGGTAGCAGAGTATACAGGCGGGTCTGTGGGTAGCAGAGTATACAGGCGGGTCTGAGGTAGCAGAGTATACAGGCGGGTCTGAGGTAGCAGAGTATAAAGACGGCTCTGTGGGTAGCAGAGTATATAGGTGATGAGAATAGGGTTAATAGATGGTGCTACAGTGTTGGGGCGTGCTAGAGGGAGCAGAGATCCGATTACTGCCATAATTTCTGACCTTATTAAAGATAGCGGCCGCAGCTAAATGACATCATGGCAAAGGTAAACATGGGGTGTGGTTAGCTGCAGGAGGTTAGTGAGAGGTGTGGGTTGTTTGGCAGAGGGCGTGGTGTGGGCGTGGTGAGCGCTGCTCCAGCGTCAGATACGCTGCGAGCGCGGAACCGCGGCACATCTCCAGGAGCAGAGGACGTGTCCGGTACGTCCGTAGCCCCCGGCCTCCCCGTTGTCCGCACACACAGCCCCGCTGTGACCTCTGCAGTGTCACAGGCCCCGGCGGGCATCTGTCATCTCCTCTTGACACTGACCTCCTCCTGATTTGATTGTCTGTGTTGTCCCCCCCCGCTGTCAGCATCAGTGATCTGCTAAGACCTGTGGGTGCACAGACGGGGGAAGTACAAATGCCAGCATGCCGGGGCGGATTGGGCGCTGTGAGGGGCGCAGGTCTTGCTGTGAGCGGAGGGCACGAGGCCGCTCGAGAAAACGCTATAGCGGCTGTGTGAGTTAAGCGTCTGCGGCTCGCGAAGGCGCATACGCGTCTCCGCTCGCAGTGACGCTAAGGAGTTTGGGATTAGGCTACAGTGCCGGAACTTCAAACTCCCGATTATATAAATAGATTATATATATATATATTGTATACCTTTCAACCCCTTCCCTGCTTTATATAGATGATATAAGCTAAAAGTTTTGTGAATTAAGTATGTCAAGTAAAAAGTGAAGTCAGGGGGACTTTTTTTTTTCATGTGAACCATTGGTGTTATTGATCGTCTAGATTAGATGGGATGGGGGGGGTGGGTGTTAATCAGGGGGTGAAAAATTATGTATTAGTATGGAATTAGCAAAGAAAGTCACGTATTCCTTTATGTTATGTACAGTTGGTTATTCTTTCATAATAATAACAAATATCTGATTAATAATACACAGATACACAGAGTCTAAAAAGCGTGCAACTTAATGTTTGACCTATGTTTTTGTTTCCAAATGCAATGCATTCACCAAATTTTTTTTTACTTTACCCACAGAGAAGCTTACTACAGAGGGCGGCGTGCTGTGAACCCTCCACCGCCAAACAGAAGGCGGCGTGGAGAACACCCACCACCACCACCACGGCCGGCGCCACCACCGCCGTCGCCGCCGCCACCACCACCACCACCAGCATCGCCAGGGCCAGCACCACCACCGCCGCCACCAGCGGCCGGGCCAGCACCACCACCGCCGCCACCAGCGGCAGGCCCATCAACACCACCACCGCCGTCCCCGCCACCACCACCACCACCGCCACCAGCGGCAGGGTCCGCACCACCACCGCCCCCACCAGCGGCAGGGCCAGCACCACCACCGCCACCACCACCGGCAGGGCCAGCACCACCACCGCCACCACCAGCGGCAGGGCCAGCACCACCAGCGGCAGGCCCAGCTTATGGTCCCATCCCGGGGTCTGCACAATTAAGTGTGCAACAGAGTAATGCTGACTTTGCCCGCAGTATTATACCATTCATGGATAATATTCCATTTGACAGGCTACTGCGGGCAAGGTCAGCATTACAGATAGTGCTGGAAGCCTGTCAGCCAGGAAACGACCCCGGTGATGTGTTCCAATATTTGGATGGGTGGAAAATAAACTCTACCAGGCTGGGCAGGCCCACAACACGAGACAGCCAAGTCCCACCCCACAGGGCTTTGCCTCACTGCCAGTGGCCAGCGAACAGGGACCTACCACCGTTCCCTACACCTGTTCAGATGATCCACCCTGAAGGGTTCGGCCAGGCCATCCGTGGGGCCCTTGACCTTTTGCAGGACGGACAGCCCACCTACCAGGACCTGTAGGGCTCCATTTATTGTTTTAGATGTAGTTACCTTAATTAAAGGTAGTATTTGTTGGAATGTCCAAACAGTGCTGCCATTTTTTTTTTTTAAACACAGTTTTAAAAACCAGCTTTGTGTCTGTCTTTTTTTCAAGGAATGAATGTGTTTTTTTTTTTTTGGTTGGGCTTCAAGTCATCATAATTATTATAATTATTTATTTATATAGCGGCCATAGGTTCCATGGCGCTTTACATGAGGAAAAGGTAGAGAAGGACAAGTACAATAAACATAGACAATAAGGTCATACAGGTACAATAGTAGAGGACCCTGTACGCGTGGGCTCACATTCTACGAGGGGTGGGTGGGGATACAATAGGGTGGGGAAGGTGTCGGTCGTGGGGCGTGTAGCGGGGTCTCATGGCAGGTTGTAGGCCTGTCGGAAGAGGTGAGTCTTTATAAGTATCTTTAAGGTTCAGAGGGTAGGCGACTGACTGATGAGGTGGGGCAGGGAGTTCCATAGCATGGCGGATGACCGGGAGAAATCTTGTATGCGGTTGTGGGAAGAGGAGATGAGGGTGGACTGTAGGACAAGTTCTTGGGATGAACGCAGGTTGCGTGAGGGATGGTATCGGGAGATCATGTCGGAGATGTATGGTGGGGATAGGTTGTGTAAGGCTTTGAATGTCATGGTCAGTGTTTTAAAGTGAGCTCTCTGTGGGCCGGAGGGGCCAGTGAACGGCTTGGCAGAGGGGGTAGGCAGGGGAGTAGCGTGAGGACAGATGGATTAGCCGGGCAGCAGAGTTTAGTATAGATTGGAGAGTTGCAAGAGAGTTGGCAGGGAGACCTATGCGAAGGAGGTTGCAGTAGTCAAGGCGGGAGATGATGAGGGCATTTATGAGTGTTTCAGCAGTGTCAGGATTGAGGAACGACCGAATTGGTTAAATATTTTTGAGTTGGAGTCACAGGGACTTGGTTAGGGACTACAGGTGGGGCTTGAAGGAGAGGGAGGAGTCAAGGATTACCCCGAGACAGTTGGCGTGGTGGACAGGGGAGAGAGCATCATTAGCAAGTACTTTACGGCCCGCATGGCGCATGAAGTCACCTTGGTTACTAAGTGTCAAATCATGACTCCACATACAACTGTTGCTGACAAACAGTGCCTGTGTTTGGGGGGTTACTTTATGCCTCGCTATGGCAACAAGACTATGAACACACATGTGAGAGGCTGGGACGTCTACATGCTACACATCGCGTCTACGCGTTTTGTATGGAGCGTACAGTGGGACCCTTCAACAGGCTCCAGCAGGATGATAGTCCAAGCAACGCCCACGATGCAGGCATAGGATTGGTGCCTGGAAAAATTAGCCCAAGGGGCTGTTTCCCATTTTTGGTATAAATGTAGGCCTAAGGGCCATAAAAAGCTTGTTAGCCAGGGTGTCTCCCAAACCATGATAAGCTTGTTAGCCTGTGTGGCTCGAAAAATTAGCCCAAGGGGCTGTTTCCCATTTTTGGTATAAATGTAGGTCTAAGGGCCATACAAAGCTTGTTAGCCAGGGTGTCTCCCAAACCATGATAAGCTTGTTAGCCTGGGTGGCTCAAAAAATTACCCCAAGGGGCTGTTTCCCATTTTTGGTATAAATGTAGGCCTAAGGGCCATAAAAAGCTTGTTAGCCAGGGTGTCTCCCAAACCATGATAAGCTTGTTAGCCTGTGTGGCTCGAAAAATTAGCCCAAGGGGCTGTTTCCCATTTTTGGTATACATGTAGGTCTAAGGGCCATACAAAGCTTGTTAGCCAGGGTGTCTCCCAAACCATGATAAGCTTGTTAGCCTGTGTGGCTCAAAAAATTAGCCCAAAGGGCTTAATAAAGTATATTTTTAAATAAAGCAGGGCGCTTGGCCCATTGCATATTATTGCTTGGACTAGGAGCATAGAAGAAGCAAGGCCAACTATGCAGTCGTAGGCTTGGTGCCTCAAAAAATTAGCCCAAAGGGCTTAATAAAGTATATTTTTAAATAAAGCAGGGCGCTTGGCCCATTGCATATTATTGCTTGGACTAGGAGCATAGAAGAAGCAAGGCCAACTATGCAGTCGTAGGCTTGGTGCCTCAAAAAATTAGCCCAAAGGGCTTAATAAAGTATATTTTTAAATAAAGCAGGCGCTTGGCCCATTGCATATTATTGCTTGGACTAGGAGCATAGAAGAAGCAAGGCCAACTATGCATTCGTAGGCTTGGTGCCTCAAAAAATTAGCCCAAAGGGCTTAATAAAGTATATTTTTAAATAAAGCAGGGCGCTTGGCCCATTGCATATTATTGCTTGGACTAGGAGCATAGAAGAAGCAAGTCCAACTATGCAGTCGTAGGCTTGGTGCCTCAAAAAATTAGCCCAAAGGGCTTAATAACGTATTTTTTTACATAAAGCAGGGCGCTTGGCCCATAGCATATTATTGCTTGGACTGGGTGCCGAATGAAATCAACAGAGCTACGGGACTTGTCATTAATTCCTGTCCAAAATGGGCATATTGTTAACAGCGCAATATCCCAATCATATAAATTATGATTAGGTTAATCTAGGATTGTGTACTGTCGTCAGGAGGGCTTAGGAACTGTGATGATATCCAATCCTTGTTGAATTTAATTAGCGTGAGCCTGTCGGCATTTTCTGTGGTGAGGCGGGACCTTCTATCAGTGACTATACCCCCAGCGGCACTGAAAACACGCTCTGATGTCACACTAGCAGCTGGGCATGCCAGCACCTCCAAGGCATACAATGACAGCTCAGTCCAAGTGTGCAGCTTGGAAACCCAGTAATTAAAGGGTACAGAAGGGTCGGTTAGGAAGCTGGTACTGTCACTGAGATACTGCTGCACCATGTTGGACAATTGTTGTCTCCTACTCAAGGTCACCGTTGGCAAATTACGTTCTTGATTGGAAGGTCTGTTGAACATCGCCCAGTTGGCGGACATCTTACCTCCACCTCTTCTTGTCATTGATGGCGTTTGTGTCCCAACCAAAGGCTGCTGTTGGAAAGAGCTGGTTCTTCGATGTATAGCAGATTCAGACGGTGATATTGCCAGCAAAATATCAAGAAGAACCCTCTTTACATGATCCATCGTTAAGCCCCTGGATGAGTGCGACAGCAGCGACTGAAATTTGTCTTTGTACCGTGGGTCCAAAAACGTTGACAACCAGTAGAGGTCGCTGTCATAGATGTGTATGACGCGTGGATCTTTGGAGACACATTGACACATTACTTCAGCCATGTGTGCTAAGCTGCAAAGACTCATCTCCTCGATTACAACAGAATGAAGATCACTACGCGTCGTGGCCTCTAAATCGGTGTCCGCCTCCTCCTCTTCAGCCCACCCATGCTGTACCGACATAAACGTAGGGTTGGGAGTCCCATCAGGGTTCACATCAGTACCAGAGAAAAATAAATCTTCTTCATCATCACCCTCATCAACATCTTCCTGAACCAATGTAGCCTGCTGATATTGGCTAGGGTGGCTAGGATCAGCGATGTTCAATTCTGGCTCCATAGCCATCCGCTGTGCTCTCAAAGCATCTGTTTTGAGATTCAATAGGGATTCTTGGAGCAGGCAGAGCATGGGGATGGTGAGACTTATAATCGACTGATCCCCACTGACGAGTTTGGTACAGTATTCGAAGTTATCCAGCAACTCGCAAAGGTCAGCGATCCAGACCCACTCGAAAGTACCGATGTGTGTGGTATGACTTCCAGGTTGACGGGCATGTTGCAGCTGAAATTCCGCTATTGCCTTCTGCTGCTCATTAAACCTTGCCAGCATATGGAAGGTGGAGTTCCATCGCGTAGGCATGTCGCAAATTAGCCTGTGTTTCGGCAAGTTAAATTGGATTTGAAGGGCAGAAAGACTTGCAGCTGCTGTGGACGAATGTCTAAAGTGGGCGCAAATTCGCCTCACCTTATCCAGTAGCTCAGATAACTCTGGGTATATTTTGAGGAATTTCTGAACTACCAGGTTCAGGACATGAGCCATGCAAGGCACATGTACAAGTTTACCGTGCTTTATTGCCGCCACAAGGTTTGCACCATTATCGCTCACAACTAGACCTGGTTGTAGTTCCAGTGGGGCCAGCCACTCATCGGTCTGTTGCTTGAGACCTTTCCACAACTCTGTTGCAGTGTGACGTGTGTCACCTAGGCAGATAAGCTTCAGAAGAGCCTGTTGTCGCCTTGCAGAAGCAGTACTGCAAAGCTCCCAACTCGGACGTGATGGTGCTTGAGGCTCAGCAGTGGACAAGGAAGTGGCAGAAGCAGATTGGGCACTGGACATATATGAGGAGGCAGACACCCGGAATGATGTTGGGCCCGCTATTCGTGGAGTTGGAAGTATGTCAGATGGTACAGTTTTAGAAGTTGGGACACTCTCCACCAGGTTGATCCAGTGAGCCGTTAGTGAAATGTATCTGCCCTGTCCACAACTACTTGTCCATGTGTCCGTAGTTAGGTGGACTTTGGCGGTGACAGCATTTGTTAAAGCACGTTTTAAGTTGTTAACCACGTGCTGGTGTAAGGCGGGAACGGCACTACGTGAGAAAAAGTACCGGCTGGGTACAGAGTATCGTGGTGCTGCCTCAGCCATCAACTCCCGAAAAGACTCTGTACCCACAAGCCTAAACGGCAGCATTTCCACAGCTAACAACTTGGCTATTTTCGCTGTCACTTTTTGGGAATATGGGTGTGTCGGTTGGAACTTCCGCTGTCTTTCATACAGCTGTGGCACAGACAACTGCACGTTTGGACCAGACTGACAAGAGGATTGACTACTGTCATGTCTGTCTTGTAAAGCACCTTGGGAGGAGTACGCTTGAGCAGGAGCTGAAGCCTGAACACTTGCTGGTGAAGGATGTATCTGAGGTGGCCTGGAAGTGTTTGGATCAGAAGGCACTGATTTTGAACCCTGATAGGGTGCCCACTGAATTGGGTGCTTAAGAGACATATGCTTGCGCATACTGCTGGTGCTCTGGTTTCCTTTTACCGTGCCTCTGCTAAGCCTTGCCTGGCACATCTTACAGATAACCATATTTGGTAATGTTGGGCTATCCTTAAAAAATTTCCACACACTGGCTGTTCGTCCTTTATTTTTAATTGGAGGAAGAGGAGGATGACTCTGTTCAACACCAACTGTGGACACATTTTGGGCAACTGTGTTTGCAGTTTGTGCAACAGTTGGCACAGTTTGTGCCACAGTTGACGCTATTTGGGCAACTGTTCTCACAGTTTGTGTTCTGGAGACAGTACGCCTTTGTGATTTTGCCAGTGGTACATAGCCACTTTCGTCCTCCTGGCTGCTCTCTTGGCTATGCAATTCAGCAATCCAGGTAGGATCTGTGGTGTCATCATCCACCCCTTCCAGTTCAAAGGATTCTGGATAAACTGACTGAGCAGGCTGGCCAGATGAGATGTGTGTCTCATCATCCTCATCATCATCCACCTCCTGAGATACTGTTTGCATTTCGTGAAAGTGTCTTTCCTCAGGACGCGCTACTTCCAAACTTTGGCCATGAGTAGACATTTCGTCTACTTCAAGTATCTCGTCAGGCAGTGACAAAGAAACCCCTTGATAAGAACCGAATAAGTCATCCGAGTGACCAAGGTCCATATCCAAATTTTCCTCTGGCTGCCGATGGGTTGAGGCAATATGACGACTTTGAGGATTGGATGGCGCTGCATTGTCTGTAGCGACACTGGAATGTCTTGCCACGGATGATTGCGTACTGCAAGAACCAGTGGTCGAGGGCGTCTGAGCCATCCAAGATGTTATCTTGTCATGCTCATCCGGCCTCAACACACGTTTTCTTTGAGTACTGGGATTTCTAGGTAGAAAAAAGGACGTTCTATCAATCCTAGGCTGTGTACTTGTACCAGTGCCTTCTTGGGCAAGACTGCTGCGGCCACGAGCTCGTCCCTGTCCCTTTGCAACATCCTTTTTGGTAATTGTTTTTTTTTGAGACATTGTAGATGAATGCACAGTCACCAAGTTGGAGTTAGGTGTTGCTGTATGCGTCACTTGCTGGCGGGGTAAGTGTGCGCTGTCACACTTGGCAGTGAAGCCGCACACTACACTCCCTAAAAAAATTAGTTTCAAGTGCGCACAGCCACCGAGATGTGGTTAGGTTAGCTGAATGCGTCACTTGCTGGCGGGGTAAGTGTGCGCTCTCACACTTGGCAGTGAAACCGCACACTACACTCCCTAAAAAAATTGGTTTGAAGTGCGCACAGCCACCGAGATGTGGTTAGGTTAGCTGAATGCGTCACTTGCTGGCGGGGTAAGTGTGCGCTGTCACACTTGGCAGTGAAGCCGCACACTACACTCCCTAAAAAAATTGGTTTGAAGTGCGCACAGCCACCGAGATGTGGTTAGGTTAGCTGAATGCGTCACTTGCTGGCGGGGTAAGTGTGCGCTGTCACACTTGGCAGTGAAGCCGCACACTACACTCCCTAAAAAAATTAGTTTCAAGTGCGCACAGCCACCGAGATGTGGTTAGGTTAGCTGAATGCGTCACTTGCTGGCGGGGTAAGTGTGCGCTCTCACACTTGGCAGTGAAACCGCACACTACACTCCCTAAAAAAATTGGTTTGAAGTGCGCACAGCCACCGAGATGTGGTTAGGTTAGCTGAATGCGTCACTTGCTGGCGGGTAAGTGTGCGCTGTCACACTTGGCAGTGAAGCCGCACACTACACTCCCTAAAAAAATTGGTTTCAAGTGCGCACAGCCACCGAGATGTGGTTAGGTTAGCTGAATGCGTCACTTGCTGGCGGGGTAAGTGTGCGCTCTCACACTTGGCAGTGAAGCCGCACACTACACTCCCTAAAAAAATTAGTTTCAAGTGCGCACAGCCACCGAGATGTGGTTAGGTTAGCTGAATGCGTCACTTGCTGGCGGGGTAAGTGTGCGCTCTCACACTTGGCAGTGAAACCGCACACTACACTCCCTAAAAAAATTGGTTTCAAGTGCGCACAGCCACCGAGATGTGGTTAGGTTAGCTGAATGCGTCACTTGCTGGCGGGGTAAGTGTGCGCTCTCACACTTGGCAGTGAAGCCGCACACTACACTCCCTAAAAAAATTAGTTTCAAGTGCGCACAGCCACCGAGATGTGGTTAGGTTAGCTGAATGCGTCACTTGCTGGCGGGGTAAGTGTGCGCTCTCACACTTGGCAGTGAAACCGCACACTACACTCCCTAAAAAAATTGGTTTCAAGTGCGCACAGCCACCGAGATGTGGTTAGGTTAGCTGAATGCGTCACTTGCTGGCGGGGTAAGTGTGCGCTGTCACACTTGGCAGTGAAGCCGCACACTACACTCCCTAAAAAAATTAGTTTCAAGTGCGCACAGCCACCGAGATGTGGTTAGGTTAGCTGAATGCGTCACTTGCTGGCGGGGTAAGTGTGCGCTGTCACACTTGGCAGTGAAGCCGCACACTACACTCCCTAAAAAAATTAGTTTCAAGTGCGCACAGCCACCGAGATGTGGTTAGGTTAGCTGAATGCGTCACTTGCTGGCGGGGTAAGTGTGCGCTCTCACACTTGGCAGTGAAACCGCACACTACACTCCCTAAAAAAATTGGTTTGAAGTGCGCACAGCCACCGAGATGTGGTTAGGTTAGCTGAATGCGTCACTTGCTGGCGGGGTAAGTGTGCGCTCTCACACTTGGCAGTGAAACCGCACACTACACTCCCTAAAAAAATTGGTTTGAAGTGCGCACAGCCACCGAGATGTGGTTAGGTTAGCTGAATCGTCACTTGCTGCGGTAAGTGTGCGCTTCACTTGGCAGTGAAACCGCACTACACCCCTAAAAAAATGGTTTGAGTGCGCACAGCCACCGAGATGTGGTTAGTTAGCTGATGCGTCACTTGCTGGCGGGTAATGTGCGCACTCACACTGGCAGTGAAGCCGCACACTACACTCCCTAAGGTGGAGTACGTGCTAGCAGCAACGCACTGGTCTGCCACAGAAAAAATAACGCTCTATGGCTTATTAGGAACAAAAATCGATCTGGTGCAAAAACAAAAATGAAACAGCACCTCAGCTAAGCCTCTGACTGCAGCTGTTAGCAAAGCTGAGTGAGTAAGCTAAGCTATGAGGTCCGTCCTGTGTGCACTCTAAGGCTTCTCCTTCCTTCCCTCCCTGCCTGCCTGCCTACACAGCACTACTCCGTCCTCCTCCTAGCTCTCAGAAGAGCTTTTTGGGTTAATAAAAGGAATCTTCCCTACACTGACAATCCCTGATCTGCTCCAGCATATATCTCTCTCTCCCTATACTAGGTCAGATCGTCTCAGGAATGTGCCCAAAATGGCGGGGACAAGCCTTATATACTGCCTTGCCTGTCATAGATGACATAGGCATGACGCTGGACAGCAGCCAATCATAGTCCTGACACAACCAACTTTGCTATGCCATTACTGACTATGATTGGCTATCTTCACAAGTTTTCTGACCTAACACGCACGCTGTGCTGACTCGGAACATAACAGATTCTGTATTCCACAGTCCGAATCCCGAATACAGTATACAGGACTCGGATTCGTAGACTCGTAGGACTCGGAATCGTAGACTCGCTCAGACTCGCTGCTGACAGCGGGTATCTGTGACGAGTCAAGCTTATTGCCATTGAATTCCATTGGACTCGTCACTGTGCGAGTCCAAGCTGGGAGATTCGCCGAGTAACGAGTCCTGCGAGTACCTTCAGAATCGCCGAGTCCCGAGTCCTAGCGAGTAGACTCGCCCATCCCTACTCTATGGCAATGGGGATTTTCAAAACCAGGCAGGTTGTTATCGTCCTTTTGCATGTCACGGCGGCAACCCTGCTCTGTGGCCCTGGCCGTGTCATTTAATAAAGGGATGCTGGGCTTTGTTGACGGGGAATTGGGAAAGGGATATTTGTGATGCCACCAACGATATGCAACCAGTGCGCCGCCACTGCTGCAGAACCTCTGGGGAGGATGACCGGTAGCTTGGATGGTTTTGCTCCCCGCGGGTGGAGCGGGGTCTCCAGTACAGTGGGTAGTGGTCAATTCATTCTTGGCCAGTGTTCATCAGATCATCAGCACCTTGGTGTCTCATGAGGCCTCTGCAGCCGGTGGGCGCTGCAAAGAAAAGTCTCACACACTTCAGTTGGAGTTCTGTACCTTTTACTTCAACTCTTTAACCAGGCCGCCAGGTGCTTTCTCTGCCACTCTCCGGTCCAGCTGTTTCTCAAGAACAGTGTAATCGAGACCCTTAGGTGTTCCTTTCTCTCTGTTCTGTCTCCGACATCCATTTCATTTCCAAATGTTTGCTTTTTGCATAATGTTTGTTATTAGTATAGCTGTAGAAAACATAATCGTGTATTTCTAGTGAAGTAAGAGACCTTCCTTTGATTTGTAATGCTTTGTCATATTTGCAGTCTATTTTTCTATTTTCTATATCTCACTCTCCTCCCCCTTGCAATGCATTCTGGTAGCTCAGTCTCCATTTTACCTTCACCCTGGATGCTAGAAGACACATCTACTACTGTCCCCATGCGATTGCATAGCCGGTATGTAGCCATGCTCTCTGTAGTAGTTTTCTGTCTTAATGTTAGCCTAGTTTAGTTAGTAGTGCCCTAAAGTCAGTTACTAGCTTGTGAACATTCATGCATATTGTATAACATGTATGATATGTATTCTGCTGTACCATGTACTAATTGTCCTGTGTTCTGATTGTTTCCAGTTTTACCACATGCAAACATACTGCAACGTTCAATAAAGCACAGACTTCACTACAGTCTTCTCTTTGGACTCAGTATAAAGGTTTAGCTGTCTGTTTAAATTCATGAGCCCCGGGGGGCGTGTCCAGCAGCCGAAGGCGCCGGTCGCATTGTGAGGAGGCTCCGCATCACGGACCGAATACACGGCACTACCGCGGCCCTCCCGCTCCCGCTTTGAGACAAGCGACAGCCCAGCACCTCGCACAACCTCCGGTCATGCCCAGGACCGGGTCCCGCCGCCGGGAGACCACCAACAAGCTCACTGATTACTTCAATCAGGAGCCCCACAGTGGATCCAAGATGGCGCCGGCCGGGAACAGCCCAGCGTCTCCCTCCAGCGCTTCCACCCGGGCCTCGCGGTCCCCCCGGTCCCCCAGACGCCAGGAACACCGAGGCAATAATGTGAGTAGAGAGGAGTCCCCTCTCACAAAACGTAACATGCGGGATATGCTGGGATCAATGAGGGACGCAATGCTGGGGGAGATGCGCTCCATGATGGCGGACATTAAGTCTGAAATGGCGGCCTTAGGAGAGAGGACTACCACTGTGGAATCCAAGATGGAGGAGTATGCTTCGGCACACAATAACTTGGCAGACAGCTATAACATGATTGACAGGGAGATGGGCTCAGTAAAGGCAACGCTGTGTCACCTAGAGGATGGACTCCGTAAGAATAATGTAAAGTTAAGAGGAGTTGCAGAACCCCAAGATGGTGAGGATCTCCCGATGACTGTCTCAGCCTTTCTATCAACTGCCCTCCCAGATGCTAACCCTGCATTAATGGAATTACTAAAAACGTACAGGCTACCTAAACCTACGAAGCTCCCTAAAGAGGTCCCGAGGGATATCCTGATCTCTTTCTTACATCCTAAGGCGAGAGACATCCTGCTCCAAGCGATGAGATCCAATCCTTCTCTCCCCTCACAATTCGCCAAAGCCTCTGTCTACCCTGACCTTTCACCAGGCACATTGGCTAGAAGAAGGGAGTTTGCCCCCAGCTGCCTCATCTTGAGGGAGAAAGCCATACAATATGCATGGGGCACACCAGTGTCTGTTAACTTTCGATATAAAGGCAATAGACATTCGTTCTCCTCCCCCACCATGCTACGCAGAGCTCTACGCTCCTGGAACTTATCTGCTCAGGTCTCAAACTCCCCTCGCCCCCGGCCGGAGGGACCCCAAGGATCTGGTTCTGGTGAATGCACCTGAGGTCGACAAGGGATCGGAGGATTCCGAATCGGTCTGTGTGGATTAATACACCCTCCTTTGGAACCCATACGGACTCCCCACGCCGAGATCCAGCACAGGTTTCGGACACTTATAGCTCCCCTCACTGACAGAACTGGTGGATGCTTCTTCACCTGTGGGTCAAGAACTGAGGAAACTCGTGTGTGGTTCCCTGCCTAAACCCCCCCCCAGTCAAGGCCCCATTGGCCTGACTATACTCAAGCTCATTTAAGTGTGTTCCCCTCCCCCCTCCCCATCCATCCCCCCCTTCCCCCCATCCCCCCCCCACATTCCCCCCCCCCTCCCACCCCATAGTTCACCCAGCCACACATCCTCCCCAACCCTTCCAATTCCCTCTTAGTTGGGCATCCTTTCTCTCCCCGTTCCACTCCCATCCGCTACCCCCCCTCCCTTTCCATTACCTTCTTTCTGCTCTCATTTTCCTCCGCAGCTCATCTTGGACTGTTCTCTCCTATACCTCTCCAGGTGACCTCGCTCCATAATCACTGGTAGTGAGTAAGTATGAAAGGGAACGATTCGGTTCTACCGGGGACTGGTTCCTCTCTGAATCTAGTTTCTCTAAATGTTAAAGGACTGAACTCTCCGGTGAAATGCTCCTCCCTTTGGAAGGAGGCCAGGAGACTTCACGCTGATGTGATGTGTGTTCAGGAAACACACCTTTTAGCCGAAGACAATTTTCGTGTGAAAAACTCCTCCTACCCTCACATCTACTTTGCAAACCACAATGTGAAAAAAGCAGGAGTATGTGTGATGGTAAGCGCCAAGGTGCAGTTCCAGCTGAATTCTGCTGAAGCGGATCCGCTGGGACGGTACCTGATCCTGAAGTGTAGCATATCAGGGGAATTGTATACACTGGCGACTGTCTATGCCCCAAACTCGGGCCAATTAGGGTTTCTGAGAACCCTGTTTAAAAAACTCAACCAAACAAAAGAGGGTGCCCTGGTGGTGTGTGGGGACTTTAATCAAATCATGGTGGCGAGATTGGACTCCTCAGCCCCACACGCAAGGAAAGGGAGGGAAATGGCAACACTATGCAGTGAATTCAGGCTCTACGACATTTGGCGGTATCAACATGCAGAGGAGAGGGATTACTCTTTCCTATCTGGTTCCCATAATACCTATTCCAGAATCGACCTGTTCCTGGTTGGAGAGGAGACCCTACCATTCTGCACCTCCACCGCAATTGGTCTGATCTCTTGGTCGGACCATGCCCCAGTATCGTTGGGAATCAGGCGGGGACGAATGGGGATCAGACCGCGTCGTTGGAGAATGAATGTCGCTCTGCTTTCAAACCAACAGACCTTGGAATCCCTGGAAGGGAGTCTGGAGGAGTACTTCCTCAGTAACGACAACGGGGAGATCTCGGATGGCACACTCTGGGCCGCTCACAAGGCGGTTCTGCGTGGGCTGCTTATACAGAAGGCCTCACAACAAAAGAGGGAGAGGAGGCCTGCTGGAGAGACTGGTCCGATCAAATAGGAACCCTGGAAAAAGTAAACAAAACTAACCCCTCCCCCCAACTGACTAGTCAGATTTTTGACTTGAGAACTAAACTTAGGGCCCAGTTACTTTATCAGCATGAACTGGGGCTTCGGAAACTTAATACACAGTATTATGCTGCAGGGGATAGGGCGGGTAAGCTCTTAGCTAGGAGACTGAAGAAAAGAGTGGCTAACACAATGGTGACCTCTATGACTTCTACCAACGGTGTGACAGTTAGAGACCCGACTGAGATAGTGGAGGTCATGGCAGATTTCTACACAAAACTCTACAACCTTGCCGGGATCCTCTGACACCGCAACCCTCTCTGGAGGACACCCGGGCCTTCCTGGCGGGAGTGAAGCTCCCAGTGATCCCCCCTGAAATTCTCTCCACTTTGAACCAGCCATTCACCCTCTCGGAGGTTTCGGATGTCATCAACACACTCAAATGCAATTCTGCACCGGGACCGGACGGATTTGCTAATGAATATTACAGGGCTTTCTCCCCCCGGTTGGCCCCCTATCTGCTCCGATTATTTCACCACTGGCAAAAAGAGGGAAGCTGGGTGCAGATGACCTGGAGGCTACGATCTCCACCATCTTGAAACCTGGCAAACCCCCAGACAATCCTGGCAGCTATCGTCCCATCTCGTTACTTAACACGGATGTGAAGATATATGCCAGAGTACTGGCCTCTAGTCTAGACTGTCGAAGGTGATCCCACTTTTGGTGGATGCAGATCAGGTGGGCTTTGTGGGGGGAAGACAGGCCAGAGATGGCACCCGGCGGATGCTGGATCTGGTGGAGATTGTTGAGAATCGGGGGGTCCCCAGTGCATTCCTGTCCCTTGACGCTGAAAAGGCGTTCGACAGGGTGCACTGGGGATACCTGCGAGAGGTCCTGGGGAGGTTCGGATTTTCTGGGCCAATTTTGGCGGCTATACTGGGACTTTACTCTTCTCCGGGAGCTCGGTTTCCACATCGGGATATTTATCCCGCCATTTCAACATTACAAATGGGACAAGACAGGGGTGCCCTCTGTCGCCCCTGATCTTCGCCCTTGTTATGGAACCCCTGGCAGCCTCGATAAGAGCCAACCCGGATATTGCGGGCATACTTGTGGGAAAGAAGGACCATGTCATAGGACTCTACGCTGACGACGTAATCATCACGTGCACTGACCCAGACAACTCCATCCCAGCCATATTAAAAGAATTGGACAACTTCTCAAAGATATCTTACTATAAATTGAGCATGGGAAAAACCATGGCCCTACCCATCAATATCCCAGAGACGCAATTGACATCTCTCTCATCCAAATTCACCTTTGCCTGGGCCCCGGAGGGCATCCCATACATGGGAGTGACCCTATGCGCCTCGAGAAACATGGCGCGTTTAAATTTAACCAAACTTATGGCAACCTTGAGAGTGGCGATGGAAACTGGTCCTCTCCCGCTGCTATCTTGGATGGCGCGCATACAGGCATTCAAAATGTTGTGGCTTCCAAAACTACTTTATTTATTTCGGTGTGTCCCACTGGGATACCCAGGCAAACTGCTGACTCTATTACAACGACGTATAAACTCATTCATATGGGCAGGGGGCAGACCCAGAGTCCGCAGAGACGTAATGTACCTGAAGTTGAAAGGGGGAGGCATGGGGGTCCCAGACGTCACTTCATACCACAGAGCCACTCTTCTGGAGGCCACAGGGGAACTATGGAGACGACAGGAGACATTGGGCTGGACTCAATTGGAGACAGAGATTGCTCCGGAAGTTGCCCCGGGAAGGCTCTTGGCCGGGACTGCACTGGGACCGGTTGGGGTGGTCCACCCCTTGACCACGGTCCGTGCTCTCCAAGCGGTGTGGAAAAAGATCCCTACTCACTGGTCAAAATTTCCCCCGGAGCGTATTCCGATGGAGGCCTTTCGGGTGCATATTCCCTCTCTGAACCTCACTCCCTGGCGGAAAGCGGGTATCAGTACTTTAGGGGACCTCCTAGAGAATGGCAAACTGCTTACATTTGACGCCTTTAGTGAGGGAAGACAGAATTTAAGACATACCTTTTTACAATATACACAAGTACGCCACTTCCTCTCCTCAAAAGGCTGCTCTCACGATCTGAGGCGACCTTTACCCTCCCCATTCCAACGATTGATGTTCTCAGCCACTAGAATCCCGAGGGGTCTCTCCTCCTTGTACGAGGAACTAATAACACAAAACTCCCCCTCTAAACTAGCATATATGGAAACATGGGAGGCAGACCTGAACTTCCAAGCAGATCAGGATGATTGGGAGGGGTCAATCAGGTGTGTAACTCAGGTATCAAGATGTATAAACCACCTAGAATCCCTCAAGAAGGTTCATCTTCGCTGGTACACTCCTCCAACCAGGATAGCCAGATTCGCACGTGGAGTCTCCCCTTTATGCTGGAGGCAATGTGGCCAGAAAGGAGACCTGGCGCATATGTGGTGGCACTGCCCTAAAGTGGCCCAATTTTGGGCACTAGTCGCAAGCTTGATGAGCACGGTAACAGACACCCACATTCCGCTATCACCTCAGTTAGCTGTCCTAAACATAGGAGGCGAAGTCTATCCACCGATTATCCGCCATGCGATTACCTATATTCTAATCGCAGCAAGATTATGCATTGCAGCAGCATGGAAAAATTCATCCCCTCCCACCACCAGGGACCTTATCCATAAGATTAACACAATCTTCACGCATGAATATTATCTTGCAATGGACGCTCCAAGGAGGAGATATGTCTCGGATGCATGAGACTTATGGGCAACACACCCCTCAGCGATCCACCCTCCTTCCTAGATGTGCGGAGATCTCGAGGTCACAACCCCCTACTCTTCAACACCTAACTCTTTAACTTACTCACTTCTCTACTCTTCCCCCAGCTACACCTAGTTTCCCCCCCCCTCCCTTCCCCCCCCCCCTCCTTTCCCCTTTGATTTCCCCCCCCTCCCCCACCCTGTACCCCTCCGTCCACCCCCCCCCATGTGTTTAAAGCACACTAGGCTAGGAAATAACTTGGTTACTTGGCAGTATGTACCCACAGCCAATTGAGGAGGATGGCGTCCAATGTAGAGCTGACTGGAGAACCGTAAACATATAAACGGAGTTCTTATCTGACTGTAGATGACGGCTACATAACCCACACGCTCTAAATCTTCCTCCAAGGAACTATTAAGTGATGACTGCAGTGTTTCATATGTATCACAGTATTCTTGCTTTAATCATTATTTCCTTGCCGCAACTTTCCTCTACATCCGAGGTCACCCCTTTCCTCCCCTTCCCCCCCCCCCCCCCAGTCCCAATGCCCCCGATCCCTATTCTTCTCTAAACCTTCACTTCCTTAACCAAGTAATGTTATGTCATGTTTGATGTTTCTTTACCTCTACAATGCTTGTCATGCTTGACATAGCTACTGTAATTTGTTATTTTTACAATAAACATTTATTGAAGACTAAATTCATGAGCCCCCGGCCCATTTAGTGAGAACTAGGGATGAGCGAGTACCTTAATATTTGCACTTGCTATACTCGCAACGAGTAGGTACCGATACTCGGTACTTGTTGCAGGTATACCGAGTCCGAATACTTTCGCAGTGTATCTATAGATACACTGCGAAAGTAGCTTAAAAGTGATTAAAAGTTGCTAAAAACAATAAACATATTCATCTGTCCGACGCCTGCACTAGGACCGGCAGAGAAGACATCCGATTGCTGGACAAGGACCTGTGACTTACAGCCAATCAGATGGCCGGTAGCTATTTGGCCAATCAGATGGCGCCACGTCACAACCACATAATCGCTAGTGGCCACCTGATTGGCCAGTTTGCAAGGTCCTGACAGTACACCTAGGTTGTCACGTGGTTGGGATGTGGCGCCGTCTGATTGGCCAGATCGCTACCAGCCATCTAATTGGCTGGTAGTCACAGGTCTTTGTCCAGCGATCGGATGTCTTCTTTGCCGATCCCGTTGCAGGCGTCGGACAGGTGAATATGTAATTTTATTAATTTTAACAACTTTTAATCACTTTTAGGTTACTTTCACAGTGTATCTATAGAAAGTATTAGGACTACTCGCTACTCCCGAGTACACATAAGATACTCGGAGAGTAGCAAGTAGCCGAATACCGCTACTATTCGGTGAACACCGAATAATAGCGAGTATACTCGCTCATCCCTATTGCGAACAGAACACTCTCTCGGTGTTCCCTTTACTCTCGGTGGTACACTCAGTGCCTCCAACTTTTCTTGCTTCTTTTGTCAGCACTTCTGTGCAAAGAGCTCGGGTATCGACAGCCACAGGCATTGGTTAGCACCATTTCCTAGTGCTGCGCTTTAGTACGGCTGTCTTCTCCGAGCTATGCCAGGTCGTTGGGCCACAGTTCCCCTTTAGGAGCTCATGGCCTCTGGTTCAATGGTTCAGGTATGGATCCCCGTGCTGTGTTCAGGGCCGGCCCCCAGTTTTGTCCACCAGACCTTCTGTTCCCCTGGCAGATACGGGCGTGCGGGGGTGATCTTAGCCTTTGTCCACACCCCAAGGGCTCCTTCTCTATTCTTCATCCTTTCGTCCTTCCCTCTCAGAGTGAGCATCACTGTGTTCCAGCCCACGGGAGCTAACACCTCCACCACCTCTCGACTCCCACTTTGACTTCCTACTCCTTCGCTGTACTCCTAACAAATCTAACTCCACTTTCTCACATGTGTCCCCCTTTCTGAGACTGGGCCCGCCCTCCCAGGTCCACCCACCATCCCTCCCCAGGGTCCTATGTGTGTGTGTTTAGTGATGTCGGGTCTCAACTGCCCCGTCCCATTTCAGAGACCAGGAGCACAAATGTGACACCCCAGGGTCCAGTTGCCACAATAGCTTTGTCCCCGGGGGACCATGCTGTGCTTAGATGTGAGGGAAGGTACCCACACCAGGTGACCCACACACACAACACCTGAAACACTATCTAAAGGGGAGGTCCCATCATATAAATTCTGGTCTGGGGGTGGGGCTAGGCAGTTCAGTTCCTAGTAGAACTGTGAAGAGGTCCCTTGGACTGGAGCAGAGTAAGGCTCGTCCCGGGACATAGACTAGTCAGCGTGAGGAACCCTAGGAGAGGGTCTGAGGAAGTGCAGAAGTATGTTTGGGGAGTGGAGCCAGTGCCAGTTCGCCCCATTACCTAGTGCAGGACGGACGCCGGAGTCCGAGGTTGTAAGTGACTCTAGGATCAGCAGCCAACACTGGAGGACGAGAGATTCCAAGTCACTTGCTTACCACAAGACACAGCAGCACCAGAGAGCTCAGGGAGGAGTAGCCAGTGGAGAGTAACCCAAGGAGGGCTCAAGCCGCCTGTCATACAGGTCAGAGACAGTACATAAAAGAGGAGTGGGTTGCAGCATAGCTACAAGCAGCCAGGACCCGCCAAGAGCAGTGCAGTAGAGAGGCCTCAGACCTCGCCAGGTGTGGAGAACCCAACTCGCTCCCAGGCTCCGGACCTCTAAAACCTTTTGTGGATAGCACCCTGGACAAACCTGCTACTTCCTTCAGTAAAGGTAATGGAGACTACAACCTCTGTGTCTGTCAGTTATTCTGCACGCTACGTCCTGCACCCCCAATGGCCTACTACCTCCATAGACTCCAACGGTTGCCCTGGAGACTCTCTTCTCCTGTGGGGAATTATACTATCATAGCTGCCTACCCACCATTCCCAGAGGCCCTGAACCGCAGTAGCGGCCCCTACCGGCCGCCTTCAATGGGTGGCGTCATGACAAACTCTTTATTTTATTTTTACTTTTTACCCCTTCTCAAAATTCCCGTTTTTACTGACAGCCCAATAGGGGACCATGGACCGAGCCACGCCACCATGACAGCATCCCACAGCCCAGACGCCGTCCAGAGGGCCCGGCTCCCAGTATCCCATGGCACCCACTGGGGCAAGTCACTACCCTCCCGCTAATGGAGGCGTGCAGTACTCCCGGTGGTGGCCAGACCAGCGGGGCACCACACCTCCCTCACTCCAAGCGGATCCCTGGCAGACGACCGGAGTGAGGAGAAATTACTACCTAGGTGTGCTGGCTATTACAAACTGTTGCAGTCCTGCTGTAGCTTCTGATTGGCAGGAATTCAGAAGTTGTGTCCCAAGCTCTAAATGCAAATCTATGACAGCCAGAATGAGGCCTGAACGAGGCTTCATAGACATGCATTGAGTTGTTACCTCCGGCGTGCTCCATGAAACACAGGTCAATGTTAACCACAGACCGACCAGAACACCAAAAAAAAGAAGACAACGGCAGGTGAGTATGAGACTGGGGTATTATGCATTGGGGCATTTTGTGTTTCTGTGTAATGCAGAATATGTAAAGAACAAGCTTTGTATCTGCTGCCTACCACAATATAGTCCAATACAAATTAAGAACAAATTGGTGCACCCATTAAACAATCAAAGCATCAATGTTTTTCGCTATAACTATCCATGCCTGGTTGTGTTGCTTTTAATGGATTTACACTAATAAAAAAGTAGATTTTATTGTATAGTGAATGCTGCCAATTTTTTCCTTGTTTGCATTGGCACCAAAGAGATAGTCTGCTGCAGAATGAATTAAACTATTTTGGGTCCATTTAGTTGTTCTGCCTTATACAATATGTCATCACTTCTTTTTAGTTTTGTTAAAACTTATCTGACATAGACTTTATCTAGCAAACGCATTAACCTCAATGCTTTACTGATTTATTACTCCAAATATTTTGCATTAGATTAAACTCTAAGATTAAATTCTAATTACTGTTTGGATCGAAACAGATACACCCTGAGTACTTCAATCATGTTCACTCACTAGAACATATACAGATGGATGGGTTTCAGGAATATTTTTCCACAAGGTAATATATTTATTAATAAGTTTTCTATCGAAGACAGCTGGTGCTCTTGGCCCTTGCTGTGAAAATAGATCTGGAAGAGTCATAAGCAGGTAGGGTACAAAGAAGATATTCCTAGGTTGAGTTTTATAATGTTTATTGTGCATTAGTTATATTCAGTGGCGTAACCAGAGTCTGGCGGGCCCCGGTGCGAAACTTAGACCTTGCCCCCCACCCCGCATGTTGATGAAACGTATGCGCCTCATGTACCGTTCTAAATTTTTTTAAGACACACAAATTGACCCTTCTCCCCCTTCATTATGTATTAACTCAATGTGGGCCAGATTCTAACGCATCGGTATTCTAGAATATGTATGTAGTTGACATACTGTGAGAACTTGTTCAGTCAACGTGAGTGAACTACATATATATATATAGCAGCGCTATGGTATATGGCGGTACATTACAGTACATGTATAGCAGCACTATAGTATATGGTGGTACTTTACAGCACATGTATAGCAGCATTATAGTATGGCGGTATATTACAGTACATATACAGGTGCACTATGGTATATGATGGTACTTTTTAGCACATGTATAGCAGCGCTATAGTATATGGCGGTACATTACATTACATGTAAAGCAGCACTATAGTATATGGCGGTACATTATAGCACATGTATAGCAGCACTATAGTATATGGCGGTACATTACAGTACATGTATAGCAGCGCTATAGTATATGGCGGTACATTACATTACATGTATAGCAGCACTATAGTATATGGCGGTACTTTATAGCACATGTATAGCAGCACTATAGTATATGGCAGTACATTACAGTACATGTATAGCAGCACTATAGTATATGGCGGTACAGTATAGCACATGTAAAGCAGCACTATAGTATATGGTGGTACATTACATTACATGCATTGCAGCGCTATAGGATATGGCTGTACATTACAGCACATGTATAGCAGCGCTATGGTATATGGCGGTACATTACAGTACATGTATAGCAGCACTATAGTATATGGCAGTACATTACAGTACATGTATAGCAGCGCTATGGTATATGGCGGTACATTACAGTACATATATAGCAGCACTATACTATATGGCTGTACATTATAGTACATGTAGAGCAGCGCTATGGTATATGGCGGTACATTACAGTACATGTATAGCAGCACTATAGTATATGGCGGTACATTACATGTATACATGTATAGCAGCACTATAGTATATGGCGGTACATTACATGTATACATGTATAGCAGCACTATAGTATATGGCAGTACAGTACAGAACATTACAACTCTATGGTATATGGCAATACTCCGCTCCATGCGGCCCCCCCGCTTCTCCTGGCCCCCCTCGCTCCTCCACAGTAAAAGTAGAAAATCCTCAGTGAGGATAGTCCCCTGTCCTCCGGCTCGCTCCACCTCCGTCTTTTAGGTCCTACAGGCCCTTAGGACCTGTCGTTGCCTGGGAAACCAATCAGCTGATCGGTCACATGACCGCTAACTGCCGTGGGGGAAGGATGGAGCAGGGGGGCAGGATTGAGCAGGGAGTCAGAATGGTGGTGGCGGGGGGCAGGATGGAGGTGGGGGGCAGCATGGAATGAGCGGGGCAGCATGGAGTGAGCGGGACAGGATGGAGGCGGGGGGGGCAGGATGGTGCGAGCGGGGCAGGATGGAGCCGGGGGAGCAGGATGGATGCGGCGGGGGGCAGGATGGATGCGGGGGGGGCAGGATGGAGCCAGGGAGGCAGTATGGAGGCAGGATGGAGCAAGCTGGGCAGGATGCAGCGAGTAGGGCAGGATGGAGTGAGCGGGGCAGGATGGAGCCGGGGGAGCAGGATGGATGCGGGGGGGGGCAGGATGGATGCGGGGGGGCAGGATAGAGTCGGGGAGGCAGGATGGAGGCAGGATAGAGCCAGGGGGGCAGGATGGAGTTGGGGGGCAGGATGGATGTGGGGGGCAGGATGGAGCTGGGGGAGCAGGATGGAGGCAGGGGGCAGGATGGAGGCGGGGGGGGCAGGATGGAACCGGCAGGGCATGGAGGCAGGGGGCAGGATGGAGCCAGCAGGGCATGGAGCCAGGGCGGCAGGATGGAGGGGGGGGGCAGGATGGAGCCAGCAGGGCATGAAGCCAGGGGGGCAGGATGGAGTCATGGGGCCGGATGGTGGCGGGGAGCAGGATGGAATGATCGGGGCAGGATGGAGGCGGGGGCCAGGATGGAGCAAGCGGGGCAGGATGAAGTGAGCGGGGCAGGATGGAGAGAGTGGGGCAGGATGGAGAGAGTGGGGCAGGATGGGGAGAGCGGGGCAGGATGGAGAGAGCGGGGCAGGATGAAGCGGGGGGGCAGGATAGAGCGGGGAGGGGGCAGGATGGAGCAGGATTGAGCGGGGGGGCAGGATGGAGCGGGGGGGCAGGGTGGAGCGAGCGGGGCAGGATGGAGCAAGCAGGGCAGGATGGAGCGAGCGCAACAGGATGGATCTGGGGGGGGCAGGATGGAGCTGGGGGGGCAGGATGGACCAAGCGGGGCAGGATGAATGCGGGGGGGGCAGGATGGAGCCAGGGGGGCAAGATGGAGCCATGGGGCAGCATAAATGCAGGGGGCAGCATGGAGCCAGAGGGGGCAGGATGGATGTGAGGGGCAGGATGGATGCAGGGGGGCAGGATGGAGCCATGGGGGCAGGATGGAGCCGGGGAGGCAGGATGTGTGTGGGGGGGCAGGATGGAACAGGGGGGTCAGGATGGATGTGGGGGGCAGGATGGAGGTGGGGGGGCAGAATCCCCCTTGCCCCACTCTGATCTCACCCGGAGTCTTCTGCAGCTACTGTGTACAGAGGTCATGTGACAGGGCCCTGTCACATTACCTTTGTAAAGAGGGAGAAGATGGGTGACAAGTGAAAATAGCGGGAGGCGAGGGGGGAGGCAAGGGGGAGGCGAGGTGGGGGTGGCGGATACCGGTGCCGGGGGTCGCCGCGGCCATACATGTAGACTGGCGACAGCGACGCTGTGCGTCGCTGTCGCCAGGTTACAGCTACTATATAAACATCTCATTTGAATGCACGCAGCTTTTTGCATATGCGGTGCTCACTGGCTGTCACGGCTGCGGCAGCCAATGAGTGCTGGCGCGCAATTTCCGTGACAGACAGAGAACATTAGACGATTATATAGTAGATGTCCCTCATCCTGCTATGTATGGTCCTCCTCCTGGAATATGGCCCTTATCGTGGTATATATGTCCCCCATCCGCTTCCTCCGGTCACATAGTTGTCCAATTATTATAATGTACCCATATATTCCTCCATATATTACAATGTTCCCCCATAATCCTCTATGTATTATAATGCATCCTATAGTCCTCCATTCATAAAATGCTAAGTGGATGCAGTTATTTCATGGCAGTTGACTAACATTCGTCCTCTCTTCTCTTCTCTTCATACAGGTAATATTCCAACACTGCTTGCTGTCATCTACTTTCTCAACCCATTGTACCAGTGCATGTTAAATATACCTGTGACTGCTGCAATGATCTCCTTGTAACTTCAGCTTGAATCATAGTCTCATGGTAATATTCCAACACTGCTTGCTGTCATCTACTTTCTCAACCCATTGTACCAGTGCATGTTAAATATACCTGTGACTGCTGCAATGATCTCCTTGTAACTTCAGCTTGAATCATAGTCTCATGGTAATATTCCAACACTGCTTGCTGTCATCTACTTTCTCAACCCATTGTACCAGTGCATGTTAAATATACCTGTGACTGCTGCAATGATCTCCTTGTAACTTCAGCTTGAATCATAGTCTCATGGTAATATTCCAACACTGCTTGCTGTCATCTACTTCTCAACCCATTGTACCAGTGCATGTTAAATATACCTGTGACTGCTGCAATGATCTCCTTGTAACTTCAGCTTGAATCATAGTCTCATGGTAATATTCCAACACTGCTTGCTGTCATCTACTTTCTCAACCCATTGTACCAGTGCATGTTAAATATACCTGTGACTGCTGCAATGATCTCCTTGTAACTTCAGCTTGAATCATAGTCTCATGGTAATATTCCAACACTGCTTGCTGTCATCTACTTTCTCAACCCATTGTACCAGTGCATGTTAAATATACCTGTGACTGCTGCAATGATCTCCTTGTAACTTCAGCTTGAATCATAGTCTCATGGTAATATTCCAACACTGCTTGCTGTCATCTACTTTCTCAACCCATTGTACCAGTGCATGTTAAATATACCTGTGACTGCTGCAATGATCTCCTTGTAACTTCAGCTTGAATCATAGTCTCATGGTAATATTCCAACACTGCTTGCTGTCATCTACTTTCTCAACCCATTGTACCAGTGCATGTTAAATATACCTGTGACTGCTGCAATGATCTCCTTGTAACTTCAGCTTGAATCATAGTCTCATGGTAATATTCCAACACTGCTTGCTGTCATCTACTTTCTCAACCCATTGTACCAGTGCATGTTAAATATACCTGTGACTGCTGCAATGATCTCCTTGTAACTTCAGCTTGAATCATAGTCTCATGGTAATATTCCAACACTGCTTGCTGTCATCTACTTTCTCAACCCATTGTACCAGTGCATGTTAAATATACCTGTGACTGCTGCAATGATCTCCTTGTAACTTCAGCTTGAATCATAGTCTCATGGTAATATTCCAACACTGCTTGCTGTCATCTACTTTCTCAACCCATTGTACCAGTGCATGTTAAATATACCTGTGACTGCTGCAATGATCTCCTTGTAACTTCAGCTTGAATCATAGTCTCATGGTAATATTCCAACACTGCTTGCTGTCATCTACTTTCTCAACCCATTGTACCAGTGCATGTTAAATATACCTGTGACTGCTGCAATGATCTCCTTGTAACTTCAGCTTGAATCATAGTCTCATGGTAATATTCCAACACTGCTTGCTGTCATCTACTTTCTCAACCCATTGTACCAGTGCATGTTAAATATACCTGTGACTGCTGCAATGATCTCCTTGTAACTTCAGCTTGAATCATAGTCTCATGGTAATATTCCATCTCTGCACTTATTGCAATGTTTCCTGTGTCCTCTGTATGCCTGTATGCCTTCCTCTCACCAGTATATGACAATTTGCCACATTTGTAAATGTTATCTCCTTGGAGGTGTTATAGTGTAGAGCAGGGGTCTCAAACTCGGCTGGGTTGGTGGGCCGCACATAGAACAACATTTATAGCGGGGGGCCACATCCCTCGTAGGATTAAGTGATCTTTTTAGTAATATCAGAATTTTTTGCTCAATGTAGTAAAGTACAAATCCTGATCCCCTTCTTGTAGTAATGTCCCCATCCTGTAGTAATGTCTTTTTCTACTGATGTCCCCCGTCCTGATCCCCTTTTCTAGTGATGACCCCCATTCTGATCCCTTTTTCTAGTGATGCCCCCCATCCTGATCCCATTTTCTACTGATGCTCTCCATCCTGATCTCCTTTTGCAGTGATGTCTCCCATCCTGAGCTCCTTTTGCAATGATGTCCCCCATCTTGATCCCCTTTTCTAGTGATGTCCCCATCCTGATCCCCTTTTCTAGTGATGCCCCCCATCCTGATCCCCTTTAGTAGTGATGTCCCCCATCCTGATCCCCTTTATTATTGATGTCCCGCATCCTGGTCCCCTTTTATAGTGATGTCCCCATACTGATCCCCTTTTATAGTGATGCCCCCCATCCTGATCCCCTTTAGTAGTGATGTCCCCCATCCTGATCCCCTTTATTATTGATGTCCCGCATCCTGGTCCCCTTTTGTAGTGATGTCCCCCATCCTGATCCCCTTTTGTAGTGATGTCCCCCATCCTGATCCCCTTTTCTAGGTATGTCCCCCATCCTGATCTACTTTTATAGTGATGCCCCCCCATCCTGTTTTACCTTCTTTTTGCACACTCACATACACACTCATTCACACTCTCACACACAAACCCACACACACACACACACTAACACATTCTCATACACACTCTCACACACACACACACATACACACATCCTTACTCACATACACTCACACACACACCCTCACACACACTCACACTTTTCTCACTTTAATGATGCATCGCTCCAGTGCAGGGGGCCGCCGCAGTCCTCGCTGTGCTGACTTCTGGCCTCCGCTGTGCTATGACTTCCTCCAGCCGCCGCTCAGGCAAGCTCTGTTGCTCTGCAAGATAAATGCAATCTGCCAGCCAGAGGCCCGCAAGTGACGTCATATTCTGCCGTCAGCTGCGGGCCTCTCATTGGCTGGCAGCTTGCATTGATCTTACTGAGTGGCAGAGCTTGTTAGTGCCGCAAACGGAAGTCATCACACAGCAGGGATTGCAGTGTTCCACTGCACTGGGGCGATGCATCATTAAGTTGTCCAAGGTGCCGCGGGCCGCATAGTGAAGCCCCAGGGGCCGCATGCGGCCCTCGGGCCGCGTGTTTGAGACCCCTGGTGTAGAGGAAGCCTTGCCTAATGTCTGTGGCCTTTCATCCTTTCACCCCTGCTGTTTCTTATAGATGTTAATTACCTGATACCATGCTCCCTCCCACATCCCCCCTCACCTGAATCTGGTAGTGTGTCCTATATATTTAGTTCAGTCTTAAGGGGTACACGTGTGGGGGGTTAGACACGTGTGGCATCTCATGCACAGTGGCATTGAATGCTAAGTGGATGCAGTTATTTCATGGCAGTTAGTCAGGTAAGCCTCTCTATTTAACAGGGAGAGGGGAGGGAAAAAAAAAACCTTTTTCACTTCTTTTCCTTTCCCTATCACCATGTCCTTTATTTCAATATGTATTGTTCTATGCGCTCTTGCTGGAAGACAATGACATAGAGGGACACTCCAACACTGTGCATAACTCCATTCACTACTAATCTTTACCATGTCTTGTATTTCACTGTTTGTTTTCTTATGTGCTCTCGCCACCAACTTTTATCACCCCATCCCCCCTCCATCACCACTCATTCACATCAGCCCCTCTCTCCTGCCCTACTCTATGTACAGCTCCCATGCTATCTTCAGTTTACTGAAGACTCTCAGCCCATCATATTCCAAAGTTTGTCATAATAAATCATGTCCTAATTCCAAAAACTATCTGCTCTTTCTCTTTTTACTGCTGCTCCTGTCAGGTGATATCTCTCCCAACCCTGGTCCACCCTCTGCTAACTTCAACCCCTCTCCCACCTCACACAGAAACCTCACTAACCTTATTAATATCACCTGCACACCTTCATCTCCCTCTTTTAATTGCGCTCTCTGGAATCCACGGTCTGTATGTGACTCACCGCGGCCGGCTGACTCCGGTTTAGACAGGCGATTCTTCTCCTTCCTTGTCACGGGTGGACCGCGCCTGCCGGTAGTGGGGCCCGGTGTAGTGCAGATCAAAATTGAAGACGTCATAGTGGGAACAGATTAAAGGGGTTTTAATTTGTTTTCTTCGTGACGCCACCTATGAGTAGATTCGGTAAGGGCTACCGACGCTGCGGAACCCCCCGGGGGATGGACAGCAGCAAGATGTTACGCTCCCCACAGGCTGAGCGGTGATCCCCGGGGGCTGGAGCTGCTCAAGATGTTGTGCAGCAGCTGCGGTTACCTTAGTGTGCGGACGGATAGTTCATAAGGAGACACGGACACAGATAGTCTCTGCAACGGGTCTTTACTGTAACCAGCAGGCAGTACATGGCTTACAGTGGTTGAGTAGTAGACCGGGTGGACTCAGCAGTGATAGTGTTCCTCAGAGATCCGCAGTGTTCCTCCATTCTACCTACTTAATTCCTTCTTTTTTACCAGCGTCGCCCAGGAATACCAGATCGGGTACGGGGAGGCTGCTTCAATGCCCTATCCATGATGTACGTTCTGGATGCTTTGGGGAGCCTTGGATCCCTCAGTGGGTACACCGCTGGTTAGACGACTGGAAACTGGCTGGTGGTGGGGTGCTCCTGTAAAGCTGCTCCTCCACGGGGCTGGTTCGCGTGGCAGAGGTGAACTGCTGCCAGCTTCGGTACCAGTGAACCGGCTGTGAGTTGTGGGCACGGGAGTCTTTTGGGAACCCGTGTAGATATGCCCAATCCCGGTAGTTAAGGCCTCGGGTGCTGACACCCGACCGGTGACGGCCCAGGGGCCCGCACGGAGTGCGGAGCCCCCGCTCCTCTCCAAGTTCTAGTCTGCTCTTGTCAGGTTCTAGATTCTGTCTCCACTCTGTTCTGACTGTCTAGATTACTGTGTGTTCTACTTCACTACCCTAACACTCCACCCACCAGGACCTAGGATTGGTCCTCTGTTCTAGGTGTTGTATGTTGGGTTGGATCTCAGAGTTAACTATTGCACTGCTTTGTCAGAGAATATTGCGGCTGCAATACTCCCTTGTGACGCACTCGTTGCGGGGCGCCACACTCCCCCTTGGTTAAATCAGCTTGTCCCCAAGCGTCAAACTACTCACATTACAGAGGTTTTTGCATTTTTATACATATATGACACACTTTTATTAAAATGAAAAACAGGTAAAGGTATGCTTTTGGTGATATAAGCAAAGAAACAGGTAATCACTTTGTGCGGACCCGGCGGGCGGTCGGCTGTACTTTAAACTAGAGTCCAGGCTGTAGCCGCAAGATCACACGGTTAGTGATTAACGGGAACAGAGTCATTGATGAAGTTCAAGTTTTAAAGTCACTGGCTCTGGGAACGATGGCGCACCCGGATAGCAAACCACCCATCTGCACAAGCATAGCGCTCGTAGGTGATAATATCGCCCCGGTATAGGTCGCGATCGGGATGTCCTCTTGGCAAGTTTGACTCAACGTCCCGGCGCCCCACAAACACCTCCTCATTCAAACCCACCTCCCAAGCGAACCCCCACCCGGTATTTAAATTAAAGGTGGAAATTCTACCTTCACGGCGGAGTTCATCAGGCAGCGGCGGCTGGCGGCGAGCCTCGGCACGGGCCTGCATATTGGCGCGTTCTCGGGCTTGCCACTCCTCTCGTCGTCTCTGGCGTACATCTCCGTCGTTACGGCTCGGGGTGTAAAGATGAGTAACGGAGCTGGTGGTTTGGCGGGAAGCTTGAACTTGGCAGGCTGTCTGTATCGGAACCCGGTGGAACGGCACAGGGGAAGGTGTCGGCAGTGCACCCGACCAGTGTACCCGAGCTGTACGCCCGGTAGGAAGTTCCTTGTTGTCTCCCCAAGCGAACCCGGTGTCGAAATCCTCAGCGGTGCTGTGGGTCTCGTCGTCATCCTCTCCGACCTCTTCCTCGATGACCACATCAGGCTGCTCGATGATGAGAGATATTGAAGCTTGTTCCGTTGTACAACGGGGCGGTGGTGCTGCGGATCCTTCCGTAGGGACGTCCTGCAGGGCTTCCAGGCTGCCTGCTTCTTCATCTGTTTCCGCAGGTAAAGGTGTTTCAATCCCGGTTACCAGGTAGGCCTCGGCAATGGCAAGGGAAGCCTCCGGTACGGGGATAAAACAGGCGACTGTCTCTGTAGTGGTGAAACATGTCGCGGGTTCCTCAGTGGGAATCTGGTAGAGATCAAGTTCTTCCATGGAGCGTGTCATGAGCTCCGGCTCAAGAACGGGATCGGTTGCGATATTGGTCGCTGGAACGGGTCGAGTTGCGGCCTCCACCGGAATGACACAGTCTATTGGCTCAGGTGACGGAGCAGGACAGGTGGTAGGCGACGGTGAGGTGGTCGAGAAGCTGGTGACGTCGTCTGGGCTTGGAGAAGCTGTACCCGGTTGGCTCTGCTGCATCGCATGGTGTAGTCGTCTGCCTAGGGTCGCGCTCCAGCTACGGATCGTCCATTCCACTGTCTCTAGTAACCGCACCCGGAGGTCTTGTAGAGCTTCTAGCCAGAAGTCGGGGCTGCCGTCTATAGTAAGGGCAGGATCCGGACCCGGTTGGCTGACGGCTGCTCTGGCCTCCGCCTCGACCTCCCGCATCAGGTCTTGGAGTCTCATGCTGGCCATTCTTCTCGGAGGGAAACCACACCCGTAGAACCGGTAAGACGTCCTGGTAGAGCTGGTGAAGAAGTCTTCTCTTTCTGTCGGTGTGTCTATCTATGACACTCCCATTTCTTCTGGGCTTTTGTAGTCCAATCGTGGGAAAAGTCTTTGGGGTCCGCCCCCATGGTTGATTCGAGCAATCAGGGCGGACAAAGAGTTTGGCGCCTTTCGTCCTGAGCCCTCCCACGATGAGGGGGGGGGTTGACTCACTCCTGGGCTTCACGTGGCGGCTTCTTGTGGCGGGAGCGCCATCTTGGGCGCCATCTTGACCCAATGGTGTAAAGGCGGGAAAGTTTTTTAGGGACGAACAAAGTCCAATTGTAGACAATAAAGTCCAATTTAAGCACAATATACCCGTTGGGTAACGGGCCTGCTCGTATCCTGTTCGTGACGCCATTTTTCTGACTCACCGCGGCCGGCTGACTCCGGTTTAGACAGGCGATTCTTCTCCTTCCTTGTCACGGGTGGACCGCGCCTGCCGGTAGTGGGGCCCGGTGTAGTGCAGATCAAAATTGAAGACGTCATAGTGGGAACAGATTAAAGGGGTTTTAATTTGTTTTTCTTCGTGACGCCACCTATGAGTAGATTCGGTAAGGGCTACCGACGCTGCGGAACCCCCCGGGGGATGGACAGCAGCAAGATGTTACGCTCCCCACAGGCTGAGCGGTGATCCCCGGGGGCTGGAGCTGCTCAAGATGTTGTGCAGCAGCTGCGGTTACCTTAGTGTGCGGACGGATAGTTCATAAGGAGACACGGACACAGATAGTCTCTGCAACGGGTCTTTACTGTAACCAGCAGGCAGTACATGGCTTACAGTGGTTGAGTAGTAGACCGGGTGGACTCAGCAGTGATAGTGTTCCTCAGAGATCCGCAGTGTTCCTCCATTCTACCTACTTAGTTCCTTCTTTTTTACCAGCGTCGCCCAGGAATACCAGATCGGGTACGGGGAGGCTGCTTCAATGCCCTATCCATGATGTACGTTCTGGATGCTTTGGGGAGCCTTGGATCCCTCAGTGGGTACACCGCTGGTTAGACGACTGGAAACTGGCTGGTGGTGGGGTGCTCCTGTAAAGCTGCTCCTCCACGGGGCTGGTTCGCGTGGCAGAGGTGAACTGCTGCCAGCTTCGGTACCAGTGAAGCGGCTGTGAGTTGTGGGCACGGGAGTCTTTTGGGAACCCGTGTAGATATGCCCAATCCCGGTAGTTAAGGCCTCGGGTGCTGACACCCGACCGGTGACGGCCCAGGGGCCCGCACGGAGTGCGGAGCCCCCGCTCCTCTCCAAGTTCTAGTCTGCTCTTGTCAGGTTCTAGATTCTGTCTCCACTCTGTTCTGACTGTCTAGATTACTGTGTGTTCTACTTCACTACCCTAACACTCCACCCACCAGGACCTAGGATTGGTCCTCTGTTCTAGGTGTTGTATGTTGGGTTCGATCTCAGAGTTAACTATTGCACTGCTTTGTCAGAGAATATTGCGGCTGCAATACTCCCTTGTGACGCACTCGTTGCGGGGCGCCACATATGCAACAAACTTCCCTTCATTCACAATTACTTCCTTACCAACTCTCTTAACCTGCTGGCCCTCACAGAAACCTGGATCCAGGATTCAGACACTGCTTCCCCTGCTGCGATTTCTTACAGCGGCTTACACTTCTCTCACTCCCCTAGACCTGGGAACAGACGTGGCGGTGGAGTTGGCCTCCTCCTGTCCCCACAATGTACTTTACAGGTCATTCCTCCAGCCCCATCACTCTCATTCCCTTCTTTTGAGGTCCATACCATTAGGCTATTCCATCCCCTCCCCCTCAAAGTAGCAGTGATATACCGCCCCCCAGGGTCACCCACCCAGTTCCTCGACCATTTCTCCGCTTGGCTCACGCATTTCATGTCCTCAGATTTACCAACCCTTATTCTGGGAGACTTTAACATTCCCATAAACAGCCCCATCTCCCCATCTGCATCCCAGCTCCTATCTCTAACTACCTCTCTTGGCCTATCACAGCTCTCAACCTCTAAGACACACGAAAACGGTAACACCCTTGACCTTGTCTTTACTCGGCTCTGCTCATCCTCCCCCTTGAATAACTCAACTCTACTCTCTGACCACAACATTCTTTCCTTCTCACTCACTAACCCTCGGCCAACACAGCCCAATCCTACCTATCACACATCCAGAAATCTACAGGCCATTAACCCTCAAGCACTCACAGACTCCCTCATCTCATCTCTGTCCCCAATCTCTTCAATCTCCTCTCCAGATCAGGCAGTAAATCACTACAATGACTCTCTTCAGAAGCTCCCTGGACCAAGTAGCGCCCCTCACCCTCAGAACCTCCAAACAGAGAACAAAACAACCCTGGCTCACACCACAAACTCGATTCCTCCAGCGATGCTCCAGGAGTGCTGAACGTCTATGGAGGAAAACTCGCTCACCAGGAGACTTTATCCACTATAAATTCATGCTGAAAACCTACAACTCTGCCCTTCACCTTGCCAAACAGACCTACTTCACCACCCTGGTCTCCTCACTATCCAACAATCCAAAAAAACTCTTTGACACCTTTCACTCTCTCCTCAGTCCGAAAGTGCAGGCCCCCATCACTGACCTCTGTGCTGATGACCTGGCTTCCTACTTCATGGAGAAAATAGACAACATCCGCCAGGAAATCAGCTCTCAGCCTCCAAGCGCTGACACCCCCATTCTTCCCCACATCTCCTCCGGTTCACTCTCCACATTTGACCCAGTCACAGAAGAAGAAGTCTCCAGGCTCCTTTCTTCCTCTCGTCTCACCACATGCTCTACTGACCCCATTCCCTCACACCTGCTCCAGTCCCTCTCTCCAGTTGTCACCACTCATCTAACCAAAATCTTCAATCTCTCCCTCTCTTCTGGCATTTTCCCCTCCTCCTTCAAACACTTGATCATTACTCCATTATTAAAGAAAACCACTCTCGACCCAACCTGCACAAATAACTACAGACCAGTCTCCAATCTCCCCTTCATCTCTAAACTCCTGGAGCGCCTGGTCTATTCCCGCCTCACCCGTTACCTCTCCGCTCACTCTCTTCTAGATCCATTACAGTCTGGTTTCCGCCCCCTTCACTCCACAGAAACTGCCCTCATCAAAGTGACCAATGACCTTCTGACAGCAAAACTAATGGTGACCACTCTCTGCTTATTCTCCTTGATCTCTCTGCAGCTTTTGACACTGTCGACCATCAGCTCCTACTCTTTATGCTGCACTCCATTGGCATAAAGGACACTGCTCTCTCCTGGCTTTCCTCCTATCTTTCTGACCGCTCTTTCAGTGTATCTTTTGCTGGCTCCACTTCTTCCCCTCTTCCCCTCACTATTGGAGTCCCTCAGGGGTCAGTCCTTGGACCTCTCCTCTTCTCTCTCTACACGGCCCCGATTGGACAGACCATCAGCAGATTTGGCTTTCAGTACCATCTTTATGCTGATGACACACAACTATACACTTCAGCCCCTGACCTTACCCCTGCGGTAGTAAAGAACACCAATGACTGTCTAGCTGCAGTATCCAATATCATGTCCACTCTCTATTTGAAACTAAACCTTTCCAAAACTGAACTTTTCTGCTCCCCCCATCCACTAACCTCCCTAAATCGGACATCTCTCTCTCAGTATGCGGCACTACGATAACGCCTAGGCAGCAGGCTCGCTGTCTGGGAGTTATGTTTGACACCGATCTCTCCTTCTCCTCCCACACGCAATCTCTCGTCCGCTCCTGTCGCTTACACCTGAAGAATATCTCTAGAGTCCGCCCCTTTCTCACCCTGGAAACAACAAAAACCCTCACCGTGGCCCTAATCCATTCCCGCCTTGACTATTGTAACTCTCTATTAAGCGGCCTCCCCCTCACCAGACTTTCACCTCTCCAGTCCATCCTTAATGCAGCAGCCAGGATCACCTATCTGGCCAATCGTTACTCAGATGCCTCTGCTCTGTGCCAGTCATTGCACTGGCTGCCCGTATATTACAGGATCAAATTCAAATTGCTTGTTCTCACCCACAAAGCTCTTCACAGTGCAGCCCCACCCCCTACCTCTCCTCCCTCATCTCTGTCTATCACCCCACGGTGGGTGGCTCTCTACATTCCTCAAATGACCTTCGACTAACATCTGCACTAATCCGATCCTCCCACTCCCGGCTCCAAGACTTTTCCAGAGCTGCACCAAACCTCTGGAATGCTTTACCCAAAGAAATCAGGACTATCCACAACTTGCATGGCTTCAGACGATCCCTAAAAACGCATCTTTTTAAGGCGGCCTATCATACTCCCTAATAAGTCCATTGTACTGTAGACAGTGAATGGGCTACCCCTCTGGACATTACTCTTCTACAAACTCCACCAAACCATAAAGGTCCACACAGACTGTATAATGACCATCCATGTAAGCTTAGCCCTATGCCCCATTTCCTCAAGATGCCTGGACCACCAGTGCAATAAGCCCCGGCACCTTGCGCAACCCCTTTCCCGTTGTAGATTGTAAGCTCTTTTGAGCAGGGTCACCTTCATTTCTTGCTTTATTTATTGTATTTTTTTTCACATTGATTTTATACATATTGTTTTGTATCCAATTATTTGTACTTTATTTGTTCTCTATTGTAATTACTTACTGTATTTTCTGTACTCTAACCCTACATTGTAAAGCGCTGCGGAATACGTTGGCGCTATATAAATAAAGTATTATTATTATTATTATTATTATAAATAAAGTATTATTATAAGGTAGGCCCCATAGTCATTCAATTATTATAATGAACCCTTATTATACTCCATATAATATAATGCAACCTCCCATCCCTCCATATATCATAATGCAGCCTCATAGTCCTCTTTATAGCATAATACAGCCTCATAACCTCTCCATATAATATAATGCAGCCTCATAACCTCTCCATATAGTATAATACAGCCTCATACCCTCTCCATATAGTATAATGCAGCCTCATAGCCTCTCCATATAGTATAATGCAGCCTCATAGCCTCTCCATATAGTATAATACAGCCTCATACCCTCTCCATATAGTATAATGCAGCCTCATAGCATCTCCATATAGTATAATGCAGCCTCATAGCCTCTCCATATAGTATAATGCAGCCTCATAGTCTCTCCATATAGTATAATACAGCCTATAGACTCTCCATATAGTTAATGCAGCCTCATAGTCTCTCCATATAGTATAATACAGCCTCATAGACCCTCCATACAGCGTAATACAGCCTCATAGCTCTCTATATAGTGCAGCCTCAATACTCTCCATATAGTATAATACAGCCTCAAAACTCTCCATATAGTGCAGCCTTATATATGCAGCCCCATATCTTGCTCAAAATATTTTATTAAGATTTTTAAATCAAATAAAAACAAAAACATTAAAATGAATATTGTCTGAGATAATTTGTACATATAAGTTCACAGTATAATAAATAAAGTGAGAATACATTCAATTCAAATAAGCGATAGTTCAAATAACAAATGATTATTCAAATTACGAGTACTTTGTAATAAAGTAGCCAATAATATCTTAACTGACTAGTTAAACTATTTACATCCCTGATTTCAGGGAAGAGGAAGGGGTAGGGGAAAAAGAACGAGGGAATAATACAGTATATGTCAATTAGTTAATAAGACCTTAGCATACTCACGATCTAAACAATAATAAAAGAGCTAAGTTTTAGAATTAAAATAGTATTTATGAACATTAAATGTTTCAAGAAGGAAAGTACCTGTTCCAACAAAACCACTTCCTATTGTATTTATTACAGAGATCATTCTTAATGGAATAAGAGAATTCATATGCATTATGAGTTGCGATTGTTTCCAGAAGAATACCAAATAGTGGGGGGTCAGGGTCTCTCCACCTAGCTGCAATGCATGTTTTGGCTGTCAAAAGTATGTGAACTACAATGGGCCTAAACATTGGCGTAATTTCAGGCCCAGGAGCCCCGATGCAAAAGCTCCAACGGGGCCCCAAATTATTGCAAATCTTTAATAGTATTAGTCTTTTTCTATAGGCCAAAGGGACTCATGGGGTCCCCCTAGGCTGTGATCGCAACCACTGGACCTATTGTAGTTACGCCTCTGGGCCTAAACTTCGTAGGGATAGAATTAATCCCTACTAGTAGAAGGGCCAGTTCTTTAAGTTTTGTAAAGGAGATGACCTGTTTCTCCTCTTAAAGAATGTCAGAAATATATTTGATACCAGCTTTCACCCAAGGCAATATCTCAATCTCCGCAGAAATCAAGAGAAAAATCTCTATAGGAATCCATAGAGTCTCCCGGTTCCCGATGGGCATGCTGCATTGGTGTGTTTGACAGGGACAACGACCAATGATCTCAATACTACGCCCGAGAGTGACAGGTTCCCAACAACCACCGTATCGTTCTGTATCGTTGCTGCATAACTGGTGAGATCTTACTGTTTGACATCTCACCAGCGACCACATAGCGACACACCAGCGATCCCTACAAGGTCGTATCGTTGTCGGGATTGCTGGAATGTCGCTATGTGTAATGGGGCCCTTATAGATGTTTTAGAGACTAAAAATGTATAATAGGGGCAAGGTTGAACTTCATAGTCCTAGGTCATTTTCAACCTATGTAGATACGTATAGCCAGAGTTAGTAGATTGCATTCTGATTGCCTGCATCTCCAGTTGGTAGCCTTCCTGCATACTGTTTTATTATGTAGTTTACTTTATAAGCAGTATGCGGCAAGCTCAATTGCTCCCTCTTGTGGCAGCTGATGACAGAAATTATTTTATGCTTTTGTTTCTATGAGGGATAACTTGGATGCCTATAACAGTTAAACAGAGCTATGAACCCTATAAAGATACATTGAGAAATGAATCGGCACAGATAATTGGTCTTAGAATTTTCGCATAATAACATGTTATGATTCCTTTGTATTTCTAATTACTTTCATCATTTCTATTATACAGCCTTAGTCTTAGGTGCTAATGAAATATGCTACCACATTTACAGAAGGGCTTTGATTTACCTTCATCTTTTTTGCAGATATTCATTAGGGCACCATGTATTAGAAATACTTAAATGTCATAGGCTCCGGTTTATTTTCAGAGCCTTCAATACATCACGAATTTTAGAGAACATTGTGACCAAAGGCATCTGAAAAGGTGAAGAAATTAAATTATATGATTCCATTTAAACAACAAACTTTGCTTAGATCAAACATTCTTTTTTCTCTTCTTCCTCTCACTAATCACTACTCACAACACACAAAAAATCCAACAGAAATGATAGTTTACAGAAAATTCAACTTCTAACTAGACCCCATAGACACGCACTGAATGATGTCTCCAAAGGCCAAATTATTATGGAAAGAGGTGGAAGCTCGGCAGACTAACAAGCATGCACCTTTTGAACTATTTCTCGCTTGTTTTATCCTATTAGTGGTTTCATTAAAATTTTCCTTGCTTCCATATAAAAAATAAAGTGCTATAGGAAATTGAACCATAATAGGCACTGAAGCATCTTCTTTTTAATACGTGCATTGTACTAGCTGTACCTACCAAGAGGTTAACTACACTTTAAAGTTAATTTTCGGAATTAGCTGTCATGTGTGTACATGAGAAACAACAGTATCTTTAGCAATTATATCCTGCATTTTTACCAATTTTCCTCTCTGCAAGCTTTATATCTTAATTTGCTATTGACTCTGAGCTAGTGGGTAGAGACTAGTTGTCATGATGTCTCCTATGCACATAACGTATTGCTCTTTAGGGTGCAGACAACTTAGAAGAACCATACTGAGCAGTGTAGATTTGAATCCAGCTCAGAGGTGAGGTAAAATACTTGTTAGAAAGCTCAGCACAATCTTTCTTTCTCTCTCTCTGCCTATTTTCTCACTCAGCTCTCCTTTTCTCAGAGTATAACACTAATTTGTAACCTGACACTTACGTTTTCTATTTTGCGTTGACTAAGGCAGTGTTGGGTTGTTGTGGTTTAAAGGATGGTAAGTTCAGGAGGTAGGTGGGAGAAGAAAAATTGGACCTATTAGTGGAGAAAGAAGCAGATTTCTCTGTAAAGTAGAGATGGACGAATCCGCCAATGTTTGGGTTCAGCCGATCTGGTTTGATTTTTTTTTTAAAAGTCCAGGTTTGAGACCAGACGTGACCTGAACTTGAGCTCGAACCCCAAAACTGGACTTTAATGTTAAAAAAAGATGGCTAGTGGGGCTGAAAAAGTAAGTAAATCAGTGATAAAACTGCAGCACTATACTTACCAATGTTAGTGTGCTTGGCCACTCATTAGCTTACTGATTATTCACTGCCCTCTGCCTCCAACAGCCAATCATAAGTGCCCACTCTCTGTGACAGCATCTGTGATTGTCTCATGTGCCGTTACTCATTGTGCCGGTGTATGTGATTGGTTTCCATTGGCAATGAACCTGCCACTATAGAGGTGTAAAATAAATAATAAAAAAAAATTATGTAGGGCCTCGCCATATTTTTGATTCTCAGCACAGATAAAGCAGACAGTTACGGGCTGTCACCCCCAGGCAATTAAAAATACAAGGTTAGTCATTATTTCATTTTTTTATTATTAAAATAAATAATTAACAAATAAATAAATAATTAACAAAGAAATGCATGAACTTTGCCCTATGTTTGATTGCCAGCCAAACTAAAAACCAGGCTGCAGGGGCTGGTATTCTCAGCGGAGTGAGGCCCATAGTAATTATGCCCCCCAGACTACAGAATAGCAGCTCACAGCCACCCAAGAAATTGGTGCATTCATTAAAAGTGCCAATTACTGTGCTTTACTCAACTTTGTCTGATGCCCTGGTGATAGAAGGGATTGATGACAGCTGAGTATTGCCAGCTGTCATTAACCCTAGATTGAAAAAGTTTTTCCTTTATTGGTTTAACAAATGACAGAAAGCGACAAGGAAGGACGTTTCGGCCACAATGCCGTAGCCTTTATCACTGAGTTGCTAAAGCAGAATATAAAGAAAGTATGAAAATAGTACAATCTCTACATATATTTACAAATTTACAATCATCAAGATACACATCAAGGGATATAAAATTCACTTGTGACTATAGGTTTGGTTTCAGATCAAGCCACCACAAGACCTCACACTACTCATAAGTAACACAGAGGCTGTGACGTATTTACCGTGTATTCCTGCATTTATGCGGCCCGTTTTGGGCGGTCATGTTAATGCAGTGAAACGCCATGCTGGAAACTCATTCCAGCAAAAGCTATGGCTTTGTTGTAATGTGTTCAGACGCCGCGTTATCTAACGTCTTTTTGCGGACATGCTTCCACTGCAAAGGTTATCGATACTGGGGCAACATAATATACCACTTTACATGGGGGACTGGTTTAGCCAAGCATCATCCTAACCTTACAGGTCACTCCAGCATTGTTTAAAATCACTAGACGGGGGGCCAATCATCTTGACTAATGTTGTCAACACACACTTGTCTCATACATGCCATATATCCTTAACCTCGTTACTTTCTACCTTGTACATACGTGTGGAACTCCCAAAAAATTAATATGGCTATATAACCATCCCCCATCCATCTTCTCTCTTAGCAGATATACTACGAAGAAAAAGAGTCTCCTACCTTCACAACCCTGTGTACACAGTGCAGCAAAGAACCCTGGGAGACTCATCCTTACTAGGAATAACCTCTAATATACCATAACTGTTTCCTTATCTCAGTACCTCCACTACTCTGAACTATCATATCTACAACATCACATTCCCTATTATCCTGTTAGTGGTGACTCTGTCTCTGACATGTTATTCAACAGGCTTGATCTGAAACCATACCTATAGTCACAAGTGAATGGCTAAGGCTAGGGTCAGACCTGTGTCTGTCCTCAGCCTGCTGGATGTTCTGAAAACTTAGAAATTTTCAGGCTCAGCGCATAGCGTTACTGACATGTAACGCTATGCGCCACATGTGTATAGTATGTCTATGGCAACCAGAATGATCATGCACCCGCCGGTTACACTCACAGCTCCCGGATATGCGCTTTTGATGAGCACACAGGAAACACGGTTTGCAGCGTTTTCCTGTGCACTCATCAAAAGTGCATATCTGGGAACTCTGAGTGGAGCCGGCGGGTGCATGATCATTCCAGTTGCCATAGACATACTATACACAGGCGGCGTGTATTTCTTTCTTTATATTTTGTTTTAGCGACTCAGTGATGAAGGCTACGGCATTGTTGCCGAAACGTTCTTCCTTGTCGCTTTCTGTCGTTTGTGAAACCAATAAAAGAAAAACTTTTTCACTTTGCAAAAATGATGTGTGTGCAGTGATAATCTTCTTCATGGGAATCAGGCTTAACAGACCCCTTCACTAGCACCTCAGACATCACTAGAGAGTGCATGCCACTCACTACTACGGTACTTATTAACCCTAGATTGATCATGTTCGGGCTTTTATGAGACCTGCCCATTATCAATCCTGTGAGTAAAGAATTAAAACACACACACAGAGAAAAATCCTTTTTTTGAAATAAAACATACAGACAAACCTAATTTTTCCATTTATTAACGCAAATATACACTACGAGAGTAATCTACAGCAATATCCACTGAAGCCCACAATCCTGGCACTGGTACATTCAGAGACTGCAGCAATGGAACAGGCATCCTATTGCTGCAGTCTCTGGGATCATACTGAATGTTGCATGAGATTGGTGACATCACTGAGGCACTGAGGGCACCCCGCAGCAATCAGTGAACTCGGGTAACCCTCATTGCTGGATTGCGGGACATGGCAGCACAGCAGTCTGGCAATCCAGAAGCAGGTTCAGCTGAGCTCAAAACACTACTTTGCCACACTGTAAACTTAGTTGAACCTGCTGCCCAATTGCCATTCAGCTGTACTGCCATGACATGCAATCCGGCAATAGGGTAGTGGGGTCACCAGAGTTCACTGACTGCCGCGGAGAACCCTCAGAGCCTCAGTGAGAGACATCACTGCTTACCGCAGAAGTCAGTTTGATTCCAAAATCTGCGGTAATAGGATTCTTGTTTCGTCGCTGCAGTCTCTGGATGTAGCAGAACAAGGATTGTGTGCTTCACTGGATATCGCTGTGGATTACCATCAGAGGGTATGTTTGGGTTTAAAAAATTGGAAAATGAGTGTTGTCTGTTTGTTTTATTTCTCTAGTCACCTTCCACGACAGCATAGGAGGTTGCCTCTCCACGCCCTAATTGGGACAGGAAGCACAAGAGAGGTTAAAAGGACCCTCCCACCTCCCATTAGCCAGTGTCTTTCCTGTCCCAATGGGGCAGGGAGAGGTTTTTTCTTTCTCCTGTGCTGTGGTGGCCGGCGAGCTGCAGCATACCTTTTTGTTCCTGTTTTTGGGTCTCCAGCCGGGCAGTGTTGGTCGGGCTTCTGCTCCTCCTCCTGCTGCTCCCACGTTTGTGGGACCGCTGCCCTGGCCCTCCGGATCCCTCTGGGGTGATGCGGGCTATGGGCTCCCTGGCTGGCGGCCTCCCCTGTTCCGGAGCCCGCCGGCCGCTTCCCGCGCTTTCATGCTGTCCCAGCGCGACCGGAAGTGACGCCGGTGGGCAGGACTTCCGGTCACACGCTCACTGGCGGGAGCGTTGCGCTTCCGGGTTCCGGTGGCGGGACCCGGCAGTCAGCATGCGGCCTCGCCTCCGCTGCAGGTGGCCTGCCCAGGAACCAGTGCGGGAAGCGGGGAAATCATTGAGACACTGGGGGGGCAGGCCTTTCTTTGGAACGGCTGCCCTGAAGACTTTTGAGCCACGGTAAGGCTGTACTATGTGTGCTTCCTGGTCTTCTCCTGCATCTGCAGTGCCAGTGTTCCCCCTTCCACAGTGTATGACTGCTGGAGGGGGGGTCCTATTTTCTGCCTATGGTCCGTTCTTCTCTTTTGATCCCCTAGACTGTGCTTTGGTTCAGGGGAGGGGTCTGCCCCAGAATCCCTCTGGGAGGTCCATTACTGCCTGGTTGTCCTGGGTGGGACTGCCCACACTAGCCTGGTGGATGACTTGAGATCCTGGATTTCCCTGGAGATTCAGGCTTCCCTTTCCTCATTCTTTCTGGCATCTCCTATCGAGGGAATGCTTCAGGGAGAGGGAAGGCCAGGCTAGGGTTCGGGCTGCTGTCGCCCCATCCTCCTGAGTTACTGATCTGAGATGGTTCCTCTTCTCCTTGGAGGTACTTGGGGTGTTGACTAGAGCCAGTTGGAGCTCTAGGGTACTTCACTTCCATCTGGGGATGTTGGCAGCTTTGGATCTCCCAGGCCAGTCGGCTTTCCAGTCCGTTCCACTTTTTTTGGGACTGGAGCTTTCTTGCTTCAGGGTAAGCCCGGTCATTGGGTTTCTCTTGCGGCACCCCTGATTTACTGGGATGTCCCGGGGTGGAGGTGCAGGTAGGCGTGTAGCTGATAGGACTGCGCTCCCCTTTGAGGCTGCCTCCCAACTTAGGGAGGCAATGCTCAACTGGGCACCTTTCACGGGGCTCCCCTAGGGAAGAGCTGCTTGTCTGCCTTTCCTTACTCTGGTAAGCAACCTGGTGTCTTGCAGATGCCTCCGCTGAGTAGGTCCGTCTGGCTGCCGATTTCTCGGTCTTGTCCGACTCCGCCTGAGGTGCGTTGTGGCTGATTTTGTGGAGTGCTGATTCCACTTCCTTGATGAGCCTCTGCTCTCTTCCCTTCAAGGGGTCGGGGTGGTTGGGCCTGCCCTTGTTGCCTTTATGGACCGGGCAACTGAGCGCTCAGCTCTTCCGGTGCGGCCTACCTGATGGTGGCCTCTTTGGCACTCTGTGCCTCAGCCCTCCTAGCCCACAGGGGATCCGGGGCCGGTGGAGTTCCCTTGTAGATAGTGGTACAGATGTCCTCATGCTTTGTCCGCAGATGCTGCTGTACTCTGCCACTCGGTGGTTCGATCTGTGGGGGGAAAGAGCGACTCTCTGCCTTTCTCCCCCAGTTCTGTGGTTGAGACTCCTAACCGAGGTGCCACAGGCTCTTTTTTGTATGTTCATATTTCTCAGGAGGCATCACGCTGAGGAATTCACTGTGTTGAGCACGGTATCACAGCTGCCGCAGTGTTTTCTTGGACTGATCTCCCTGAGATTAGTGATTGCTTGCTGATGTTCTGTGTCTGCGCCACTTCCCTGGGGGTTCTGAGGGTCTTTCCGAAGGTCTCCTCATCGAGTTCGAGTCGCCTCCTCCACCTTTGACCATGTGTCTTCTCTTCTGTCCAGGCTGTGAGGTGGGGTTGGATCTTTCCCGGCTCCTCTTGGTCGACATAGCCCTAGGGAGGCGCTCGTGTCATCATCAGCTTCCATCGCCTCCCCCGACATGTCTGGTCTTCATTTCAAAATTGTATCAATCACTTCGGTGATTGCGTTAGCAGGGCTACACCACCGGATGGCTCCAATAGACTTGACTGACACATTCTTTGGGGTGCCCATTTCACCCTTGCTCCGGATGCTCCTCAGGTTCCCGATCCTGTTCAGAGGGGCAGTCCTCCGCTGTCTTTTCACGGTCTTTCCCTTCGGGATCTCCTTGACGCTCGGGGTCTTCTCAAAAATTATGGCGGAGGTCATTGCTTTCCTGTAGGATCCCAACGTCTGTCTGGGTGCCATAGTTGGGTACTGTCCTTCTCATTGCTCCTTCTCCTCAGTCTTTCCGGAGCAGGGTGGTGGAGTCTCTGCTGCGATTTCGGCTCTGCACAGTCAGGCGTCTCCTTCCCTTCGGGCGCCTTTATCGGCTCTGGTATCAATGATGTCCTACGATCCGCCTGTTAGGTGGGCTCCGGCTACCCTCAGGTTCTTCAGGTCCATGTATTGTCCTGTTGGGGCAGGCTGCCGGTCTCTGCGTCCCCGGGTTTGTCTCCCGGGGATTGCCTCCTCTTCCCTCCTCTGGTGGTTGAATGCACCAACCTGCTCATAGGGGTGGCCTGGGTTTCGTCTCCCCTGGTGGCTGTCACTACGGATGCCAACCAAAGGAGGGGGGGGGCTGGGGGGGGAAGGAGTCTGGAGTCGCGCCGTCAGTTCCTGGTTCTTGATTCGCTGGGAACTGAGAGCAGTGGTTGAGGTCCTTCTTGCTGCTTGCGGGGATCTGCCGTTCTAGTGTATTCGGCCACTGTCACCATGGTGGCGCCCCTCTGTCACCTGGGTAGTACTAGGTCGGCTCCCTCCCGTCAATCTCCTCTTCCTTCTGTGGGCAGGATCCCTTTACCTTCAAGCAGTTTTCTCGGCCACCGGGACGTCCACCCGGGAAGGGGGAGCCTGGACCAAGCGGTGTTCTGTTCCCTGGTCGCCAGTTGGGATGCCGGGGCTCGACCTGTTTGCCTCCTGGGCCAATCATACAGTAGCCTCCTGTTTCTCCCTGAACCCTCGTGTCGAGGCCAGGGGGGGAAGGAACTCCCTCTCCCGGGGGTGGGGGGGTTCTTATAGCTTATGGCTTCATGTTTCTCCCCCTTCTCGTGTGATCCGTGGGGAGGGTCTGGGAAGTTGGAGTCCACACTATCCGGGGGGCCCCTCTTTGGCCGAGGTGGTATTGGTATCTCCTGCTCGTGGCGTTCTCAGTCTGTGGACCGGTCCTTTTGCATCCGGACCCCAGCTTGCTGTCTCATGGTCATCTGTTCCTTTCGGATCCACGGCAGCTCATCTTAGCTGCAGAGTTTCTGTGGCCCGAGTGTTGGGGGCTCTGGGCCTGTCTGAAGAGTTGGTGGCCTCCTTGCTGGTGTTCCGCTACCAGTCACTAATACGTTTTGTCATGACAGTGTGATGGCCTTTCCTCCTAGTATGCTTCCATTTCTTGTTCCCCCTCCAACCCACTTTCTCTTGTTGATGGGTTTTCTTCAGCATGGTTAGGTGGCTGGCGTCTTCACCCTTTGTACGTGCCGGTTTTGGCTCCCGGTTCTGTGTTTACCACTACTTTGGCAATTCTTCGGTGGCTTCGGCTGTGCTTGGGGTCTGCTGGTTATATTTGTCCATGGACTCCGGTTCTTCCACCCTACTGGGTCCTCGTTGTTGTCCTGACGGGGCTTTCTCACCCTCCCTGTAGACCACTGTCCTCCTGTGATGGCTGGTTGTTGTCTACCTAGTTGGCGTTCCTGCTGGCGCTTGCTTCTGCCCGATGTGTTGGGGTGCTTCCGGTTTTCTCTGTCCGGGACCCGTCCTTCCTGTCCGGGATGAAGACGTTGTCTTTCGCCTGGACCCTTCGTTTCTTCCCTAGGTCGTCTCGGCCTTCTTTCGCTCCCAGTGGATGTTTCTTCCTTCCTTTTGTCAACATCCGTGGACTCCTATGGAGGAGGATTTTCATTCCTTTGTTGTCCAGGGTGCAGTGCTCTGGCGTGGGGGCGCCCTGGCGTGTGGATCTCTATCTTTGTCCGGCCCTGTTGTCTACGTACGGGTGTGACAGTGACTATATGTACTTTCGCCTCCTGGTTTCGGAATGCCTTTACGGAATCCTTTCTTTCGCAGCAGTTCCTGCTCATTCCACCGGTTTTCCCTCCGTCTCCTGGGGGGACTGGGCTGGGGCTTCTCCGGAGCAGTTTTGCTAGGCTGCTTCCTGGTGTTCATTGCATGCTTCACAATGCCTTACCGTCTGGCCCTGGCTTCCAGTAGGGCTTTGGCTTTTGGCAGGATAGTCCTGCAGGCTGTAGTCCCACCCTAGGTATTAATCGTTGGTATCCCTCCTATGCTGTCGTGGAAGGTGACTAGAGAAAATAGAATTATTCTTACCGTTAATTCGGTTTCTAGGAACCTTCCACGACAGCACTTAATTTCCTCCCTATATTCCTTGATTATTCCTGGAATGTGTTACTGTTATTGTTACTCTCATGCTATGGTTCTTTGTAAGACACTGGCTAATGGGAGGTGGGAGGGTCCTTTTAACTTCTCTTGTGCTTCCTGTCCCAATTAGGGCGTGGAGAGGCAACCTCCTATGCTGTCGTGGAAGGTTCCTAGAAACCGAATTAACGGTAAGAATAATTCTATTTTCAAATAACAATTTTTCTCTGCTTGTGTGTTTTTAAACTATTTCCTAATAGGATTGATAATGGGCAGATCTTATAGAAGCCATTATCAATCTAGGGGCTAATGACAGCTGTCAATAACTCAGCTGTCATTAACCCCTTTTATCACCCCAATGCCATTGCATCAGAGCATCAGGAAGAGCCCAGTAAAATGCCAGGAACTGGCACTTCTAATGAATGTGCGCTGCTGTTCTGTAGCTTTGGGAGCCCATTAACTATGTTATTACCTGTCACAGAGTGTGGGCATCTGTGACAGGATGTTGGAGGCAGAGTGCAGTGAATAATAAGGAAGTTAATGAGTGGCCTGGAATTATAAAGGCCCAGTCCTTGATTAGAATAATGCTGCACTTTAATCACTGTCTTGCTTGTTTTTACAGCCTCCCAGCCAAAACCGAACAGTAACACGGACTTCTCAGGGAAGTTAGTCTTCATGGTACATGAAGACTGAATGATATGAGCATATCCCTGAGGAAGGTACAAGGTCTATACCGAAATGCGTTGGATGGAAATACTGATGGAATAAGGAAGTAGCTTGCATACTCTTGACTTCCCTGGCATTTGCGGATCCAGCAGCAGCTGTCTGAGCTAATTTGCCAGTTGTGGGGAAACACAACTGGATCAGGTGAGCACATACACCTATGACGGTACTACCTTATCCGTAAAACGATAAGACCCATTTGCGCCTCTTTGTCTCCCCTTTTTTCTTTGTTGTTATGTCCACCTTCTTAGTTAGAGCGTTGGTGGCAGTATGGTTGATATTGTTTCACACATCCTTATCTATGTCGTGGAAAGCACACCAGCTAAAATAGTGTCAGCTATGAATTGAGTATTGTGGGGCAGCGACAGGCAAGGAATCACGTAAACACTCTGTTTCCACAAGCCTAAATATCAACATCTCCATGGATAGCAATTTGGCGATCTCCGGTTTTAGTATTTGTGCTTGTGGGTATGTGGCTGGTTATTTACGCTTCCTTTTCAAGCTCCATGCTCTCAACAATTTGACGCTTCACTTGGATAACTAAGTGGATGAGGTTGATGTTTGCGTTCTCTTATCAACCGCACCTTATGGGCAGGAGGTATGAGTGTGGCGCCCTATTCACACAGGTAACCACAGACTCACCTACAGCACGGATGGGTTTCCACAGTGGGTACACAGACACTAACAACACCTTCCACCCCGGCACAGTAGGGGGGCTCAACTTGATGCCCTTAGGCAAGATCCCCTATAAATACTGGTGCTGGGGGCGGAGTTAGAGTGTGCAGACGCTAGAAGAGCTGTAAAGATGTTCTGGTGATCGGTGCGGCGCTAGGCATGAGCCAGTGACCCTGAACATCCTTCAGAGTAGTTGTGTAGGGCCCAAGAGTGGGGTTGGAAGGCGAGGAGAGAACGGAGAAAGAGAAAAGTGAGGAATGAGGAGCCATCTTTGGGTTCACCCCAGAAAGCACACCGGACGCTGGAGTCCGAGTCTGCTGGAGAGCACCTAGCCCAGCAGAGAATACCGGTTTACCGTGGAGACTTCAGTCTCCCGGGCATCTGTGCAGCCACTAACAAGGGAGCAAGGCACCGTGGAGAGAGTAATAACGGCAGTCCATTGAGGGTTTCTCAACTACAGCACAGGTGATAGGAGAGCAGAGGAGGCCAGCCAAGTTTCACACGGGGCAGGGGCTTCAGATATATCGGAAAAGAGACAAGGAGGCCTTATACCTACTCGCTGTGGAGATGCAGAAGTGCTTTTTGACTACCTGACAGTACACCGAACTCTTACCAGCGATACCATCAGTAAAGGTAAAGAAACAACTTACAGTGTGTGTGTCAATTCCTCAACCATAGTCCCTGCCCTCCACAGAGACTGTCCCGTGACCTAACATCCCGGCCAAGTCCGTGCTGGCTGCAGGGTGCTGGCGGCTCCCGGGTGCTGGTGGACGCTCAGTGCTGGTGGCTGCCACCTTGTGCTGGCATTTGCCTGATGCCGCTTGGTGCCGACTGCTGGCGGCTCCTGGGTGCTGGCGGCTGCCACCTGGTGTCGGCTCCTGGGTGGTGGTGGCTGCCACCTGGTGCCAGCTCTCGGGTAGTGGCGGCTGTTGGATACCACCTGGTGCTGGCTGCCGGGTGCTGGTGATGACCCTGACAGCCCCGGACCGGATCAGCACACAGAACCGGAGGGCCAAATGTGCTCTCTGGTCCTGTGTGCAGCCGGATGGCTGTAATTGCAGCCGCAGCTGCTGATTTTTCAAGACCGCGGCTAGCATGGAGCTAGCCGCAGTCCTGAAAGAACAGCGGCGTGCAGCCACCAGTGTCCGGTTCCCGGATTCTCCCGGTCTGAGGCAATCTGGCCCCATAGGCTCCCATGTTAGGGAGCACCGGATTGCCCCGGCTCCAGGAGAATCTGGGATCCGGCAAATTGGGGAGATTTTTCTCCCCAGACAAAAAAATGATGCAAGCATCATTTTTGTGTCCGGAGAGAATAATCCAAATTCTCCCGGATTCCACCGGAGAGATGAAACCAGCTCTCTGCCATCCGGCTCCATCCAGCCCCATAGGCTACTATGGGCCCAAAAACCAGTCCGGGGCTGTCAGGTTTACACCGGACAGCCCCGGACCGGATCACACCGTGGTATGAAGCCAGCCTTAGTGAATAAGTGATTTATGTAAGTTCTAAACATTACACAAATAGAATGACCAGAGGTCTGTACTAGATCCAGCAAGTCACAGAAACAGAAACGAAGGCAGAAGCAACATAAAATATTTCCTTTTACTTGGGGAAATAAATGGAAAATTTAGAGCAAGATGCATAGATACATTATTTCCCCAGAAATAGCTAAACTATTTACATACACCAAGCATCAAGCTAGTGGTTGGTGTGTTACCTTATGGCCACTTTACACACACCCAGGGGTGAATCTAGCCTCTCTGCTGCCTGAGGCGAGCTGCAGAACAGCGCCCCCCCCTCCGCGTAAATTATTTTTCAATCAGTATAATTAAATCTGGTACATACAGATCTATATCTTTCTTATCAAATGACTACATTAGTGGACATTTAAATTTAGAGACATAGAAAAAAGTTGTCCAAATACAAGGATGTCATCACATTCACACACAAGAACCACACAGAAGAGTCCAGAATTAGGAGCATCAATGGCAATGGTGGCTTGGCGAAAGCTATAGACACACAATGACGACTGGCAGAGCTGTGGTCCTGTAGGCAGACACAGTCCTCCATCAGTATGTGCGGAGACTGATGCGTGCTCAGCATGTGAGCCTGTATCAAAGGCAGGGATACAACTTTTGATGTATATGTAAATGTTCATCATAGGTGGTGAAGGGGTTAAATTACATTATATACATGTATACAGCACACACATACTGGACAACACATGCTCCTTACATACACATAATACAGTCACACAGACACTCATATCACACAAGTCCTTAGTACACACATGCTATATAACAGATACACAGCAGGTACACATGATATACACAGAACATGCATGCAAGACAAGTGTATATACACACACTTCAATATACTCAAAAGATATCTAAACATACACAGAGACAACCTACACACACAGGAACGCAACTCACACAGACATGCAACTTACACACACATGCAACTCACACAAGGACACAACTCACACACAGAAGACACAACTCACAGAGAAGATACACATATATACACACACCAGGCACACAACATACACAGAAGACACAACTCATGCAGAGAGAAAAACTCACACAGAAGACACGCAGATACACAACTCACACACAGAAGACACACATACACACAGGCGACACACATACACAACTCACACACAGAAGACACACAGGCACACAACTCACACACAGAAGACACACAGGCACACAACTCACACACAGAAGACACATACAAACACACAACTCACACACAAAAGACACATACAAACACACAACTCACACACAGAAGACACATACAGACACACAACTCACACACAGAAGACACATACAAACACACAACTCACACACAGAAGACACATACAGACACACAACTCACACACAGAAGACACATACAAACACACAACTCACACAGAAGACACATACAGACACACAACTCACACACAGAAGACACATACAAACACACAACTCACACAGAAGACACATACAAACACACAACTCACACACAGAAGACACATACAGACACACAACTCACACACAGAAAACACATACAGACACACAACTCACACACAGAAGACACATACAAACACACAACTCACACACAGAAGACACATACAAACACACAACTCACACACAGAAGACACATACAAACACACAACTCACACACAGAAGACACATACAGATACAACTCATACACTCATTTTACAGATAGACACCTCTCACACACTCCTCTGTGCTGCAGGAGGGGGGCACATGTGTAGCTTCCCCTGCTCTCAGCAGTTGGATCCCTGCCCCTCCTCCACTCCCTACTTCTCTCTGCCGGGACTGCGCACAGCAGGAGATCTGTCACCTTGTGACCGGGGCCACTTCTTCTCCTCCTCTTCCAGCTCCAGCACAGGTGTCTTCTCTAATCTTCTTTGCCGGCTCTCACTTCTTCCCGCCCTGCAGGAGGAGAACACTGGCCAATCAGCTCTTCTATCATTCTGATATGAGAGCGTTCATTGGCCAGTGTTCTTCTCTGCAGGACGTGCCCCTATCTGATTGCTGAACCCGGCGGGTGAAAGCTGCCGCAAATTCCTAATCAGTGCAAGGTGCACTAGTAAGCGGTAGCGCAGGAGACAATAGGGTGTCGGGGAGAGAAGAGAGGCCCAAAGCAGGCACCGGGCGACATCTGATAGAGCGGGCAGCATCTGATAGAACGGGTCCCGCAGATGCCGCCCCCATTTTATGAACAGGTGCCGCGCCTGAGGCAGTGTACTCAACTTGCCTCATGATAGGTGCGGCCCTGCACACACCAACTTATCTGTCCAACTTCTGACCAACTTACTGGTTGCAGTGAAATCATGGACACATTGTTTCATAGTACACAGTCACAAAATGGAACAATGTGTCCATGATTTCACTGCAACCAGTAAGTTGGTCAGAAGTTGGACAGATAAGTTAGTGTGTGTCATGAATATATGAATATTGCTCATGATTTTTTAAGGTGCTGGAAGAGTCAGCCAACAATAGCTCCCCCATCTCTCCGCCCTTTTTGGTTTGTGAGTAGGTTACATAGATCCAATTCATGCAACCCCCAGTCAAAGCCATTTACGACGGATCGTAAATACCTGGAGCTGAGGGGGCAGAGCGTACACAGGTTTGAACCAGATCTGTTCCCTGCAGAAGATCCTTTGTTTAAACCTACAGTGGCTTCTATGTCGAATTTAAGAAGACCCGTTCATGCCACACACACATAATTCATATGTTCAGGTTGCTCACCGGTTTGCGCATTGAATGATATGTCGTATATAATTATGCAACCATCAGGAACCTGGGAATGAATTTCTGCCATTATGAACATCACAAGTAGGTCATATTTGGTATCAATATTCTCAGAATGAAATACCCTTAAATATGAGTTATATATTAGGTCTGTGAGCCCACCCCATCCCCAGATATGAAGAATGAAGAATTATTGAGCATGGTGAGAGAGGAGGCCTCCAAGGACCATCCCCGTGGGGAGGGATCATTCTGCGAGGGGGGGGGGTCACAGATTCCCCTGCTTTAATAAAAGCAAAGAAGCCATTTTTGGTTCATTCCATCCTGGGCCTGACATAGCTAACACCATACCAGCTGTGTGACGGAATCCTACCTTTCTGGGGAGAGGCCCCCCCACAGAACTACGTATACCTATGCGTGACTAGGTCTGGCAAGTTCTCTTTTATTCCTTTTATTTTTAGAACTGTTTATGCATACATGTAAATTGTCTCTTATGTAATATTCTGTACATCTTTTATAATCACTGCCTCTTTTGTGGAGTAAAATATTATAATTTACCAGTCTCGATCTCCTTGTCCTATGAACGAGTTCTCACGACCTCACTGCTCGTTTTTACGCTATCGCACAGTTTACCGATACACCTGTAAGAGATCGGTGGTGGCAGATACCGTTTTGTGTATTTATGTGATATTGTGGGCCTGAGGGTGACTGGATCGAGGTATATATACATTTACCTTAGTGCTGATTCCTGCCACCTTCCTGGGATTTCCAGTAATACCACCCTGCGGTGTGATATGACTGAGTTCCCTAACATCAGGATTCACTTTATTAACAGGCAACACATTGACATTTCCCTGCCCATCATCAACATTGACATTTCTTGGCACATCATCAACATCATCATCAACATTATTACCATTCCCATTATCAACATTGACCTTTCCCTGCACATCATCAACATTGACATTACCCTTCACATGATCAACCTGGACATTACCTGACATGTCATACCCGGGCGGGTTATCAGGGACATAATGTGCAACCAACCGCCCCAAATCTATTTCCAATAACACATTGGCGGGGAGATTCTTGGTTACCCCAACCTCCCCCCACCCTCTTCCCACACCCCAGTCCAGATAAACTCGGGCCATGGGCAAATATCGGTGCTCACCCCCGATACCGGTGACAGTCAGTGTCGTTCCAGGGATGAGTTCATGAGGATACAAGTATTCAGGGCGGATGAGAGTTCGTTCTGCGCCAGAGTCCCTGAGCCCCACAGTGATGGTGTTACCCACCGTGACTGACTGCAAGTTGTCTTTTATTCCTTTTATTTTTATAACTGCTTATGCATACATGTAAATTGTCTCTTATGTAATATTCTGTACATCTTTTAATCACTGCCTCTTTTGTGGAGTAAAATATTATAATTTACTAGTCTCGATCTCCTTGTCCTATGAACGAGCTCTCACGACCTCACTGCTCGTTTTTACGCTATCGCACAGGTTACCGATTCACCTGTAAGAGATCGGTGGTGTATTTATGTGATATTGTGTGCCTGAGGGTGACTGGATCGAGGTATATGTGCGTTCCTAGCAGGAACTGGTGGTATATATACATCCTGTCACATCACGTGCCGCAGTAGACAACATAAATTAGAGCAGCTGGGCGCCTTTCTTATCTTCTGGCAGTACTGGATTTGGCCAGCAGGCTAAGGGGGCACCAGAGAGCTGCAGGTCCTGACAAAGTCTTCGTGACAGTGTGTGTAAAGTGGCCCTTAGTGCTCCTCCTCTGTGAGGAAACAACCCCAGAAATAAATTTACCTAAAATCTACACAGAATAATAATTGATAACTAACTCCACACAGCAGCAGGACAGGTGTAAATGAGATGGATGCAGTTTACTGAGGATCACTGAAATAACACACCGATTTACAATCCTATCAACTCTATACACACAATACATATAAACCCAGTATACATATATGTTTGATCTGTGGGATATCCTGGTATCTTATCTAATGGTACTATTTAGTCCAGTTACAGTCTGTACCAGGCCTGGGGAAGTACCGATTGCAGTCACTTCCAATGGTCTTCGGTGCCAAAAAGAAAAAAAAAAACAAAAAAACCTAAACATGACCGTAATAAACAGGGATATCGTGCTGTCTTGTCTGAAGGCGGTCCTAAGTCTCTGTAACTTTTGGGGAGGCACTCCTTCCCTGGCAGTAATATACTTGCTTCCTACCGGGGAATAAGTCAATTTGGTCCCCTCCAGGGGCCCGGCTGTCCAGTTAATCAGCGACCGGTCTCGGCTTTATCCGGACAGACTTCTCCACAGCCGCTCTCCTTCTCACAGCCCTCAGGAGACTTGTTTACCTCAGCACACACAGTCATAATCTCTCCCCGTCTCCATGAAAACTCCCTCAGCTGACACCCACCACCTTTTTATTCAGGAAGTAAATTTCTACACACTCATAACGGGTAAGGAACAGTTAGTGAATAAGTGATTTCTAAGTAAGTAATAAGTGAGTTCTAAACATTATACAAGTATAAAAGGCAGCTAATCATTATAGTATAGAAGGGATTGAATCATACAATTTTTTTTATCTCTCCGAAGTTCCCCTTTAAAGCATAATGCAAATTTTTTTATATTCTCTTTTACCATAGATTTATAGAGTTTTTTGAAAGTATGGTTCACAGTTAATGTTTTTTTTTTTGCAATTTCTTTTTTTACTACAGAAGGATATCTTGAAGATAATTAGATGATTCCCGGCAATCAGCTATAATCTGACGGAGAAACTGGTATTGAGTGTTTAATTTTTTTGCAGTGTAAAAAATTACTTTGAAAGCAATCAGCTATCCATGTTAGCGCTAATTTATGACAGTGCTAAATAAGGTACTCATTTATAATAACTCCCAGATTCCTACTGAATGTAGTATTTTAGATTGCACACTCATACCATTATGCGTTATTAGCATACAATCTTTACCATGGCAGTGTGACTGAGAAAAGACGCTAACAGTGATGTAGTCAATATTCCGTTTAGCCAGTGTGGACACTTAAATTATCTAAAGGGTACTGCAAGTGGGTAAAATCAATCAAGTTTGCCTTCAATGTCTTATTACCGTCTACATTTAATGGGGTTGCTCAGTGCCTTTCTCTTCTGCCCATTCTGAAATCATATACCGTAGTAGAAATACTGCAGAGACAAAAATGGTGCAAAAAGGGTCTTATCCTAATAGACCGGATACATATTTGAAAAAGGAGCAATATTTGAGAAAGTCACAAATTCTATAGCAGATATGTGGTTAAAAACAAATTTAGATATGGAGCAAAATGAAAGGGATTAGCCAGGTCTGAAGGGGAGACCAAGACCCGGATTCAGGGTGAGCTCCCCTATAAATTCTGGTATGGGGCAGAGTTACTGAGGAAGACTGGATGCAGTGCTAAGCTCATCCCAGGCTAGCTAAGCCTAGCTTGAGTGACCCAAGGCAAGGGTCTCAAGGAGTGAAGAGGAACTCGGGGAGCGGAGCGGTGTTGTGCTCACCCCGGAGGAACAGTGCCAGGAACGGAGTCTGAGGCTGTGCAGGGCCTAACAACCTGACAGCCAGTACCAGAAGGTGGGGGATTCCAAGTCCCCCAGCCACACTGTGCTCAGAGGCAAAGCAGCGTAAAGGGCCCAGGTCTAGCCACCTGAGACTTGGGGCTAGAGAAGGGCTCGAGTTGCCTGCCATACTGGCACCAAGAAGAAGAGAGAGAGGGCCCGCAGCTCAGGTTAAGCAGCAGCAGAGACCGGCTACAAAGCGCATCAGGGAAGACTCAAAACTTGCAGGATGAGGAGAACCACAGGTTGCTCTCTGGTACACGGACCCAGCTTAGTAACACCAGTCAGACTTACTGTGCACCAGTAAAAAGACTGAGGAACAAACAAACCGTGAGTCTGTCTGTTGCTTTGCGCCCACCGTCCTGCACCCTACACAGTTATCTCATCCACTTCCCCTGGAATCTGCTCCACCCGTGGGGAGTTGCTCCATCCCAGCTGCCCATCCATCATCCCCGGAGGTTCCGCAGCCGTGGTGGCCACCCATAGCCCCAAACCACTGGTGGTATCACGAATAACTACACCCTTCATTATCCCCTCACCTATCAAGCCCAGAATCCCCTTAACAACTGCACCCAGGGTCACAGAGCTGGGTCTCGACCCCTGTGATTCCCGCGGAACTTTACCATAGCACGGTTCCGTGTACCCTACAGCCCTGGGGTCCCGCATTTAACTTAAAAAAAAGTCTGAGAGGAGACTTAATAGTGGTCTACAAATATCTCAAGGGCTGTCACACTGTAGAGGGACCAGCTTTATTCTCATTTGCACAAGGAAACACTAGAAGCAATGGATGAAACTGAATGGGAGGAGACACAGATTAGATATTAGAAAACTTTTTGATAGTGAAGGTGATCAATGAGTGGAACAAGCAGCCACGAGAGGTGGTGCATTGTCCTTCAATGGAAGTCTTCACACAGGGGCTGGACGGAAATCTGTCTAGGATGATTAAGTAAATCTTGTTTTGAGCAGGGGTTGGACCAGATGACCCAGGAAGTCGTTTCCAACTGTATGATTCAATGAATTCAATGCGTTTTCAAGTTAAACCCCTTCTTCAGGATTAAATCACAGATATACATCATTGTGATTTAATCCTGAAGAAGGAGGATAATGACGAAATGAGTAGAATTAAAATCACTGTTCATTTATCTTCCGGTTATCATTTCTATACAGCAGCTTGGTTGTTTAACCACTTTCTTTTTTCCACATAGGTATATTCTGAAATCTGGCATTCATGAACACTGCATCCTGGGCAGCACAGTTATCCAGGCAATCGTCCGATAACCAGGTAATTATCCTATAAGGATTAGCAAAGCCTAATCTTACCACTTTAAGCAACAATCAGAATGTGTCACTATGCACAAATTTGAAAATATCCCCCGAAAATAATAATATCTGCTTTTCTAGGAAATGTTTACATCCTCTTCGTCTAAAATGAAGGGAAATACTAAAAAGAGCAGCTATATTAGGGACCTTTCACATCAGCGATTTTACTGAATCGCAGCAGATCCGGCAAATCTGGCGCTTGCGTCAAGTCATAAAACCGCGGTTTGCTGCGTTCTTTTTACTTCCCGCAAGTGCTGAATTTGACAGATAGCAGCAAGAACCGCACTTGCCTCACCTGTCACAAGTCCTATAGAGAATGAATGGGGCTTGCCCCAAGTCAGCCGTTACGCGGCAGAAGTGGCAGATGTAGTAAATCTGCCAGATCTGCCACAATTCAGCTAACATGAAGATTTGTAAGCAGCCTTAAGGTACCATCACACGCGGCAATATTGCTAGGCAATTTCACTGGCAATTTGCTGGTTGCAGTGATATACCAGTAAGTTGCAAGTGAAAATGCATGCAATGTTGCGATGTGTAAAGGTACCCTAACGCATCGGGTATTCTAGAATACCTTGTAAACAAGAGTGAACTGCGTGACACTATGGGTACCATTACACGTCGCAACATTGCATGCAATTTCGCTTGCAATTTGCTGGTTGCAGTGAAATCATGGACACATTGTTCCATTTGTACACGGTAACAAAATAGCACAATGTGTCCATGATTTCGCTGCAACCAGCAAATTGCAAGTGAAATTGCATGCAATGTTACAACATGTAACGGTACCCTATGACTGACAGCCTTATAAACAGCAGAGAAGTGCGTCACACTATGAGCGGCAGCTGAAATTGCGTGTCAATATACCAAGCCGTTCTCTGATTATTGGTCGCCGCCAGCTACAGCTACCAATCAAAGAGGTAGCGCGTCTTGGCGGGGGATTTGAATTCTGGCCGCGATATAGGAATACTCATAATGTGGGTGTTCCAATATGGCGGTCGGGGTACTACCGCTGCAAGCTGACGCGAGTCATCTCCCGGCTGGCTCGCTGCGGACCTCTGTGTGGCAGTAGATGAGCCGCAGCTACCATCAGATCTCCCGACAATAGCCACGGCCAGACGCATGTACCCTGGAGATAGCGACGCCGATGCGTCGCCGTCGCCAGGTTTCAGCTTGGCGCAAGTTTTGAATGCGTACGGCTGTTTTGCATATGCTTTGCTCATTGGTTGCCGCGGCTGGCGCTGACCAATGAGCGCTGGCGCGCGATTTTCTGGACAGACAGACACGATTAGGCAATTATATAGTAGATACGTACAGCACAGTCAGTGTGCAGCAGTGTTGGTGTGCAGCAGTATTGGTGTGCAGCAGTGTCGGTGTTGTGCTGCAGTGTCGGTGTGCGACGCTATCAGTGTTGTCTGGTGGTGTCGGTGTGTGGCGGTGTCGTTGTACAGCAGTGTTAGTGTACAGCAGTGTCGGTGTAGAGAAGTATCAGTGTTATGCGACTATATCGGTGTATGGCGGTGTCAGTGAGCAGCGGTGTCTGTGTTTGGCGGTGTCTGTGTACAGCAGTGTGGGTGTACAGCAGTATCGGTGTTGTGCGGCGGTGGTGTCGGTGTGCGGCAGTGTCCGTGTTCAGTCGCCGGGCGAGACTAATCAGTGGGGGCAGAATGGAGAGGGACAGGATGGAGCGAGCGGGGCAGGAGGGAGCCAGCAGGGCTGGTGTGCGTGGGTTTCGATGTGAAGCGATGTCTGCAGTGTGTGGCGGTGTCCTTGTTGTGCGGCAGTGTCGGTGTGCGGCAGTGTCAGTGTTCAGTCGCCGGGCGAGACTAATCAGCAGGGGCAAAAAGGAGCAGGGCAGGATGGAGGCAGCGGGGCAGGATGGAGCCAGCAGTGTTGGTGTGAAGCGGTGTCGGTGTGAAGCGGTGTCTACGGTCTGCAGTGGTGTCTGTATGCGGCGGTGTCGGTGTTTAGTGGCTGGGCACGACTAATCAGTGTTATCAGAATGGAGTGGGGCAGGATGGAGCCGGGGGGGGGGGGGGCAAGATCAAGCTGGGGGGGCAGGATGGAGCCAGAGGGGCAGGATGGAGTGATCGGGGTAGGATGGAGCGAGCGGGGAAGGATGGTGGCAGGGGCAGATCAGGATGGAGCCAGCAGGGCAGGATGGTGGTGGGGGGGCAGGATGGAGGCAGGTGGGCAGGATGGAGCCAGGGGGGCAGGATGGAGCCAGGGGGCAGGATGAAGCTGGGGGGGCAGGATAGAGGCAGGGAGGCAGGATGGAGCCAGGGGGAGGCAGGATGGAGCCGGGGGGGCAGAATGGAGCCGGGGGGGCAGGATGGAGCTGGGGGGTCAGGATGGAGCTGGGGGGTCAGGATGGAGGTGAGGGGCAAGATGGAGGTAGGGGAGGCAGGATGGAGGTAGGGGAGGCAGGATGGAGGTAGGGGAGGCAGGATGGAGCTGGGGGGTCAGGATGGAGCCGGGGGAGCAGGATTGAGCTTGGGGGGGGGCAGGATGGTGGCGGGCGGCAGGATGGAGCGAGCGGGGCAGGATGGTGGTAAGGGGGGGCAGGATGGTGGTGAAGGGGCAGGATGGAGCCGGTGGGGCAGGATGGTGGCGGGGGGGCAGGATGGTGGTGGGGCGGCAGGATGGAGGCGAGGAGGGCAGGATGGAGCCAGCGGGGCAGGATGGAGGTGGGGGAGCAGGATGGAGCAGGGGGGCAGGATGAAGGAGGGGGGCAGGATGGAGCTGGGGAAGGGCCAGGATGGACCTGGGGGGGGTAGGATGGAGCCGGGGGCAGGATGGAGCCAGGGGGGCAGGATGGAGTCGGGGGCAGGATGGAACCAGGGTTTCAGGATGGAGCCAGGGGGCAGGATGGAGCCGGGGGGGGGGCAGGATGGAGCTGGGGGGGAGCAGGGTAGATACAGGGGGCAGCATGGGGCCAGGGGGGCAGGATGGAGGCGGGGGACAGCTTGGAGCCAGGGGGGACAGGATGGAGGCGGGGGTGCAGGATCCCCCTTGCGTTCCTCTGTTCTCACCTGTCTTCTCCAGTTTAGTCGCACTATACAGGGGTCATGTGACAGGGCGGGCTGTGTGACGTCACATCAGCCCGCCCTGTCACATGACCGTTGTACAGAGGGGGTTGGCGCGAGCCGGCGGATAGGTGAGTATCCTCACTGAGGATTTTTTTATTTTAACTTTTACTACGGGGGTCAGGAGGAGCGGGGAGTGGGGCCGCAGGGAGTGCGGGCAGGGGGAAGGGGGGGGGAAATGGCTGTCAGGAGAACAGTGCTCTGAAACCAGGCGACCGATCTGGGGCGATGTGCACACATCGCCCTATGTAACCAGCCAGCAGCGACTTGTCAGGCGATGGGAGCCAAAGGCTCCCATTGTCTTGCATCGCCGCTGGGGTTTTCAGACACCCCGGCGGCGATACCGTCTGACAGCTCGCCGGCGCGAGGCTGGAGATGTCGCCCCGTGTAAATGGGGGATGGCAACGCTGGCGGGGCGCCAAAAATGTGCGCACACCCGCCAGTCGCCGACGACATCTCCAGCCCCGTCGCAACATTGCATGCAATCTCACTTGCAATTTGCTGGTTGCAGTGAAATCATGGACACATTCTTCTATTTTGTTGCTGTGTACAAATGGAACAATGTGTCCATGATTTCACTGCAACCAGCAAATTGCAAGTGAGATTGCATGCAATATTAAGACGTGTAACGGTACCCTAAGGATGTCAAGGACAAGATCCTAGACCTGCACAAGGCTGAAATGGGCTACAAAACCATAAGTAAGACAAAGCTGGGGGAGAAGGAGACAATGGTTGATGCAATAGTAAGAAATACAAAATGAGGTCAATCCACATCGATCTGTGCTCCATGCAAAATCTATCCAAGATCATGAGGAAGGTGAGAGATTAATCTAAAACTACTCGGGGAATTTGTTAATGATCTCAAGGCAGCTGGCACCACTGTCACCAAGAAAACCATTGGTAACACATTACGCCGTAATGGATTAAAATCCTGCAGTGCCTGCAAAGTCCAACCGCTCAAGAAGGCACATGTGCTGCCTGTCTGAAGTTTGGCAATGAACACCTTGGTGATTCTGAGAGTGATTGGGAGAAGGTGCTATGGTCAGATGAGACTCAAATGGAGTTCTTTGGCATTAACGCAACTCGCCGTGTTTGGTGAAAAAAAAATGCTGCCTATGACCCAAAGAACACTGTCCCCACAGTCAAGCATGGTGGTGTAAACATTATATTTTGGGCGTGTTTCTCTGCCAAGGGCAAAGGACTACTTCACCGCATCAATGGGACAATTCATGGAGCCATGTACTGTAATTCCCGAGTGACCACCTCCTTCCCTCCACCAGGTTATTAAAAGTGGATCATGGCTGTGTCTTCCAGCATGACAATAACCCAAAACATACAGTTAAAGCAACAAAGTAATGGGTCACAAAGAAGCATAATAAGTTCATGGAGTGGCTCAGCCCATCTCCAGACCTTCATCCCATAGAAAACTTATGGAGGGATCTGAAGCTCCGAGTTGCTAAGCGACAGAGTCAAAATCCTAATGATTTAGAGATGATCTGCAGAGAGAAGTGGACCAAAATTCCTCTTGACATGTGCTCAAACCTCTTCATCAACTACAAGAATCGTCTGACCGCTGTGCTGCCAACAAGACTTTTGCCACCAAGTATTAAGTCTTGTTGGCCAGAGGGATCAAATACTTATTTCTCTCTGCAAAATGCAAATACATTTAGATAATGTGATTTCCTTGATTTTTATTTTTGATATTCTGTCATGTACTGTTAAAATTAACCTAGACGTAAAATTATAGACTGTTCATGTCTTTGTCAGTTTGCACACTTTCAACATCAGCAAGGGATCAAATACTTATTTCTTTCACTGCAGATAAAAGTATCTTCCAGTATAACATTTGTTAAGCGTTCCCTAGTTATATATTTTCTTTTAAATATGTTTTTGTTGTAGCCAATAAAGTGCCTATTGAATATCATAGTATGTTTTGTACTTAATCGCAGTTGCAAATTCCAAGTAGACGATTTCAATGAACAAAAGCCTTCTTTTATAAACTGGAACAATACAGCCTGAACTGAAAACAAGTGGCCAAAGATATATCACGTATAAAATGCACTAAAAGGTTTCCTAGCTAAATAAATATGGTCAAATGAAATGAATGAAGATGTCACGTCTGAAATTCATTTAATTTTATTACAGTTTCTTAGCTTCAGTAAACACAAAGTACCAGTGGTTATAATTTTAAAGGTGTTTTAGATAGAGATTTCCAGACGGTTTTCTGTTGCATATATATAAGGTGTATTTAATAGGATTTCTGATGGGAACTCTACCTCTCATATAGATATATGTATAAATTACTGTGTTTAAACAGTTTAGCCGAAACACGTGGAATTTTATCTTTAATTTCCTCAATAAAACCACTTTAGATCAACAATCGGTGGTCTTAAATATCCACTTGGGGAGCGCCGGAGTCCTCCCAGGGGCGGACTGGCCCGGGTGGCAGGGGGCAAATGCCCCCTGGGCTGGTGGTGTAGTCCACATCTAGGGCCGCCCCTCTACAGAAATGGGCCTGCCGCGGGAGTCGCTTTGCGCGGCGATACCGCAGCAGTCCTCCAGTGACATTTTTAACATATTCCTGCCATCGGTCTCTCGTTTGGAGGAGAACTGGGAGCTCTATATTTTTACATTATTTCTACACATTTTAAGGAGTTATGCCCTGCCATTGCACAACCCTATATGGTGAGAGTTGCTAAATAAACCTCCATATCAGTCATCGATATCTCTATTACTATGCTCAGATAGTGCTGTTGCTTGTCTCCCTCCATCTTTCTTTTCTCTCATTTCCTTTTGAAGGTTATTACCAATAACAACCCAACTCCAAGTAAGGGCACTCTTTGGATCAGTGATTATTCAGAAAAGCATCTAAAACCTTGTTGAACTTGTTCCATGAATTAACCACCATAAGATTGTGTTGTAGTGAGGTTCCCTCACTTTGATATAGTCTTTGATGATGGAGAAAGCCTTCATCAAAATGAAGACGGTTCCCTTTGTCATCATTGTAAGCTATAATGAGTAGTGATGAGCGGACCTCTAGAAGTTCGGGTTCGGCCTGTGCAGCCAATCTCTTTTGAGCACAATTCGTGACCCTGAACCTCAATGGAAGTCAATAATTGACAGTTCAGCTCTTCACTCCCATACAGCCAGTCATAAGTAAAATAATTGCAGGGGTGGAAGGGCATTTTTTCCAAATTAATTTTGGACACACGCTACACCCCAAAACTGTGCTTTAAAGCTCAATGCAAACCGACTAAAAATGTACGTGGGTTGCACCTGGCCAAGTACCAACTGTATCTGACACCATTGATGCTTGCTCCAGTGCTGTGCAATCATACAGCACCGGAACTCTGAACCCGAATAGCTCTTCTCAACATCTGGAATTTTGGCAACTTGCACCACTGGCTGGGCTTACCCTGGTGTGGTGTGATTAAACAACTATCTGGTCCTCAGAAAAACTTCTGGTGGTGAGGAAAGACTGGGTCGCACTTAGTCTTCAGGTACCAGTTGCATGGCAGTCATTGAACCTGCAGCAGATGGCCGAAGGGTCAAGGCAGGCGTGGTGCAAAGTAAATGGGCACAGACAGAGATGTAGTCGAAATGGCCAAAGTCAGGGCATGCAGCACGGGGTCAGGAAATCGAGAGTTCAGGATCAATGACAGGCAATTCACATCGGTAGCAGGACAGTCAAACAGAGAAGCAGGTTAGCAAAACATGAACAGAAACAAACAAAAACTTATATTGAGGCATGGAATGGAGGGAGGAGCTACCTGATATAGCATCAACAGACCAGGGATAGGCCAGGGAAGCAGAAGTCTGCTTGACCAAGTGAATAGAAATTCTGGGCCTGCCCTTCTATAGTAGGAGGAAACATACCAACCACTGGGGAGTCAGCAGAGCTGGGTAAGTAACATGAGGCTGTCATAGACAGGGTCAGACTCAAGGACGAGCTTCACAATGACCGCAGTGAGAAGGGAGATGACCACAAGCCAAGTCATAGGCTGGACAAGTCCTTCACATGTCAAATTCCAGAAACAAATTTTGGTCAATTTTATCCCTAGTAATATATAAAAAGATCTAAATGTAGATCCAACACGGAGAGCTCATGCTCCTTATTCCTCTTATTCCATTTGTTGACATTTGGATCCTTCTCTAAAAGATTGATTTGATATTTCTGAGAAATAGATTGTGCTGTGTGTGTTACATTGTATTATGACAAAGATTTTTGTTTAGCATTACTTATAATTAAAAAAAATATATGGTTCCATATGAAGGTGCCATTTAGCAACATGCAGAGTGTCTACATCTACCTTTTCTATCAGTTGCTTTAAAGGGAACCTGTCACCCCCTCAGGGTCTATTAAACTAAAAGAGCCACCTTCAGCAGCACCTATTCTGCATTTTGTGAAGGTGGCTCCTATTTCCCGGGACACCAAAATGATCACTTTTTAAGAAATTAGTTTAGGTCCAGGACATACACTCCCCTCCCTGGACCTAAATGCCTTGTTACTGTTACTCCTCCTCTTCGACCCTCCGGGACCCTCCTCCTCTCTTTCTTGAGAGCGGCGTCGGCACCTGCCCAGATCCCACAGTTCAAGAGCATGCTCTGTGAGCTGTGCCGAGGGCTAATGTCACATGATATAACGCAGGCTCCAGATTCTGCCCTTTGTGGTCTTATGCTGTATGTGTGGCACCCCAGGAGTTCAGTTGCCACAGTGGCATTGCCTGCCTCACAGGGGTGATGTCTTGCCTGGAAGCAAGAAGGGGTCCCCTAATCAGGTAACACCCAACACTGTCCTGACTGCAGGCCAGAAGGGGGAGCTCTGAACCCGGATTCAGTGGAGCTTCCCTATAAATTCTGGCCTGGGGGAGGGGTTATGGAGAACAGCAGTAGAGTTCAGTATTGAGCAATACTGAGGAAGACCAGTTTGATGCCCTGGGGACTGGAGCTGGTGGAGCTCATCCCAGGCAGTGGAAGGCTAGTGAGACAGAGAGGAGTCGAGGAGAACCTGGGGAGTGGAGCCGTGACCGGGCTTGCCCCAGAGGAGAGTGCTATGATCCGGACACTGGAGTTCATGGTTGTTCTGGTTCTGAATTCCTGGCAGCCAAATCCGGAGGGCAGAGGATTGCAAGTCCTCTGGCCCTACTCAATAACCAACGGCAAAGCAGCCTGTCATACGGGTAAAGGACTAGACACGCAGGAAGACCGCTGCAGCACAGCTTTAGGCAGCGAGGTCCAAGTAGGACTGCACAGGAGGAAGGCCACCTGGCTAGGTGGATCCCCAATTGCTTCCCAGATGTCCGAACCTCCATCACATCTGTTACAAGTGCCCCGGTCTGCAACAGCAACCATCAAATAAGGGTAAAGGGAACTTTGATCATTGTGTCATCCAGTCATTTATCGTGCCCTCAGTCCTGCACCCCACCATTCCCTATTCCCAGCATAAACTGAGTAAACTGCCCTGGGGTCCTCCGCTCTACACGTAGAGAACAGAACCATCCCAACTGCATTACCAATGACCCCAGAGGATCTGACCGCAGCATCGGCCATCCATCCCAATTGATGAAAAACACAGGTGGCGTCACAAATTCATTTCCCATATAAATTTTCCCCCCATTTAATGACACAACCAGGGCCACGGAACTGGGTCACGACCCCGTGACCTTCCCAAAGAGCTCCTGACTCAGTTCCGAGTAGCCCAAGTTCCTGGTGGTCATATGCAGACTGCGTGGGAATCTGGTGTCTGCGCAAACAGCATGACTGCACCTGTTCCCTCCTCACCAGATTCCCAGCCCTGCAGTCTGCATAAAGCATAACACCACACAGGGCAGGATCTGGTTCCTGCGATATACGCAAGCGCAATGTTCAGATATCATGTGACCTCAGCTCTCCGACAGAGCTCAGGGAGCATGCCCAAGAACTGAGAGATCTGCGCAGGCGCCGAAGTCGCTCTCCAGGAAGAGAGGAAGAGGGTCCTGGAGGGTCAAAAAGGAGGAGTAACAGCAGCAAGGCATTTAGATCCAGAGAGAGGAGTATACCTCCCGACCTAAACTAACTTCTTAAAAAGTCATTATTTTGGTGTCCCCAGGGGAAGAGGGGGATAAGAGTCACCTTCACAAAATGCAGCATAGGTGCTGCTGAAGGTGATTCTTTTAGTTTAATAGACCCTGGAGGGAGGGGGGAGGGTGACAGGTTCACTTTAAATTACTTTTTAAATCTTCAGATATTGGAATTTGATGGAGATTAATAATTTAAATCTTATTTAATATAAATATTTATTTCTGTGAAATTTTTCTTACATCTTTGACCAGGCTTTTTGTTTGCCAAAATAAGCTATTGAGCCATACACAGTCTTCTGACCCGTTGTTTGTTCTGTGCTCGCTCTCATTTTCGAAGTGGGTGTAATGTTCCCGTGCAACAGACTTCGTTTGACGTCAGAGCAAAGATCCTTAGATGGGGTTTGTCCTCTGGTGGCTGCTTGGTTATAAATTGCTTGCCTTATTCCTTTGTGGAATAGTCTGTCAACACTCAGATATTATTTCTTATTTTTTGTTGCATTTGCAGGTCACATCATCAATAGGGATCAAACTAAAAACTCAGAAGAAGAGGAGGAAAAAAAATGATTATTATTGTGCTTGCGGACTTTGTTCTGGAGCGTCACTGTCAAAATCTAGGCATAACCGATTCTGCTATCCTCCTCGAAGCACACCCTAGACCAGGGTTGGCCAACCTTTTGGCTTGTATGATCCATAGTTTAAGAAGAAGAGCTGTCATGGGCTGCACATTTAATGCGCAAACACTAATGAAAGCTGATGGCCAAAAAAATCTGTGACTGCTTTTTGTGATGATCGCTACCAAGAGCAAGAAGAAAAGTAAAATCCTCAAATTATGCAGCAGCCGTTTTAAAATCTTTTAAAATCGTTGAACAAGTTGAAAGTTTGTGAACACTAACATAAAAAATATGCAAATCCAAGTAACAAAACACTCTACACCGAGATTGCTGTATATAAATTATATAAAGGATACCTTGAGACTGTTGCATACATGATATAGGATACACTGAGACAGCTGTATATGCACGACATAGGAAATGCAAATAATGCAGTATTCATCACATAAATGAAAATGATGTATGCATTACATAGGATACACTGAGAATGCTATATACATTGCATAAGATATAATGAAACTGCTGTATATACATCACATAGGAGGCACTGACACTGCTGTATACATCACATAGGACACATTTACACTGCTTATTTATATATCACATAGAGTAGGTTACCCTGAGACTGCTTTATATACATAACATAGGATACTTTAAAGTTGTTGTATATACTTCACGTAGGACACTAAGACTGCTGTATACAAATCATATACAGTAAGTGACACTGAGATTGCTGTATATACATCACGTAGGAGACACTGAGACTGCAGTATACACATCACAATGGAGACAGTCAGACTGCAGTATTTACATCTAATACATATATACATCTAGTATTTACACTAACACTGCTATAAATACATCACGGTTGAGACACAAAGAGTGCTGTATATACATGACATACATTAGGTAAAACTGAGACTGCTATATATAATGTATATATATATATATATATATATATATATATATATATATATATATATATATATATATATATATATATATAAATGAAAAAAATACACAGCAGCACTTCATAAGTGAAAAATTGTGGATTTTATTCCCAGGACCGCAACGTTTCAGCTTAGTATAAAGCCTTCCTCAAGAATTACAATCTGAGCACAAAGTGAACACTTATATAAGGCCCAGCACAGGGCAAACAATTAGTGCAATTAATCTCACAATCAGTATAAAAATATAAATAAAGTGCATACAGTGCAATGTCAATAGTGCTTCCCATGTTGTATATTAATAATAAATGTGCCAAAAATCATACCTAATACACATATTCTAAGGCAGGCTTCACACCAGTCCAGTCCGGGCTGTCAGGCATGAACCTGACAGCCCCGGACTGGATCAGCACACAGAACCGGAATCCGGTCCTGTGTGCAGCCGGATGGCTGTAATTGCAGCCGCTGCTGATCTTTCAAGATCGCGGCTAGCAGGGAGGTAGCTGCTGTCCTGAAATCACAGCGGCGTTCAGCCGCTGGTGTCAGGTTCCTGGATCCTCCCGGACCCATAGGCTCCCATGTTAGGGAGCTCCGGATTGCCCCGGATCCGGGAGAATCAGGACAAATCCGGGATCCGACTTTTTGGCGTGATATTTCTCCCTGGACACAAAAACATAAAACCATGCACCTGTGAACAAAAGAATAGAGCACTCACATGTTCCTTTGTATGGGGCTCACCCATACTGTAGCAGTTTGTAAATGGCGTTCAACATAATGCCCAAGGAGGTAGTGATTTTTTCCAGCAATTGCCGAGATCTCCCGCACGTGCAATAGCACCACGAGATTCTCGGCCGCCATTATATATTACCGTAGTAACCGCTGTAAACACATGGTCTAAAACATTGGAACGAGCGATTGTAAAATCCTGCGCATACGCACTGGCGCCACGGGTTTCACGGTGGCCATTTTGAGTTTCCATGGTGACAATGTTATAAACATATTACGGCACAAATAGATAAAGAAAATCCTGGAGCAAAGTTATTTTACCAACTCCAATAACTGCCTATGTGGCACCCTGGCACCTTGTTGGGCACCACAGAACTCTTTAGTACATGAATGGAGCAGTAACAGCAAAGCTACACTTACAAACAACCAAAACACCTTACAACACCTTTAACTCCTGGTTTCACCCCAAGCCTCTAGGGGGAGCTCCACTGGTCACTTTGAGCCAGTTCACCCTATAAATAGAGTCTTGGAGGGAGAAACACCAGAGTGTGCAGACGCTAGAAGAGTTGCAGGACATGTACAACCCCTGGTTCTGAAGCCATACTAGACCCGAAACCAGCACACCTGCCCAGTGAGAGACCCTTGCAATTGGGGTCAGAGGAAAGGAGAGCACCTCTCAGGGACATCAGAGTTACCTTAACTCTTTCCCTTGCCAACCGGTTACTAGAACCGAGCTGTGAGAGCTACCCAGCCACCACAGAGAACCAGCACGTCTATCAGGGAGTCTAGCCCCCTGTTCCACCTTAAGCACCTACCTACGAGAGCCCAGGGAAGAGTATTGCTCCTGCTTAACCCTTTTACATTGCCCTCAATGCTGTTACCCAGGTGAATTACGTTCCGTCGAACGCACAACCTGGTCCAGGCAGGATTCCACATCCACCTGACCGCACTAGTAGTACAGAGGAAGGAAGCCTAACACTGCTTGCTGTGAACCTCCAGGAGTGTCAACCTCACTATCCCGGTCCGAGTGTACCTGCTTTCCACTAGTAAAGGTACCTAAAAGACTTTGATGTGTCTGCGTTTGATTCCTGGACTTAATAGCAGTATTACTAAGCTGCCTCACGACATCTTGTGTAGCTCCTGGCTCCGGGGACTCCCGCTCGTCCTGTGGGGAGCGTCCCATCTTGCTGCATAACATCCCCCGGAGGCCTAGCAGCGCCGGTGAAATCACCGGAACACCCGCAGGTGGCGTCACAAAGATTATTAACCCCTACTGTTCAAGCTATCCCCCTATTGATTGACCTACACATTGCATGAATACCAGCTGATGGGCCATTCCTTTTTTTCAGATTTGTAGCACTGTATAAATTAATGAAGCAGGACTAGTCCAAAGTCATTATTATTTTTTAACTGGACTACCTCAAATCTTCTAAGCAGGCCTCTCCAGTCATTACTGACTTCCTGCATACACTTCCTGTCTTGTTATGACTTATGTTAGTGTAATGGGTGGAATGGCAATAATGATCTGGCTAGGACGGGGATGTGGATCCACTGGACCAGGGATCACAGGCTTACCCAAGAGGGGTGTAACTATGCAGGAACTCTAGAGTTTTTGATGGTAAGGTTAGGTTTGTGTTGCAGGTAGCCACCAGGTACCATTACAAGGCAGTCCCCAGGTCTACAGAAGCTGACAAGGCCACTGTCGAGACAGGATAAGACTAACCTGCAGGCAGGGTGGAAGCCGGTACAGGTATACACAAGACAGTAAAGTGAAAAATAAGAGAGTATCTCCAGCTCCCACATACATTTGGAGGAAGCTGTTCTATAAAAACATCATCTATGTAATAAATTTACAAATATATATATATATAAAGAGACACTTTTTCCAATGCGTTTCAAGGATTAACTGCTCTTAATGATTGATGATTTAGAGCAGTTCATGCTCAAAACGTGTTAGGAAGTGTTCCTTCTTTTCATATATTTTTTTACATTTATGAAATAAATGATGTTTTTCTAGAACAGCTTCCTCCAAATTTATGTGGGCTCTAGATACTCTTCTTTTTCAGTTTATTGTCTGCCTGGGAGCCGACCCAGGAAATACTTCATGCACCGCACACTGATTGAAGTGTCCACATGCACGTCATTTCTGGTCTGGTGTATTGTGGGGGATTATCGTGTGTACGGGCCACCTTTGGAATGCACTCTGCGCATGCTCTGTAGCCGGCCAGTATAACCAATACAAACCCCATACTGCGCAGGACCACAAATGACACACAATGGTGTCATACCACCCACCAAATTTCAAACTCCGGGAGCGCACTTCTGAATGAATTTTCATGCCCACCAAGCCATGATACCAAGGATTGAGGGGGAAGAATAGACCTGGAGAGACCGCCCACCCGTCGCCCACAGCTCATCCACACATTTAGGAACGTCCTAAGAATGGGGGAAAAATGTAAGTTATCATTTGCTTTTTTTCCACATCTATACATCACATTTAGGTCAGACAGGGATGATTAGGGATGTAGTAGGAAGCTGTAGGGACAGGTAGTGATAGGTTTGGGAGTATAAACTAGGTGGCAGATTCCCTTTAAAGGGAACCTGTCAGCTCGTTCTACCTCCCTCTCTGTTTCAATAAGCGCACTGCGAAGGCACCAGAGCCGTACATGTGATCAGCCCCCACAATGCACCGGACCGGATATGACGTTCCTGCTCCGGCTGATCAGGTGTACAGCCTAGCATGTGCGCAGTGAGCATATTGAAGCCGAGCCGTACACGTCATAAGCCCCCACAATGCACCGGACCGGATATGACGTTCCTGCTCCGGCTGATCAGGTGTACAGCCTAGCATGTGCGCAGTGAGCATATTGAAGCCGAGCCGTACACGTCATAAGCCCCCACAATGCACCGGACCGGATATGACGTTCCTGCTCCGGCTGATCAGGTGTACAGCCTGGCATGTGCACAGTGAGCATATTGAAGCCGAGCCGTACACGTCATAAGCCCCCACAATGCACCGGACCGGATATGACGTTCCTTCTCCGGCTGATCAGGTGTACAGCCTGGCATGTGCACAGTGAGCATATTGAAGCCGAGCCGTACACGTCATAAGCCCCCACAATGCATCGGGCCGGATATGATATTACAGCCACCGCATCATACTACGAGGGAGGCGGGAATTTCCAAAAGAGGAAAACTGGTGAAAGAACTGATGACGCCCAGCAGGGCGTGCTGAGAGCTGGCAAAGGAGGAAAATGAAGCCCTGGAGCCCGCCTTTCCAGTGTACGCTGCAGGCTACATGAAAGTTATAAAGTCATTTTTCCCAAGCTTTATAGGGCCCTTTTAGGTCAGAGAGGGAAGGTTAGGGATCAGCTAGCAAGGAGCAGGGACAGTTAGTGGTAGCAGAGGGGGGAAAAGAAGGTGACAGGTTCCCTTTAAAATTTAGGAAATTGTTCTTGTGTTCAGTGAGATACTGATTAAAATCTTACTTTTCAAAGGGGGTGTACTTATTTTTTCTGCGCACTCCTTTTTTCCTACAAATAACTCAAATCAAATAGCGAAAGAGTCTTATGCGGAACAAGAGCTGCGGCTGCTTAGAGACTTCTACGAGACACGAGTTTCTCAACAGCACAGTCAAACGAGAACATTAAGCGCTGTCTGTCTCCTTCCGGAGAACAGCTGCTACAGGGACACCGCAACAATAAACAATAAAGCGTCAACATGATTAAAATGTAAACTCCTTCATTCTCAATAGAAAACATTAAACCAAAAGAATTAATTTATTCCCTCCATGGCTTCAGTTAGAGTCTGACGCCCTTTTCAGAAGGTTTTGGTTGAAGCTCATGACAAGCTTCGCTTCCTTCGTCAAGGTCAACAACTACAAGGGACAAAACTTACAAAATAAACAGCTGAATCCTGAAAGCTCTTTCTAAATGTTCACTTCACAGCTTTGTTTTAAACTTGTGCAACTTGAACATCAAGAGTTTAATACTCTTTTTCTGTAGTTTTACTGTATCGCTCACATTTTTCTGCATCAACTCCGAATTTAACGGCAACTTATATTTTGGGCTGTCTGGGATTGAAAAATGTTGGGGTTAATATAAAAACTGGGTGACTGCTACATTAAGGTTATTATTGTGTAAGTTATGTGTCATGATGACTATTAGTAAATGGGGAACCGGGGCACCTGAACTGCCTCTCAAGCTAGAGAGCTCTGAACTATCTCTATCTAGGGCAGGGGTGGGAACTCCAGTCCTTGATGGCTGCCAGCAGGTCATGTTTACAGGATTTCCTTAGTATAGCAACGGTTTGGAATCAGCACCAGTGCAAGTGATTATATTGTCAACTGTGTAATACTAAAGAAATCCTGAAAACATGATGAGTTGGTGGCCCACCCCTAATCTAAGGGATACTCCTGATGGTGGAGAGGCCTGAGCCTCCTTTCCAGCCCCTGCTCCTGTCCAGCCCTGAACTGATAATAATAAAACCCACAGTTAAAGGCAAACACAAGACAACCAAAGCTCAGTCACAAAGCACGCTCACACAAAGGAAAAGACATTAAGAGCAGCAGGAGGAAAAACCACAGGAGGAAGGAAGCTACAGAACGGGTAGGGAAGAATTTCCACCACTGCTCCAAGTACATAGCACTACTTTCTCCAAAAAGTCTGAGACACTACACCTAACAGACCAACATATGATAAACTATAGCTGACGTGAATAGTATTCCTCCAGTATAAATAGGAGGGGAGTAGCTGTGATAGGCATCAGCCTCCGCTATCTGAACAGAGCCCAACTCCACAATGACATTTGTGCAAAACTCCATGTGATATTAGGGCTCATGTAGATGTAGGTGCAAGACAAAACCCAAGACAGAAACAAAACGAGCACATACAGTGAGTTATAAGGATCTATCCATATAAATTAAGAAAAATTAATTTTGGTCTACGCGTTTCGAAGCCACAACGAGCTTCTTCTTCAGGACAAATCATATAGAGGTACAAGCATGTTTCTGGGGTGTAAATAGATACAGCAATGAAAAAGGGTGCGCTACTCTTATTCAAAAAAAGCCCATGTAGCTATACAATGGTAACCTAAACATTCACAAATGACCATAAATGTGCACATAAAACATAAAAAACATCCAATCAACTAAACACGTAAAATGTAGAATTTTGGTTAAAATGTATTTGGAAAAACCATTTATCTGGTTAAAAAAATAAGTAAATAAAAATGATATTAATATTATTCCAGGATCGACCCCAGAGCAATAAACCATCAAAACCCAGAGACGATCGACGTGAGCTATTATAATAATGATCATGAACCCAACAAAAGAATTAATTTAGCCAGAGGAGAAGAAGAGGCAAAGAAGAAGGAGACACAGAAGTCAAAAATTAAACTGTGTGAAAAAAGGCCCAAAGTCTGCCTCGAACCTACATATATCGTGACCAACGTATTCTACTACTAATAAATAGATCATTTTAAAAGATAAGACCCTATTGAAGCTTTAAATCTCTCTCCAGATTCTTACTTTTATAAGGATCTACAAATTTAAGATCAAACTTCCTAGACATGACCTTTAAAGGGAACCTGTCACCTAATCTATGGCCCCTAAACTATCACTACCTGCCCCTACAGACCCTAACTAGCTCCCTAACCATCCCTGGCTGACCTAATATGGCTTTATATAAGGTGAAATAAACACTTTATAAACTTACATGACCAGTGCCAGTGGGGCGTTCCTGACAGTAGGGCGGGGTCCCCAGAGCCGCGCTCCCCCCGCCTCGCTCCCTTCCTAACGCCCTAATGGGCGGCATTATCGATTTGAAGAGCGGGGAAGCCCATTGGAATCTTCCCGCCCCGCTCTTCATGACGCGGCCGGAGACCGCGTCATTTCCGGGTCCGCGCATGCGTAGTGTGCCAGTTGAAGCCGACCGGAATCGCAGCGTCGCTAGGCAACGACCGGCGTCTTCGGAAGGTGAGTATCGGCGGCCCCCTCCCTCCCAAACCAGCACATATATATGTGTGCGTAATCCACATGTACATATGGATTACAAGATTCAAGATTCAAGATTCAAGATTCAAAGAAGCTTTATTGGCAGGACCAAATATATCTCAGTTTTGCCAAAGCAATT
>JARQOC010000004.1:82387422-82408774 GCA_033576535.1 Allobates femoralis
TTACACAGTACGGGAGCCCTTCCAACCCCTGCCTCTGACCTTCGCCACATACGCCTCAACGGGCCCTGTGGGTTCCAATGGCGGTACCTGCCGCCTGGCTTTAGTCCCCCAGCATGATGACTCAACACTCACCCGTAGTCAGGAATCCTGCCTGACCGGGTCCTTACATACCGTATGTGATCCATCATTCAAACGTCCATGGATCACACACCTGCTCACAGCCCACATCCATGGACTGTGGCCCCTCCATGGCCCATTACAGGGATTGGCAAACCATAGGTCACGGGAACCTCTACATCCGTTACCTACTGGAGCCCTCTTACCCCTGTCTCTGGCACCACAGGCACACTCACCCCATTAGAGGTCGTGGTTGAGGGACGGGTACCCTCTGCAAGCAGCAGGGCAAGCCTCCCTCTCGTCCCAAGGACGGAACGCCTCCAACATCATCCATACCAGCTGGGTCACTGTCTCTCCACATGATTATACATGGGTCTTACATCGGTCATCATCTCTCCTTCAGGGCCATTACTTACGCCCTCATACACATAGTTCATCGGGTCCCTTAACCGAGTACTCTGACTCGGACCCAAAGGCGGTCTATGCCCGCCTGGCACACTACATACAATTGCCTCCACGGGCTACATACATTCCGGTTCATCAGGACCTTTAACGGACTCCACTGAGTCGGTCCCAAGGGCGGTCTATACTCGCCTAACATGATTTACGCACACCAGGTGCACAGTTCACACTATCGCTCGGGAACTGCTTTCTTACCGGGCACGGATCCGGGTCTCGCTACCTGGGTCACAGGTTCCACCAGGCATCCCCACAGGCTCCTTTCCCGGGCGTGTTTCACCCCACGCCCGGTCTAGCGTCCACGGGTCAACCACGGCTTCCCCCTCTAGGTGCGGACACGACCACGGACCTCGGCACCGGCATGGAGCTAGCATGCTCCCATCATGTCATGCACACAGAGCCTTGGACTGCTCTGCACTCAGGCTGGTCTCAGCTTCCATCTGCATCAAACTCAGCTTCCAGAATCTATCTCAGCCTCCAGAATGAATGAATCTCTCCATCACTCAGGTGGCCGGCTCTTATCGTGCCAGCCACTCCCACATGGACACACCCCCTCAGCTGCTCGTAATCAGCCTGTCACACAGCTCAGGTTAACTCCCTGTGTTCCGGGTTGTCAGCACTCACTCATTACATCCTATTCCTCATGGACTCCTCGATCTCAGCCCACTCTCACTACCGCTCATTAGGCTCATGACACCTCATTGAGTTCAGGTTGGTTCACACAGTATTATCAGCACAGGAAAACCAGCCAGTGTGCACAGGATCATCCTCTGATCCTACATGTGATGTACCCCGGCCATGCGGATCATGCCGGCGGTGCCTCACAACATGCACACACACACACATATATACATGCACACACACACACATATATATATATACATGCACACACACATATATATAATCTAACTATATATATATATGTGCATCTATCTATATATATATATATATATATATATATATAGATAGATGAACATATGAAATGTGCCTAATCAAAGTGAATGTATATATGTGTGTGTAATCCATATGTACATGTGGATTACACACACATATATATGTGCTGGTTTGGGAGGGAGGGGGCCGCCGATACTCACCTTCCGAAGACGCCGGTCGTTGCCTAGCGACGCTGCGATTCCGGTCGGCTTCAACTGGCACACTACGCATGCGCGGACCCGGAAATGACGCGGTCTCCGGCCGCGTCATGAAGAGCGGGGCGGGAAGATTCCAATGGGCTTCCCCGCTCTTTAAATCGATAATGCCGCCCATTAGGGCGTTAGGAAGGGAGCGAGGCGGGGGGAGCGCGGCTCTGGGGACCCCGCCCTACTGTCAGGAACGCCCCACTGGCACTGGTCATGTAAGTTTATAAAGTGTTTATTTCACCTTATATAAAGCCATATTAGGTCAGCCAGGGATGGTTAGGGAGCTAGTTAGGGTCTGTAGGGGCAGGTAGTGATAGTTTAGGGGCCATAGATTAGGTGACAGGTTCCCTTTAAGCATAAACCTTTGAGGAGAACCATATAAAATTCCCCACCCCAAAGACAGGGGCCTTCCTATGTTTTTGGTTAGCACCTCTCTTGGCCTGGTCTCTAGCTATCAATAGACCCCTTCCAACCTCCTTCCAAACCTGAATTAATTGGGAAGAAAATATATACTCCTCTATAATGGAGGATTGTAACCCTAAAAAGTTCCCAATTACTGGTTGAAAGCCCCAGCAGCAAAAAACGCAGAGGATCTGGAGCCGCTGTGAGTCAAAATATAGACATCACAGACTCATAGAAGCATGCGCAGATAGTAAATGAAGCTGAGTACATACACCCAGATTCAGCGCGCATGCCCGGGAAGCTGCTTGTCTATTTTTTGGGCAATTGTCGGGACATCAGGGCAGTCCAAGACATCAATCAGATTGTATGGGTATCAGTATTATAAAGAGGATCGTAACTGAAACCTTTGAACGTGCCTCCGATATCACTGAAAGACAAGGTCTGATATACAATTACCTATGGATAAAAAGTGTTTTTATTACATGACTACTGGGATGCTTTGCTTGAGAACAATATGTTAGTGATACACATTGCATCACTAATAAGACATTGGGGGGCAGTTTACTTTCGAAAAATGACGTGACTGGTTCCCTTTAAACTTCTTTAAAGGGATTCTGTCACCTCCAAAACGCCTCCTAAGCTACCAAAACACGTCCCTGCAGGATATTATCACTAATCTCACACTCCTTTTGTCTCCTAAAAGCATCCTTTGAAAGTACATAAAAACATTTTAATACTCACTCATTAGAGATTATAATTAGTAGGGGCTATATTCTTTAGCCTTTAGGGCGTGCTGTTTTGCAGCTCCAGGATCCACCCTCTCTCTGTCTGTGTTGCTCTGCTTGTGCAGGCTTTGCCCTCCCCCCTCTCTGTCACTCACAGAATGCAAATCATTAGTCCTGCCTTCAGCTCCACATCACAGCAGAACCTGCACAGAGAGGCTGGATCATTCAGGCTGCAAAACAACACACCCTAATGGTACCTTTACACGCCGCAACAGGATGGTGGCAACAACCGGGTACATGAGAGAAATGTATTTCGCACCACCAAATCAACCCGAAGTAGCTGCGTGTGAAGACGGTTGTTGCCACCTGCCACTGGAGGCACCTGTTTCAGAGCAGCGCCCTAAAACAGGTGGCTTTCAAGGCGATGGTTGCGGCCTGTATCGGCGTGTAAATAAGGAACAGAAGGGTTGTTCCGACACCATGCTATGTACCTGGGGCATGACACAGGCTCCGGGTTACCGCGCCCCATCAGCGATCATTGGTGTAAGCTCCTGCATTACGATTGGTAGACGCTGCACAGGGCGGCATATTTAAGGAGCTGACCAGTCACACTACACAATTGCTCGAGCGTCATGTATTAGTCAGCCTCCTGCGCTGGCTGCCCAATCATGATGTTATTGCTTTGTCCTATCAGCGTACGGAATTCTCGTAATCCACAATTGTAGCACGCGTATGTGTTGTCCCTGCTGCCTTTGTTCCGCCCATATTACCTTGTTATAGTGGCGTGTAAATGAGGTAAGGTAAGCTACAGAGGGTAACTTGTGGCACCCGGCGGTGTATCCAAAGATAGATGTAACCTACCGTAGCGCACCTTGTTGCGGCATGTAAAGGTGGTGCGATTACCATTGGCAACCGTTTGTGCGTGCTCGTGCACGTGAAGCACCCGGTTGTTGCCACCATCCTGTTGCGGCGTGTAAAGGTACCATAAGGGCTAAAGAATATAGACCCTGCTAATCTTCAGCGTAACGGATCACTTGCAGCAAGACTGCGTTCGGCCTGATTTATTCCCTATGGGAACTGCGGTCATGTGTGGCACTGGATCCAGCAAATCCAGCACTTGCGGCAATGGAAAAAAAATGCTGCTAGCAGCGTTTTTTTTTCCTTCGGCAAAACAGCAAGTGCCGCACATGCAGTTCTTACCATGTTCTTTTACTTGCAGTTCTTAGTTTAGTGCAGACCCAGCAAGGGTACTATACTGTTCCAGATTGCAGCTTGGCCAGCCCTCAGATAGTCCAGGAACACTCCACTAAGACACCTATCATAAGCCTTTCTCTGCTGCCCTTTCTGCGCTGATATTCTCACCTTCCCCTGTCCTGTGCCTTCGTGCTACTAGTCCCAAGGCAGTCGACTGCGGATTCTGTTGAGCGACGGCCAGCACGTCCTATTCACCCTCTGTAGTCACTGTACCTGGGAGTGTACACGGGGTGCACTTGCAGTCCAGTTGTCTCCAGTTTCATGGCTTGAACATACAGTCTCACACTAGATTGGGGCTGGTCCCCTCAGGCAAATAGTTCCTCTACGACAACCTTGAAGTTGCCTGTAAATATGGGGTTCCTCTGGCCAGGGGTCCGTGGTGACCTAACCACTGGTCCCACTCCACCCCAGCTTTAGCCTCCCCTAGAACTCCATCTTGCTGCTGCTTCTTCCTCACTCTCCTGCAGACTGACTAACTGCTCACTAACCATGTTCCCTCCCCCTTCTAGCCTACTCCCTCCTCCAGCCAGCAGATGGGGTCTTCTCTAGGTGAGTTTCTCCCGCCTACCACCTCGTGGCCTGGAGTTGGGAATGGTGTTGAGTGTAAGATGGTGTGTCTCAGGTTCGTGTCCCTGTCTTACCTGAGAGAAATGGCACCACAACTGTGGATTAGGTGCAGTACCATTATGGCGACCAAGATGCAGTGGCACCACAAGTGCATGATTTTGACTTTTGGTGATCCAATAAAGTCTTAAGCTCCTTTCACATCGGCGTTTATATGTAATTTGTGGCAGATCCGGCAGATGTCGCCGCATCTGCCGGATCTGCCACGTAACGGCTGACTTGCGGCACCTATCCGGCAAGCCCCATTCATTCTCTATGGAGCTCGTGGCAAGTGCGGTTTTGCTGAATCCGATGGATCGGGCACTTGTGCCACCGCAAAAATAACACTACTAGCATGCAGCAACATCTGCGTTACATATAAACGCAGATATGCTCCTTACTGAAGCTTGGTACCTGCACCCTATATTGTCTGAGTAGTTTTCTGCCCACAGGAAAGGAGTTTGAGATGATCTCTGGACAATGTGGTCTTTCCAAAGACAGTGAGTCCACTGAGCTTCATGTCTCCACAGTTAGGGCTTCAGCATTGGCATTACTACGGTGTACCTCCAATAATACATGTCACTGGCCCTTATATGAAGGCACCACTAAAGCATTTTTTGTTACTGCACTGCTGATGCGGTGCTTTTCATGCAAGTCCCCTTCTCCTGATCTTATTCTCACCTTTTTGAGCTTCACCCGCTATCGCTGTCACTCTGTCGGACTCCAGCGAAAAGTGACATGCCAAAACGCTCTCGTGTTTCATGAAGCATACCGGAGATCACTTTTCAATACATATCTATGGGAGCATTATTTTGGCTCTCAGAGAGATGAATTGAGCTCTAGTGATGTAGTGATGTAGATCTAGTGACTTCCAGCCAGTCAGACGTTACGGGCACAAGATGGTGCTGTGGTACCAGAGAGGCATCAGTAGGTGTAGACTCCAGAAAGTGAATATATGATGGGAGCACAGGGCTAACATGTAAAAAAAAAAAATCCTGCTGGAGTGTTGCTTTAAAAATTGGAACCCCGTGAATTTTTTTTGAGATGGGGGGATGTCTGGCCCACAGTGGTCTGGGGTACTCAGCTATCGGGCGTTTGGGTACGGTGGATGACGCGGGTGGTCGGTGCCCAAGCCTGTGCCCTTGCAGAGACAGCAAAAAGTGGTATTTACAGGGATAATAGTTTATAGAAGTATTTTGTGACGTCACCTGTAGATCCGGTGATGGCAGCAGCGCTGCTGTGGCCTCCGGGGTGATGGTGGCAACTACTTGTAGCTCTCTACAGGAAGAGCGGGGTCCCTGGGGCTGTAAAGGTATGATGGTGGAATAGGGTAGCATGGTAGGAATGGGACAGCGCAGTCCCTGCTTCGCAGTGTAGAATTACCTTAGTTCACCAAGAAGAAACACAGACACTTGTTCACTCTATACGGGTTGTTTACTCCGGTAATCTGCAGCTTACAGGGTATGCAGTTGTTACAGCTAGGGTAGTGGACCGGGTGGTCCTGGCAGTAGGCAATGTCCCTCTGATGCTCCAGTGATGTTCCTTCTCTATCACTTTCTCTGTCCTTCCTCTGTGCTCTCCTTCTTCCTCGTGCTCCACTGCACGAATCCCGCTTGTTGAACCAGGCCTGTCGGGTGATATGAGGATCCCTCTTCTCTCTAAAGGTACCTTTACATGCAGAAACTTTTCTAGGAATTTCACTGGCAACTTACTGGTTGCAGTGAAATCATGGAGACATTGTTCCATTTGTACACAGCAACAAGATAGAACAATGTGTCCATGATTTCACTGCAACCAGTAAGTTGCCAGTGAAATTCCTAGAAAAGTTGCCACGTATAAAGGTACCCTAAGGGGTGCTCAACTTGATTTGGTGCTTCTGGTGGGGACCGCACGTAGGTTTGGTTGGATCGTGCTCCTATGAAGCTTTCGACCACGTCAGTGTTTGTGGCTCAGGGATTGTCCTCTGCACCGCTTCGGAGCCGGTACCCTGTTTTGGACTGGGCCAGGATATTCAGTTACCCTCTATCCGCCCCTCTCTGTCTGGGCCACCAGGTTGAGGTGCTATCCCGTTACTTCTCCTCTTTACTGACTCTCCTGTTTGTCTCCTGTCTCTCCTCCGACCGTTTCCCGCTCTTTCCCCACTTGCTACATAACCTAGCTCTCCTCCCACCGGGACCGGTTACCCTAGTAACGGGTGTCTGATTGGTCCCCTATCACTAGGGGTGTGTGTGGTGTGGTGCTGGAGCTTCAGGCTTCTACTACCCCTTATCAGGACAAAGCATACTGCACCTTCTGTTAGGGGTGCAGTACCCTTTTGTAGCGCGCTGACTAGCGGGGTGCTACAGGGACATGTAGAGGGAGCACAATTGGGAATTTTGCTATGGGGCCCCATGATTTCTGTGTACATCACTGTATACAACTGTGTAACGCTGAATCGGGTGCCACAGTTAAGAGCGTTCTCTGAATTACTCTGAACTACAGCTGTACAACTCGTAGTATGGAGCCGCAGCTATCGCCCCCATATAGACTCTTTGTACAAAGCTTTAATACATACACAAGGCCTTAAAACTCATTGAGATGACTATATAATGGCTGAGCTTTGTACGGAGCAATAGCAGTGTTTTCTTAGAGACACAAGGGGCCTTTAATGAACTTTTAGTTATTTTATTTGGAAGCATTCAGAAGATTTCTCCTGATGAGATGATGTCTGTGTATTTGGCACCCGGCTGAGCCTCCACAGCAGCACAGAGATGATGGGCAGCTAAGAACTGCAGAATCCCTATAATAGATTGTTAAAGGAAGCATTTTCTTTGCTGAACGATATAAGAAAAGTACATTTTCATACTAACAATAGCTGCCTCCATTGATCTCTTTAAGGTTTGAACTTGCTAAAACGAAAGTCTGTTGGGGGTAAGTTTTAGCAACTTTGCACACTGTTCCAGATTTTTACTCATACTTTCTGTTAGAATAATTTAAAGTGGATCTGTCACCAGATTTCACAATAGAAACTGGATACATTATTAAACAGATCACTTATACCTGAGAAGCTGGAGTACTTACATTAAAATCCATGTTTTAAAATCTTTTTGAAAGTTTGAATAGTCTCCACCCACTTAGCCTGATTAACAGCTCCTTAGTGCCTTTCTCCCTGCTGCTGCTGCTGAGATCTCACTCTGCTTAGTACAAGATGCAATTGTCAGTCAGGTTGGTTGAGCTGAATTTAAATACACTTAGACTCATAAGTTCTCTCACTTTTTAGCAAGGCTCAGTGGGTTAACTTGAAGCTCATGGGCCCCGACGCAATAGTCTTTTTCTATAGCTTGTAAATGTGTCACCCCAAGGGTTAATGTGCCACAGAAACATCAACAAGGGTTTACTCCCCACACAACACTACACTAGAAAGTAGGAGGATCTTAGGTAGCACCTGCAAGAGTGGGAGGAGCTAATGTTGTTTACCTCAGAGTAGGAGTGACAGTCAGTTGAGTTTTAGTCTAGTCTAGTCTGGAGTTGGAGGAGAGTCGAGTTGGAGTGGAGGTCCTGAGAGGTCTGAGGGAAGGAGTCAGAGAAACAGAGGAACACACCCGGGACAAGGAGTTACCCTGAACTCACCCCGGAGAGGCACTTAGGATGGATACCGGATCCGATGTTGTGCCTGAGACAGACAGGACAGTGAATACCGGGATAGTGAAGGTCCACCATCTTCACTGTACCATAGCAAAGCAACACGGAGGGGTCAGTGACAAACAGGACTCAAGTTGCTAGCAGATTGGTTCCCGTGAGGGGAGACAGGGCCAGCAGTTCAGCTAAAAGCGGCAGCAGGGCCACACACAAAGCACAGAAGTAGGAAGCCAAGGACCCGGTCAGGGTGGGAGCAACCCGGCCCCGGTACAGACGCCGTGGACAATACTCTGAATTACCATCTGCACAGTAAAGACTTGGAAAACGACAACAAATGTAAGTGTGTGTGATCCTTGTGCTGAAACCCTTCTTTCCCTCATAAACTGCCATTGCCTCCTCTCTCATCATCTCTACTACTACCCCTACTTTCCTGCAACATCTATAGCCACCATCACAGACTTTAATTACAACTGCCCCGGGGAACCAGGCTCTACCTGCGGAGAGCCGTTCCATCTAAAGCTGCCAAAACATCATCCCCGGAGGTTCTGCAGCAGCGGTGGTCCCCTAACTGACCACAACCTGTGGGTGGCGTCACGACAAACCTAATCCCCATTTACTTGTGTGAACCCGGGACACGGTCCGGACCAGGACTGCCGTGACATTCCCCATCAGCACCCCGGGCCGGCACCGAGTACCCCTTTCCAGTGGGCTCCACATATATATAGTATATAGTTTGCAACCCCAGCACCTGTTGTAGTTACACCACTGCTCAAGCTCATTTTAATATCAGGATTACACCAGTCTCATGAGCAGGGGTGCACCTATAATGAGGCAGTTGATCGCCTCAGGCAGTGCCACCTGCTGCTAGAGGGCAACAGGCACCCTGCAGATAGGGACTGCAATGGTGCCCACCGCCCACAATATGTGCACCAGCCCTGCCATTATCTGCCTTCACTTCTTCCAGGTCTAAGCCGCCACTGTCTGCCCTCTGCAGCTCAGCACAGATGACGTCTTCTCCGAGCGCCTGTGTGCTGAGCTTTGCAGAGTGGCAGACACGCTGGGGAGACCCAGAGCCACAAGCCATTGATGGGAGACTATGTGATGGATATTATAATATAGGAGGCCTGTGGGGGTGCACTATACTATATGGAGCGCTATGGGGGTACATTATACTATATAGAGGACTATGTGGGTGCATTATACTATATGCATTATACTATATGGAGGACTATGAGGGTGCATTATAATATAGGAGGCCTATAGGGGTGCATTATAATATATGGAGAACTATGGGGGTGCATTATACTATATGGAGGACTATGAGGGTAGATTATAAAATAGGAGGCGTATGGCGGTGCATTATAATATATGGGGGTGCATTATACTATATGGAGGACTATGGGATGCAATATTCTACATGGAGGACTATGGGGGTGCAATATACTATACGGAGGACTATGGGGGGTTCATTATACTATAAGGAGGACTTTGGGGGGAGTAGTATACTACATGGAGGACTATGGGGTGCATTATACTATATAAGGGACTTTGAGGGTGCACTATACTATAATGAGGAGTATAGGGTGCATTATACTATATGGAGGACTGTTGGGGCATTAAACTATACTGAAGACTATATACTAAATGGAGGACTAAGGGGGCTGCATTGTAACTATGTGGAGGATTATGGAGGTGCATTATACTATATGGAGTGATATGAGGCTGCATTATACTATAAGGAGGACTAAGGGGGTGCATTATATTATATAGAGGACTATGGGGATGCATTATTAAAGGCTATGAGGGAGCCTTTATACTTTTTGGAGGGCTATTTGAGGGCCATTATTCTGTATGCAAGCAAATATACCGTGTTAAGAGATGTAGGGGCCATAATAATGTATGTAGGTCCTTTATACTACATAAATGGGTTGTGGGGGGTCACAGTTGGGGATCATTGTTTGCCGGGGTAGTTAAGGGGGTTGCAGTAGGGTCATCATACTGTGCGTGTGGAGGGTCCTATGTAGGAATTCACTGGGGGATCATACAGTGTTTGTGCGACACTTTAGTTGGTATCATACTTTATGGGGGCAATGACAGAGAAATCTAAGGGCTTTAATAGGAGGAACATTACTTTGTAAGAACTGGAAAGTTGTGAGATATGTTCTTATGTGACCCAGCCAAATATTTTTAATTTTTTTGTTGAGGGGCTCAATTAAAACTTTTGCATTGGAGCCCTTGATTTCTATGTACACTCCTGGTGCAGGATGCATTGTTGCTTTCACATGTGCCTCTGCTGCAGGACTGATTGGCCATAACTTACACATCGTGTCTAGTGCTGCCCTTGGTACATACAGGCATCCAGCCATGTTTCTCCCGAGCAGTGGTTGGTTGGTGGCACTCGTCCCCCTTCCTTCTCTCACATCCCTTTATCAATCCAATTGGAGACCCCTACTATTAGCTCTGGACAGCCCCGTGTGCAGCGCTTGTGATTGGCTAAGCGTTTCGGGAGAAGGAGGCGGGTCTGTTGGGGAAGATGCACCATTTTACCAGCTTACTGCAGTGGTTGCTTATTGCACACTTTTTGGACTCACGGATTTAGATGCTCAGACTTAAGGTTGTTGCATGTGGTGTGTGGACGATGCTGCATGGTGGACGATGCTGCATTGTGGACATGTCGTCTGACTAGTCAGTGCCAGGCAGTGGCCACATTAGAGCTGCTCAGAGTTTTGTAGACATGTGCCAGAGATAATAGGTTGCCAATCAGTGCTGCCTCCTGTGGTAGCTGATAAGAGGTTTATACTATAAGGATGCAGGAATATGTCTGCCTATAGAACCACAGCTCTGCAGCCATCATTGAGTGTCTGTATGCTTGTGCCAAACCTGCCATTGCCATTAATGATTCTTGTTCTGGATTCTCCTGTGCAGTTCTTGTATGTGCGCCTGATGGCGCTGACATCCTTGTGTATGGGGGGGGGGGCAGGGTACTGTTTTGCAGTTCACCTCAGGCAGCAAAGAGGCTAGGTTCACCCCTGCTCATACGGTCTAAAAGATCTGTTTAGTAATGTATGTCAATTTTTATTGTAAAATTCTTTTACAGATCCACATTAATTTTTAACTTCTCAATTAAACAAGGATCTCTATGTTGTAAGGCATTCATCTTTATATTCTCCATATACTCATGTACTGTGGTTTTTAACACCTTTTTGAGAAGAGCATGTATGTCACACAATAGATGCAGGTGTATGAAGCAGTTCTGTTGAAGAGTACAGAATAAAGTGATCAGAAAACTGTGATTAACAAATGGAAGATAAGGGGCTCTGTAAAAACCAAACCACAGGTAGACCACCAAAATTTCGTCCACAACTGCCAGGAAAGTTGTTCAGGATGCAAAGAAAAACCCACAAATAATATCAGCTGAAATACAAGTGGAGCGGTCGTAAGGGCTGGGGTACTCGGTAGTCGGGCCAGCAGTATTTTGGGTAGTCATGGTGGCGGTAGCCCAGCTCCGTGGCCCTGACCAAACCAGTTAAGGGGAATATTTACAGGGGAGTTGTAGTTAATTGTGACACCACCTGTGGTGTCTGGTCAGAGATGACCAGCGCTGCTTGTGCAGTTACCAGGGGATAGATGGATAAGCAGCCAGTATAGAACACTCCCCACAGGCGGAGCAGGCCCCTGGGATTTTGTACTGGTACTGTGCTCCTCCAGATTGTAGCTCGGCCAGCTCTCAGATAATTCAGAAACACTCCTCTGAGACACCTTTCATTAGCCTTTATTTGCCAGCTAACTAAAACACTTATTATTACCACATTATTTACACTGGTTTCTATATTCTTGCTATACAATATTTACACTGTCCACTATACCTAGCCTGGTTACATTATACACTATATACACAAACTATTATTACTCAACCCACGGGGCGGGTTTACGATTACCCCATGTTGTCTCGGCTTTGCTGCTACTTGGGCACTTACCAGGGAAAGTGGGGACTGTTCAGGTTGAGCAGCAGAAGGTGGCACTGCAGAAGGTGGCGCTGCTGGGGTCGGTGCCGTTGCTGGTGGTGACGCCTCCGGGCGAGATGCAATAGGGTTTGAGGTTTCTACCACCGCTGTCACTTTTCTCACATTGAGGGCGTACCACCCTCGGTGACCCACATGTCGGGTGAAGTCAACCCACTCGCCAGGGTAAAGGTCTCGGTCGGGAGAACCACAGGGTAGATGACCCTCTATATCTCTGCGGTTGATGAAAATGTCATTTCCCATGTGGGGTTCCTTAATAAAACTCCACCACATATGCAGGTTGAAATTAAGAACAGAACCCCTCTTTCTCTCCTGCTCCGCAACCTGGGAAGAGTGGGCCTGGCTCTTGGCCTTGAGTTCAGCTTCTCTCAGGGCCCATCGCCTAGCCTGGGTTTCCATCTCGCTGGCATCCTCTGCTGCTCGCTGTCTACGGCGGTACTCTTCCTCTGGAATTATCTCCAGAAGGTCCCCAGTTGGCAATGGACTGGTCTGATTATCCTCAGGTAATACCATCATGTCATCTCCCCTCCGGACCCAGCAGAAATAGCCCATCCCTGCCCTGGCCCCCCCAGTTTCAGATGAAGTCAGGGGCTTCAGAAGGGCCAGCAATCTCCCTTCTGTGGCTGCTCCACCCTCCCAGTCTAACCTTGGGGTTTGAGTAGCCCTACTACGGGTGGTGACTGGTGGGGCGTCCATGGTCCCTATTAAGTTGGCCAAGGTGACTGGGGCGCTGACAGTACCTGATTTCACTGGTTCAAATCCGGTACTGGTCTACTCCAGGACTGATAGCTCAGGGTTCGGTACCTCCGGTGGCCGGGTAGCTTCTCCTGCAGAGCCCGATGCCACTTGTTGAATTCTGCAGCTTGTACTCGGAATAGCTGGTGACTCAGCTCCTCCACCTCCTCATTTAGAACACCTGGACCCATCGCTCGCAGGGGTCAGGCGACATCAGAGGCCGCCTGGTGAGGGCACCTCTGTGCTTTTGGTCATTGGTGGGTCTTTTTGGTCATCTGCCATCACTGGTCTATCACTCAAGTGTACGCTCCTGCAGCAACTCCATCTCCTTCACGCTTGCGCTCCACACTGAGCCTCTCATCTCCACCCTTCCGTGGGCGGTCCCCTCTCTCTGCTCTGTCGGGCGCATCAAAGAGTGGAACGGTTTGGTTGCCAAGCTTGTCATGGTGGGTTACAGTTAGTAAGGGGGTGGATACACGTTTTGGCGCCACTGACTGGTCCTGCCCACGATGGGAGGGTTGGCCACTTCTCTTGGCCAGCACATGGCATTAGGCTATGGCGGTCACCATTACTCATTCTTTTGCAATAGAGTCTATTGGCACACAGGACCCTGTTAACAGGGTCCATAAATCCTGTACGTGATGCTAGTTAGAGCGGTCGTAAGGGCCGGGGTACTCAGTAGCCGGGCCGGAAGTCTTTTTTTGTAGTCACGGCGGCGGTAGCCCAGCTCCTTGGCCCTGACAGAACTAGTTAAGGGGTGTATTTACAGGGGAGTTGTAGTTGATTGGGATTCCACCTGGGGATGTCTGGTCAGAGATGACCAGTGCTGCTTGTGCAGTTGGCAGGGGATATGGATAAGCAGCCAATATGGAACACTCTCCACAGGCAGAGTGGGTCCCTGGGATTTTGTAGGCAGTCTGTAAGGAGAATGGTGGTGGTAGTTAAAGTGCTTGGTGCAGCAGGGAGGATACAGGAAATAAGTAGGAGGACACAATAGATGCAGTTCTTACCAGGTTATTTACTTCAGTTCTACTTTACTCTTCAGCTTTACTTTAGCTTTTTGAAAGCAGTCCCAGCCTGGTACCGTGCTCCTCCAGATTTCAGCTCGGCCAGCTCACAGATAATTCAGAAACATTCCTCTGAGACACCTTTCATTAGTCTTTCTTTGTTGCCCTTTCTGCACTGTTGTTCTCACCTACTCCTGTTCTGCGCCTTCATGCTACAAATCCCTAGGCAGGTGATCTCGAGCCCAGTTGAGTGACGGCTAGCAAGTCCTCTTGGACCTACTTTAAGCACCGTGCCTGGGAGTGTCCACAGGGTTGAGTACTAAAATGCAGACTAATAGCCTCTGGTTTCCTGGCTGAAGCAAACAGTCTTCTCACCAGATTGGGGATGGTCCCCTCATGCAGCCAGTTAATCCAACAATGAAATGTAGGGCGGTTGTGGATTTGGAGTACCTCTGCCTGGGGATTCCTCAGCCGACCTACCCACTGGTCCCGTAAGGCCCCAGCTCTAGCCTCCCCTAGAACTCCATTCTCTCCTTCCTCCTTCTAGTCTTGTCTACTTCTCACTCTCTCTCTATGACTCCACCCCCCTCCTAAACTACATACTCCTCCATCCAGCAGATGGGGAATGCCCTCTTAAACAGCCTCTTCCTCTCTGCACCTTCTGGCCTGAAGTTAGGAATGGTGTTGGATGTAGGGTGTGGGTGTCTCAGCTTTGTGCCCCTGTCTTACCTGAGAGCAGTGATATCACACCTATGGATTATGTGCAGCATCACTGTGGCGACCAAGACGCAGGGGCGCCACACACAATTCAGTGAAAACTAGCGTTGTGGCTGTTTCAAGATGCACTATAAGGAGGCACTTGAAGAAAAATGGGCTGCATGGTTGAGACGTCAGAAGAAAGCCTTTACTGCACAAATACCACAGAGTATCTTGTCTACAATACGCCAAACAGCACAGAAGAGACAAGCCTCCAAACTTCTGGAACAATTTTACTTTTTGGCCACAATCATAAACGTTACATTTGGAGACTTGTCAACAAGGCCTATGATGAAAGGAACACTATTCCTACTGTAAAGCATGGAGGTGGATCGCTGATGATGTGGGGACGTATGAGCTATAAAGGTACAGGAAACATGGTCACAGTTGAAGCAAAGATGAATGCAGCACGTTATCAACAAATACTGGAGGCAAATTTGCACTCATCAGCCCAGAATCTGCTCATGGGACGTACTTGGACGTTCCAACATGACAACGATCCAAAACACAAAGCCGAGTGAACCTGTCATTGGCTACAGCAGAACACAGTGAAGGTTCTGGAGTGGCCATCTCAGTCTCCTGACCTCAATATCATTGAGCCACTCTGGGGTGAACTCAAGCAAAGCGCAGTTCATGCAAGAAAGCCCAGGAATTTACAGGAACTGGAGGTTTTTTGCCAGGAAGAATGGACAGAGAAAATAAGGAGCTTCAACCACAACTATGTGAACTTTTGATCAAGATCATTTGGATGGCTTTGGTTGTCAGTATGATTTAAAAAGAGAAAACACAGTAGTTTGAAAATAAATAGCTTCACCCAACCACTAACCATAAGTGGAATAAAAACGTTTTGTGTTATCATTCATATCCTCTGAAAAAAGGCTACGAAAACAAAAAAGCTGTAGGGGTATGGAAACATTTTAGCACAATTGTATGTATGTCAAAAGTTGTGTTCCTGCATTTGATGTGGGCTTAAATGCTGAGTCACATCTTTTCCCGCACGTCATGGACGATTTAATAAGCTAGTATATACAGTTGTGGCCAAAAGTATTGACACCCCATCAATTCTGTCAGATAATACTCAGTTTCTTCCTGAAAATGATTGCAATCACAAATTCTTTGGTATAATTATCTTCATTTAATTTGTTTTCAATGAAAAAAACACAAAACGAATTGTCTTAAAGCCAAATTGGATATAATTTCACACCAAGCATAAAAAAGGGGGTGGACAAAAGTATTGTGACTGTTAGAAAAATCATGTGATGCTTCTCTAATTTGTGTAATTAACAGCACCTGTAACTTACCTGTGGCACCTAACAGGTGTTGGCAATAACTAAATCACACTTGCAGCCAGTTGACATGGATTAAAGTTGACTCAACCTCTGTCCTGTGTCCTTGTGTGTACCACATTGAGCATGGAGAAAAGAAAGGAGACCAAAGAACTGTCTGAGGATTTGAGAAACCAAATTGTGAGGAAGCATGAGCAATCTCAAGGCTACAAGTCCATCTCCAAAGACCTGAATGTTCCTGTGTCTACCGTGCGCAGTGTCATCAAGAAGTTTAAAGCCCATGGCACTGTGGCTAACCTCCCTAGATGTGGATGGAAAAGGAAAATTGACAAGAGATTTCTATGCAAGATTGTGCGGATGGTGGATAAAGAACCTCGACTAACATCCAAACAAGTTCAAGCTGCCCTGCAGTCCGAGGGTACAACAGTGTCAACCCATACTATCCGTCGGCGTCTGAATGAAAAGGGACTGTATGGTAGGATACCCAGGAAGACCCCACTTCTTACCCCGAGACATAAAGAAAGCCAGGCTGGAGTTTGCCAAAACTTACCTGAGAAAGCCTAAAACGTTTTGGAAGAAAGTTCTCTGGTCAGATGAGGTAAAAGTAGATCTTTTTGGGCAAAGGCATCAATATAGAGTTTACAGGAGAAAAAAAGAGGCATTCAAAGAAAAGAACACGGTCCCTACAGTCAAACATGGCGGAGGTTCCCTGATGTTTTGGGGTTGCTTTGCTGCATCTGGCACTGGACTGCTTGACCGTGTGCATGGCATTATGAAGTCTGAAGATTACCAACAAATTTTGCAGCATAATGTAGGGCCCAGTGTGAGAAAGCTGGGTCTCCCTCTGAGGTCATGGGTCTTCCAGCAGGACAATGACCTAAAACACACTTCAAAAAGCACTAGAAAATGGTTTGAGAGAAAGCACTGGAGACTTCTAAGGTGGCCAGCAATGAGTCCAGACCTGAATCCCATAGAACACCTGTGGATAGATCTAAAAATGGCAGTTTGGAGAAGGCACCCTTCAAATATCAGGGACCTGGAGCAGTTTGCCAAAGAAGAATGGTCTAAAATTCCTGCAGAGCATTGTAAGAAACTCATTGATGGTTACCGGAAGCGGTTGATCGCAGTTATTTTGGCTAAAGGTTGTGCAACCAAGTATTAGGCTGAGGGTGCCAATACTTTTGCCTGGCCCATTTTTGGAGTTTTGTGTGAAATAATCAATGTTTTGCTTTTAGCTTCATTCTCTTTTATGTTTTTTCATTTAAGACAAATTAAATGAAGATAATAATATCAAAGAATTTGTGATTGCAATCATTTTCAGGAAGAAACTGAGTATTATCTGACAGAATTGCAGGGGTGTCAATACTTTTGGCCACAACTGTATATATATTTAATATGATATCCCCCATCCTGATATATATATGATCCCTCTCATCCTGGTCCATGAACCCACACCACTTGATAAAATAAACGATCATACTCACCCTCCTTTGCTCCCTCCCACAGCTGCAATGTACTCCTTTGTTATGCCGAACGCTCAGCTGATCAGTGTGTGAGCTATGCGCTCAGCGATGACATCACTGTCCTGTGCCTCACTCCATACACTGATCAGCTGAGCATTTGGCATAACACAGGAGTACATTGCAGCTATAGGAGTTAGCAATGGAAGGGTGAGTATGATCATGCGGTATATTCAATGCTTCCCATTCCAAAGATGATGCTTAGGGAGCAGTGAATATGCAGAAACACAATCGCCGCTGCTGCAGCTGCAGCCTGTGATCATGGTCCTGCCCATTTAAGCTAATTTTATGTTCAACTCTCCTCTCGCCACCTCTCAGCACTGACTTAAGTGCTGAGAGGTGGGTGGGAGAGTGCAGTGAATAATACATTAGCCTAATGAGCTGGCCCATATGATCACAGGCAGCCGCTGCAGCGTCTGAAACTAAGGGTGCATCCTCACGATCAGGAGACGCAGCGTCTTGGACGCAGCGTCTTTGCGCTGCGTCCAAAACGCTGCGTAGTACAGTAGTGGCATAGTGGATGGGATTTCAAGAAATCCCATCCTCACTATGTGTAACCCGCCCGCAGCGTCCTTGAAGCTGCGGTGCGGGTTGCCAGGAGTCCGCTCCTCCGCAGCATGTTTATTTCATGCTGTGGAGTCGGAAGCGGCTCCCATCGGGTGACTGCAGGGAGAAGCCGCCCCGCACCCGCCGCACATGGTCTGTGGTCTCCCTGCGGCCCCCCGCGGCTTCTCTCAGGTCCGGAAGAGCTGCGTCCAACACGGAGCTCCTCCGGACCGTGGGGACATACCCTAAGGCTGGCAGTGCTCTGGGAAAAGGCTGGGCAATTACAGAAGACAAGGAACACCTAAAAAAGCTCAGCACAGCCTAGAAAGAGATTGGGCTGTTAATCAGAACACCAACAGCGCAGCATATCCCAGCTCCATTTAGGATGACTAAACTGTCAATTACCCAGCCCAGCACACCCTGAATGCAGAGCGGAGGAATCAGCAATGTATGGCAGCTCGTATAGACTTGGACACACTTCATGCTGCATTTCACCCTATTTCAGATTCTTGTACTCATAAGAGTCTGGTGTCCTCACCTTAAAGACTGGCACTAATAATAGGAATTTAACATTCAGGCCTCACCGCCATAATAATCCTCCGGAAATACAGTCAGATACCATCTACATATTTTCCAGTAACTCATTTCAACCCCAAAATCTATTAGCAGAATTGTGAATCCTGAGCGAGGCTTTGTAAAATCCACAGAGGAGGTGTGAGATAGCGCGCATGTTTAATAGTAAGTTCACTTTTAATAAAGAGAAAAAGGGAAAAAAAAAAATCAATTTTCAGAAAGACCTTCAGCAAAATCGAATTAGTTTCAGTTGATACAATTTACACAGGAGTGATTGGGCCCCTGTTTAATTTTGTCTAATTTCTTTAATTGCCTTCGCCGGCCAAACTAACGAGGAAAATAATGGGATCATTTGCATATGCTCTATCCTGGGATTCTTATTTATATTTAACAGAGGCGGCTGAGTTAATTGCAAGCAATCGAGACGTGGCCCACATCTTCTTCATGAAGGCTTAGACATTGAACCTTGCTAGCGCGGAGCCTCAGGATAAAATGAAATGGGCGAATGAATCGAAAAAAAATATAGTAAATCATCTGCTAGTAAATGAAGCAGGAAAAAAAAAGATGTTTGTTTGAAGAGACTAAACAAAATTAGATATGCAACATGAATTATTCACAAATGAAGACTTTCATTTCCAGAAGAAGATAAAATTAAAGGTAAATGACAAGCGGTGCGATATCACAGTTCTTCATGTAAATGTAAATAAGTATAACAAAAATTCCTTATCATTGGTTGTCTTCTTACAAACAAACCATTAAATTTGGGCAGTCATAGTGATCAACCGATCGCCACAGGTCTGGCACTTGAGTCCTTCCTAGAGGAAGTTGCTTTTGGTAGTGGCCGGTACAGGGCAGATGTGGTATTACAGCCAAATGAATTCTGGACTGGGACTGATAGAGCAAAAGTCATTGCTTCTATTCTGACTTTCCATTGTGCCTCAATGATATCTTTATACACTAAGTGCTTGACAGCAGCGGTGTTTGAATTTCCAAAGGTTAACTGGCATATTAACCCCATCTGCAGCCTCTGTGCTGCATGTCAGCCGGAAGCCAGTTATGTATGTTAAACCCCATGTTTCTGTCTTGCCAGTTTGTGTCCAGTATGTCCACACTCCCTGGACACAAACTGACATGTCAGAATGTGTCAACAGGGGTTAATGCAGTTTTTTAATAAAAGCTGTCAATTACCGCTATTCATTAAAGGGATCCTGACCCCATAAAATGCGCCCCCAGCCTCTTTATATCTGTCCCTGCACCATGCTAATACATTTCCATGCATCCTTTTGTGTTTATGAAGTGTTGCTGTAAAGTTTATAAAAGTGTATTTCATACCTATCTGATATGTGGGCTTCTTAAATGCTGAAGCCACAAAAGGCGTGCCTTTCTTCTTTTTCCCGGCGCCTGCTTGCTAATTATGCACGCCCCGATGGGCGTGCTATAGAGAGAGCGCATCAGAAAATGGGCGGTAATGCGATATGACGTAAATCGCGTCATATCCGGCATTACCCGCTGACGACCTCACGATGCGTAGTATGCATGCGCTGACATTTTATATAGCAGCCGGACTATTCCTGTTTGGTTATAATGGAGAGGACTAATCCAGGAGCTCACTGCTGGGTCTGACATTGCTGATAACATGGAAACTACAAACGGTACAATAATGATTTTACATGTTTTTAAAAGCTCTGCCCAGGCACTATCCAAGGGTAATATTAGTATCATACTGAAAAATGACCTGACAGTGTCCCTTTAAGTCCATATAGTCAAAAGTGGATGATGACAGAAGCATTATTATAATGATAGGTGAACCAAAGCCCACATACATGTCCTACCTACTGTGTCCCCCTATGTCTTTATAGATTGTAAAGTTTTGAGCAGGGTCCTCACCCCTCCTGTAACTGGTGAACTATATATTACTTTGTATTGTCGTTATTGTCTGTACATTGCCCCCACTTATTTGTAATGTGCTACAGAATATGTTGGCGCTATATAAATATAAATAACATTTATTATTATAAGTCTGGGTCCACTACCTGTAGTTTGTAAGCCATATGTGGCTCGTGGAACCATGATATACGGCTCGAGTTGGGACTACTTCCAGCTTGGTGCATTAGCACCAGGTCTAAAAACAAATATGAAGAGCAGGTCTTCAGATGGTGACTATTGTGAGTAGCTCCACATAGAGGAGCAGATCTGAAGGGGAGTAAGGTAGGAGCCCGTAGATCTTGGTGTACTGCCTTGGTGTGATTTCTGTGGTAGAGCTTTGGCCAGGGGCGTAACCACAACAGGTGCAGTGGTTGTGATCGCACTTGGGCCCTGGAGCCTGGGGGGCCCCAAAAGTCCCTTTGGCCTATAGAAGAAGACTATTGCTGATAAAAATTTGTAATAATTGGGGGCTCTGTTGGAGCTTTTACATTGGGGCCCAGGAGCTTCAAGTTACGCCACTTGCTTTGGCTGTCATTATCCTGGTAATGGGGGCTCTGGGTGTCTCTACTGTAAGTGGGCAGGATCTGGATGTAGTTCGCAATCCTCTTTGAAAGCTGAATGAAGCTTTCAAGGTCAGAAAGGTTTGGGACCTCTGCTCTAAGGG
>JARQOC010000004.1:82408874-82603587 GCA_033576535.1 Allobates femoralis
ACAGCCATAAAATTCAGTTTTTAAATGCGCCCAAAAAAGTTGAGAAAATATTTCAGCTGCTATGACATTAACCAGTGCAGTATACAGGCGGCTTTGTGGGTAGCAGATTATACAGGCGGCTGTGTGGGTAGCAGAGTATAGAGGCGGCTGTGTGGGTAGCAGAGTATAGAGGCGACTGTGTGGGTAGCAGAGTATAGAGGCGGCTCTGTGGGTAGCAGAGTATACAGACGGCTCTGAAGGTAGCAGAGTATAGAGGCGGGTCTGTGGGTAGCAGAGTATAGAGGCGGCTCTGTTGGTAGCAGAGTATACAGGCGGCTGTGTGGTAGCAGAGTATAGAGGCGGCTCTGTGGGTAGCAGAGTATAGAGGGGGCTCTGTGGGTAGCAGAGTATACAGGCAGCTCTGTGGGTAGCAGAGTATAGAGGCGGCTTTGTGGGTAGCAGAGTATACAGGCGGCTCTGTGGGTAGCAGAGTATGATGTGGCGGGAGCTGGAGGGGTGAGGAGAGAAGAGGCTGGAGGGGTGAGGAAAGCAGAGGCTGGAGGGGTGAGGAAAGCAGAGGCTGGAGGGGTGAGGAAAGCAGAGGCTGGAGGCGTGAGGAGAGGTCCGGCTGGAGGCGTGAGGAGAGGTCCGGCTGGAGGCGTGAGGAGAGGTCCGGCTGGAGGTGTGAGGAGAGGTCCGGCTGGAGGTGTGAGGAGAGGTCGGCTGGAGGCGTGAGGAGAGGTCCGGCTGGAGGGTGAGGAGAGGTCCGGCTGGAGGCGTGAGGAGAGGTCCGGCTGGAGGCGTGAGGAGAGGTCGGTGGAGGCGTGAGGAGAGGTGCATGGAGGCGTGAGGAGAGGTGCGGCTGGAGGCATGAGGAGAGGTGCGGATGGAGGCGTGAGGAGAGGTGCGGCTGGAGGCTGAGAGAGGTGGTGGAGGGTGAGGAAAGGTCCGGCTGGAGGGGCGAGGAGAGGTTTCAGGTGGAGGGGTGAGGAGAGATGCGGCTGGAGGGGTGAGAAGAAGTTCGGGTGGAGGGGTGAGGAGAGGTTCGGCTGGAGGTGTGAGGAGAGATGCGGCTGGAGCGGCGACATCACTGCTAGGCGGCAGGACGTGGCAGCGTGCTGGGGGTGACGGCAGCCCTAGTCACACGGCATTGTCATCTGCAGGGGGGATCAGTCCCTCCCCTCAGGTGACACATGTGACCTGAGGGGATGGAGCGGATTGGGCGTTCTGTGGTAAACAGAGGAGGGCCATCCGATTGGTCCAGGACAGCGAGTCCTGGTCAATGGGATGGGCGTCGTATGTTTACAACACAGCGGGCAATCTGGTTGGAGGGGCGGCGGGCAATGGGAGTGAGCGGGGCGTGTGAGGCTTTGCAGCCTGACACGCCCCGCTCACCCCCATTGGGGGGCGGCAGCGCCGCCTACAGGACGACGTGACTGGCTCCCGGCCACAGCTTCTACAGCGCTACTTCAGCAGCATGGCTAGACGGAGGCCCCAGTGGTGAGAGAGCGGGGAGGGGCGGAAGGCACCGCCGGCATGAGGGCAGCGTAGACCTCGGGGAGGGCGGTCGCGATGATGCGCTTGCGGCGTTGCGGACGGTTGGTAGGATGGGGGCGGTGTGAGCTAGTGCGTCTGCTATAGCGTCATCGCTGGCAGTGCGGCAAAGGATTTAGGGATTGGGCTACAGTGGGCGAATTCCCAACTCGCGATGATATAAGTAGAAGAAATGTGTATAAACTGTACATCTACATATATCTATATATGTGTATATACAGTATATGTACATCAATGTATATATGTGTATATACTGTATATCTAGATGTGCATATATATTACATATGTGTGTATATAGTGTATATCGATCTGTGTGTATATAGTGTATACATAGTGTATAGTGTATGTATATATGTGTATATAGTGTATATGTATATGTGGGTATATACTGTATGTGTATCAATATGTGTATATACTGTATATGGATAAAAGTGTATCTACTGTATATTGATTTATATGTGTGTGTATATACTGTATATATACATCAAGCGATATATGTGTATATACTGTATATCAATATGTGTATATCATATATGTGTATATACTGGAAATGTATCTGTGTGTATATAGTGTACAGTTAGGGCCAGAAATATTTGGACAGTGACACAAGTTTTGTTATTTTAGCTGTTTACAAAAACATGTTCAGAAATACAATTATATATATAATATGGGCTGAAAGTGCACACTCCCAGCTGCAATATGAGAGTTTCCACATCCAAATCGGAGAAAGGGTTTAGGAATTATAGCTCTGTAATGCATAGCCTCCTCTTTTTCAAGGGACCAAAAGTAATTGGACAATGGACTCTAAGGGCTGCAATTAACTCTGAAGGCGTCTCCCTCGTTAACCTGTAATCAATGAAGTAGTTAAAAGGTCAGGGGTGGATTCCAGGTGTGTGGTTTTGCATTTGGAAGCTGTTGCTGTGACCAGACAACATGCGGTCAAAGGAACTCTCAATTGAGGTGAAGCAGAACATCCTGAGGCTGAAAAAAAAAGACAAAATCCATCAGAGAGATAGCAGACATGCTTGGAGTAGCAAAATCAACAGTTGGGTACATTCTGAGAAAAAAGGAATTGACTGGTGAGCTTGGGAACTCTAAAAGGCCTGGGCGTCCGCGGATGACAACAGTGGTGGATGATCGCCGCATACTTTATTTGGTGAAGAAGAACCCATTCACAACATCAACTGAAGTCCAGAACACTCTCAGTGAAGTAGGTGTATCTGTCTCTAAGTCAACAGTAAAGAGAAGACTCCATGACAGTAAATGCAAAGGGTTCACATCTAGATGCAAACCATTCATCAATTCCAAAAATAGACAGGCCAGAGTTAAATTTGCTGAAAAACACCTCAAGAAGCCAGCTCAGTTCTGGAAAAGTATTCTATGAACAGATGAGACAAAGATCAACCTGTACCAGAATGATGGGAAGAAAAAAGTTTGGAGAAGAAAGGGAACGGCACATGATCCAAGGCACACCACATCCTCTGTAAAACATGGTGGAGGCAACGTGATGGCATGGGCATGCATGGCTTTCAATGGCACTGGGTCACTTGTGTTTATTGATGACATAACAGCAGACAAGAATAGCCGGATGAATTCTGAAGTGTACCGGGATATACTTTCAGCCCAGATTCAGCCAAATGCTGCAAAGTTGATTGGACGGCGCTTCATAGTACAGATGGACAATGACCCCAAGCATACAGCCAAAGCTACCCAGGAGTTCATGAGTGCAAAAAAGTGGAACATTCTGCAATGGCCAAGTCAATCACCAGGTCTTAACGCAATTGAGCATGCATTTCACTTGTTCAAATCCAGACTTAATACGGAAAGACCCACAAACAAGCAAGACTTGAAGGCTGTGGCTGTAAAGGCCTCGCAAAGCATTAAGAAGGAGGAAACCCAGCATTTGGTGATGTCCATGGGTTCCAGACTTAAGGCAGTGATTGCCTCCAAAGGATTCGCAACAAAATATTGAAAATAAAAATATTTTTTTTGGGTTATGTTTATTTGTCCAATTACTTTTGACCTCCTAAAATGTGGAGTGTTTGTGAAGAAATGTGTACAATTCCTACGTTTTCTATCAGATATTTTTGTTCAACCCTTCAAATTAAACGTTACAATCTGCACTTGAATTCTGTTGTAGAGGTTTCATTTCAAATCCAATGTGGTGGCATGCAGAGCCCAACTCGCGAAAATTGTGTCACTGTCCAAATATTTCTGGCCCTAACTGTATATGCATATTTGTGTGTATAGTGTATATGTGGGTATATACTGTATGTGTATGTGTATATACAGTATATCTATATGGATATATGTGTATATACTGTATAGCGATGTATATGTGGGTATATACTGTATATCGATGTATATGTGTATATCCTGGATATCTAGGGATATGTGTATATAGTGTATATGTACATCTGTGTGTATAGTGTATGTATATGATATCTGTGTGTATATACTGTATATGTATATATGTGTATATAGTGTATAGATATATGTGGGTATATAGTGTATGTTTATGTATATGTGTCTATAGTGTATATTTATACAGATGGATGTGTATATACTGTATCTCTATATATATGTGTGTGTATATACTGTATATCGATATATGTGGAAAGAGTGTATATGTATATGTATGTATATGTGGGTATATAGTGTATATATATCTATATGTGTATATAGAGTATATGTATGTATATATGTGTATATAGTGTATATGAATGTATATGTGTGTATATACAGTATATCAACATCAATGTATAAAAGAGTATATAATGTATATGTATGTGTATATATATATATATATATATATATATATATATATATATATATATGTGTGTGTATCAACTGCATATGTATATATGTGTACATAAGATACAGGTATCTATATGTGTGTATATAGTGTATAGTGACATCGATGTATATATAGGGGTATATAGACTATATGTATATTTATCTGTGTGTATATACAGTCAATGTAGATATGTGTGTATATAGTGTATATGTACATGTATGACTATATGTGTATATACTCAAGATCTATGTGTATACACTGTATATCTATGTGTATATGTATATCTGTGTGTATATACTGTATATGTATATATATAGCAATATATGTGTATATAGGGTATATCTATATGTATGTGTGTGTATATACTGTATAGAGGTATATATGTATATATGTGTATATAATGTAGATAAATATATGTAGATGTATCTGTGTGTATATAGTGTATATGTATAGATGTGTAGATCTGTATAAGTATATGTGTATATATACTGTATAGCTATCAGTGTGTATATAGTGTATATGTATGGGTGTGTACATACAGTATATGTATATGTATAGGCATATATGTGTATATACTGTATATGTATATATAGTGTATATGTATGTGTGGGTCTAAAGGGTATATCTATGTGTACGTGTAGATGTGTATATAGTGTATATGGATGTGTGTATATACTGTATATAAATATGTATGTATATATACTGTATATATATATGAATATAAGTGGGAATACTGTATATGTATGTATATGTGTAGATAGTGTACATGTGTAGATGTCTGTGTGTTAATGTAGTGTATATGTATATGGAGATATATGTGTATGTTGTGGTCCTGCGAAGATGGGAAGATGTCGCCGGGGCTTTTTGTTCCCTGTGCTGTTAGTCTTACCGGGTGTGGTGTCTGTGTCTCAGTCCCAGAGCTGGTGTGTCATGGGGGATGCAGGGTGCGGGTCCGGGGCTCCTCTGTCTCCCCGGGTGTCCTCTGTCCCTGAGGAGGTGTGTCAGGGGTTATTTTGCGGAGTTGCAGGGTGCGGGTCCGGGGCTGCTGTGTGCGTGAGCTGCTGTGCCAGGGGGTTTGTGTCCCGGAGGTGGAGGGACCGGGTCCGGGGCTCCTCTCTCTCCCTGGGTCTGCTGTGTCCCTGAGGTGGTTAGCGGGGCTGAGGGTTGCTAGGATGGCGGCTGGGGCTCTCGATGACGGGAGGATGTGGCGGGGGAGCGGCGGGGGTATGTGGTGTTAGCGGCAGGATGTTTGCGCTTCCGGCGCTAGTGTCAGCGGCTCGCGATGGCGCATGCGCGCCATCGCTCACCGCGCGTGATATAGGCACAGTGGCCGGAAGCCCGAAACTGCAGATTAGGTATAGAGAAGGTATATTCTATAATTAGCTTCACTGGTGTTTACAATCGTTGTAATCAGTCAGTCTACCTATTTCAGGGGTGAAAAGTAGTCGCTGTGCTGTTTAATATCATTATGTGTACCCCAATGCACATGGAGCAAAGAAATGTAAGAAGAGAGTTGTCCCAGGAGATTAGAAAAAAATTCTAGACAAAAATATTAAATGTAACAACTATAAAACTATCTTCAAACAGCTTTATGTTCTTGTTACTGCTGTTCAACATAATATTCAGAAGTTTAAAGTGTATGGGATTGTTGCCAACCTCCTCAGAAATTGAAGAGACAGATAATACAAATGGTAACCAAAGAGCCCAGAGCACATTCCAAAGAGCCTAGTACAACTTCCAAAAAGATTAGAGGTGTATGCTGTGCGCTCCTTGTTGTGCCCTCATGCTCTCTTGCACTCTGTTTTTTCTCTATACTACCCCACATAATCATTATATTATAAACCCTCAAATTACCCCCCATACTGTCCCTTCACACTTTTCTTCTAATACTATACTTTCACACTCCTCTTCCAAACTCTTTCTCAAACTCCACCATAATCTTTCCTTTTACTACTCCCATACTATCCCCACACATTTCCCCCTACTGCCTACTCTCAATTTTGTTCCACATACTGTCTCACCACATTTCTCCCATACTGCTCTCTCACACTTCCCCATATAGTGTCCCCACACATTTTTCACCCAAACTGTCCCTTCAAACTTTTTCCCCCCATACTGTCCCCTCCCATGTTTCCCCAATACTGTCCACTCACACCTTCTTCCACTAACACTTCCCCCCATACTGTCCCAATAAATCTTCCCCCCAAACCTGCCACATCACAATTTCTCCCCCATACTGTCCACTCATACTTTTCTCTCCTGTACTATTCCCTAAAGTCTTGCCCCCTCACCCTTTTTCCCTACTATACTGTCCACTCACACTTCTCCCCATGATATTCCCTCAAACCTTTCCTACTTGACGACCCTTTGCAATTTTCTCCCCTATAATGTCCACTCACATTTTTTCTCTCATACTGTCCCCTCATTTTTCCCCCATATTGTTCCCTCATACCTCCTTCCTATACTCTCCCCTCATTCTTTCCCCCATACTGTTCCATCATACCTCCTTCCTATACTCTCCCCTCATTCTTTCCCCCATACTGTTCCCTCGTACCTTTTTCCTATACTGTCCCCTCAAATTTCTCCCTCATACTTGTTGTCACACTTTTCTCCCCATATTGTCTCCTCAACTTTCCCAAACATACTCTCCCCTCACATACCTCCACCATACTGTCACCATACACTTTCTTTCCCCAAATAAAACTCCTCTGTATCCTTTGCGTCACTGGAGCACTTACCTTGTTACCAAGTGTCCTATGCCTCTGTGTCACATGAGAGACAGCTCAGTAGGGGTCAAAGGATGTATAAAACTTACCTTATACTAATAATAAAAACAAAGACATACATGTGACAGACATCAGAAAACACCCCCAATTCATTCTATAGGATAATATAGATAAAGGTAAAATAAGTCAGCTTACCACATGGAAGAGTCCTTGCTGCACGGAAACATGTCTGAAGTAATGGTTTTGGCAAATCAATATGAAGAAAAACTTTTTTTCAGCTCCAAGGGTTCAATAAAAAATCCATATTTTATTTGAAATTTAAAGAGACATGAACAAGCATAAAAAACATAAAAGGGTAAAGGGGGGGGCAAAGGGGTCCTAGCTACACATTTCGAATACTGGATAGCAGCTTGATAGAAAACACATCCAGTGTTCGAAACACATAGCCAGGACCCCTTTGCCCCCCCCCCCACACACACACACACACTTCCATGTTTTTATATCTGTTCATGTCTCTTTAAATTTTAAATAAATTATGGATTTTGTTATGGAACTCTTAAAGCTGGAAAAAAATGTTCTTCATATTAAAGGGTGAAATATCTGTCCGATAAAGAACAAATTCTCACACTCCAGAGTAATACCACTCTATGTATGTGAAGACATAAATCTGATAAGCAATCTGCTCATACTAGCAGCCCTGGAATATAAGGAACAATCTCACCAAGTACTTTGAGGTATCCCTCATATTTATGCTGCAACTTGCTGCAATGATTAATGCAAGCCTATTTGGCTCTCTTTAACCCTTGGTTCCCTGACGAAAATTAATCAAAATGTGTTGGGAGCATTTGGGAGCCTCATCTGCATGGCTGGTCTGTAAAAAGGGAATTTGACTTTGTTTGTGGCCTCCCCTCATTAACTGGGACGTCCACGACATACTTGGTGAGATTTTCCTTTTTCTGCCAGTACTGTTAGCATGAGCAGATTGTTTATCAGATTTATGTCATCACATCCATAGAGTGGGAGCACTTTGGAGTGGGAAAATGTGTTGTTTATATGACAGTTATTTTTTCTATGGCTATATCACTCTTTAGCCTGAATTGGGGGTTCTTTGTATTGTCTGTTATGTGAATGCCTTTATGTTTTTATTATTAGCATGGCATTTTAGTTGACTTATGAAGGTTAAGTTAAGAGATGAGCGAACCTGTTCTGGACTAGAGGTTGGGAGATTTGCATGTCCAAAGTGTAGGAGTGTGCAGCACTGCGCTCCAGTACGCTTGGCGCTTGCCACTTCCAGTGTGTGATTGGCTGTGTTAAAAAAATCCCCACCCTCCTGCCCCTAAAGGTGTTTTACTTATGACTGTATGTGGGCAGAGTACCAAACAGCCAACATTGACGGGCCGGATAAAGTTCCTAAACACTACCATCAAACTCGAATATCCATGGGTTTATTCAGCTACCGAACCTGAACTTTGAAAGGTCCACTCATCACTAGTTAAATTTTACATATCCTTTGACAACTCCATCTGAGTTGTCACATTGTGAATTGGTAGCACTTTTTTATTTAAATCTTTTTATTAAATATTAAGTATAATACAACGAAAAAGAAGTCATACAATCAAATACAAGGTACACCAAATTCGAACATTTGAGAAAAATGTAAACATTTTAAGAGGAGGGGAAAGAACTTAAATTTATTATGGGGAGAAAGGGATGATGAAGGAAGAGAGAGAACAGAGAACACAATACTAAACCAATACAATAATGAGCAACTGAAGAAAGTTAGTTATATTTTAGATAACCATATAGTATTAAGTGACTACAACTATTAACGTTACACTGCAGGTTTATAGATTAAGTAAATGGAATTAAAGGGAACCTGAACACTGCCCAGCACCTTAAACATCATGTAATTGGGGTTCTGGTGACCCCTTTATACCCTCAAACTGGCCCCTGATTATTTCAGAAAATATGTTTGATAGTGTCCCCCCCTGTGTAGTAGCCGGTCTGGTGGGATGTGACTTTCTTCAGTCCGGGCCACCCCCCCGCCTGTAAAACCTGCCCCATCACCTGTAATATGCCATTGCTCCTGGTCTCAGGGACGGCATTGCGCCTGTTCAGTGGCGCGCGTCACTGTATTCTATTGAGCCGAACAAAGTCTCGTGAGACTTCCCAAATCTTGCGAGTCTTTGGTCACTGTGTCTCAATACAGCTCAGTGTCCTGCGCCACTGAGCAGGCACAATGCCGTCACTGAGACCAGGAGCGATGGCATATTACAGGTGGTGGGGCAGGTTTTACAGGCGGAGGGGCGGCCTGGACTGAAGGGAGCCACACCCACCAGACTGGCTACTACATGGTGGAGGACACTATCAAACTTATTTTCTGAAGTAATCAGGGGTTAGTCTGGGGGTATAAAGAAGTCAACATAACCCCAATTACATAATGTTTAAGGCGCTGGGCAGTGTTTAGAGCACCCAAAGGGGTGACAGGTTCACTTTAAGAGTGAAAAGTAGGCACCATAAGAACTGAGTTACAGGGAAGATATTTATAAAGACCTATATAGGGAACTTCAAAAGATATTCATTCCAAGGCTCCCTTCTCTTATAAGAAGATTGTAATTATTAGCGATAACATGACACCTTTCATATGAATTGTTTAAGGAGACTCTCTTCACTATCACCAAGATAACAGGAACACGTCTCCAATTAGACTCTTCGGCTACGGTCACATTTGTGCCATGCATGCGCTAAAAGCCAGCGTTTTTGATATTCAAATGTTGAAAAACGAAAGGGTTAATGCCCCCATAGGCTCCTATGTAAAAACCGCATTGCAAAAGTGCAATGTGTTTGACACTACACTGTGTGCAGAATTATTAGGCACGTTGTATTGTAAAGGATTATTTTTATTATTGATCAACAACTATGTTCTCAATCAACCCAAAAGACTCATAAATATCAAAGCTTAATATTTTTGGAAGTTGGAGTGTTTTTTTTTTTTAGGTTTGGCTATCTTAGGAGGATATCTGTTTGTGCAGGTAACTATTACTGAGCAGAATTATTAGGCAACTTAATAAAAAACAAATATATTCCCATCTCACTCTTTTATTTTCACCAGGTAAACTAATATAACTGCACACAATTTAGAAATAAACATTTCTGACATGCAAAAACAAAACCCAAAAAATAAATGACTAATATAGCCACCTTTCTTTATGATGACACTCAGCAGCCTCCATCCATAGATTCTGTCAGTTGCTTGATCTGTTTACGATCAACATTGCGTGCAGCAGCCACCACAGCCTCCCAGACACTGTTCCCAGAGGTGTACTGTTTTCCCTCCCTGTAGATCTCACATTTTATGAGGACCACAGGTTCTCTATGGGGTTCAGATCAGGTGAACAAGGGGCCATGTCATTATTTTTTCTTCCTTTAGACCTTTACTGGCAGCCACGCAGTGGAGCTGTGGAGTAGTTGGATGCATGTGATGGAGCATTATCCTGCATGAAAATCATGTTTTTCTTGAACGCTACCGACTTCTTCCTGTACCACTGCTTGAAGAAGTTGTCTTCCAGAAACTGGCAGTAGGTCCGGGAGTTGAGCTTCACTCCATCCTCAACCCGAAAAGGTCCCACAAGTTCATCTTTGATGATACCAGCCCATACCAATACCCCACCTCCACCTTGCTGGCGTCTGAGTCGGAGTGGAGCTCTCTGCCCTTTACTGATTTAGCCTCTGGCCCATCCATCTGGCCCATCATCAGGCCATAAAATCTATGAAAAATCAGTCTTAAGATATTTCTTGGCCCAGTCTTGACGTTTTATCTTATGTTTCTTGTTCAGAGGTGGTCGTTTTTCAGCCTTCCTTACCTTGGCCATGTGCCTGAGTATAGCCACACCACACCTTGTGCTTTTTGATACTCCAGTAACATTGCAGCTCTGAAATATGGCAAAACTGGTGGCAAATGGCATTTTGCCAGCTTCACACTTGATTTTCCTAAATTCATGGGCAGTTATTTTGCGCCTTTTTTGCCCAACACGCTTCTTGCGACCCTGTTTGCTATTTGCCATGAAACGCTTGATTGTTCGGTGATCACACTTCAAATGTTTGGCAATTTCAAGACTGCTGCATCCCTCTGCAAGACATCTCACAATTTTGAACTTTTCAAAGCCTGTCAAATCTCTTCTGACCCATTTTGCCAAAGGAATGGAAGTTGCCTAATAATTAAGCACGCCTTATATAGGGTGTCTATGTCATTAGACCACACGCCTTCTCATTACAGAGATGACATCACCTGACTTACTTAATTAGTAGTTGGCTCTCATGCCTATACAGCTTGGAGTAGGACGACATGTATGAAAAGTATCATGTGATCAAAATACTCATGTGCCTAATAATTCTACACACAGTGTATGCGTTTTTGCAAAACCACCAAAAAACGAGGTAAGCAGCATTTTTGGGGACGTTCGCAAAAAAGCTATCGTTTTGTTAACATGGGAGTCTATGGGAAACGCTTGCGTTAACCCTAGAACGCATGACGTTAAAAATATAGATATTAACGTATTGGGGGCCTTTTAGGCCCCCATGCAAATAACATAGAAAAACACACTTAAATAACTTTCACAAGTTTTATTTCAAAATTGCTAAATAAAATATGAATAGTGGACAAAATTTTAATTATAATTTTTCACAGAAAACACCAAAAAATCTTTTTTTTCCAAATTTCACACAAAGATATGAAAACACACAAAAACGCATAGAAATCTACAGCAAACTAGCTGCAGCTACATTGGTATTCTAACTTTCTTTTCTATTATATTAGTCTTCCAAACAATTCTGACATATTATTTTTTCAGAAGAATTTTCTTTGTAAACATTTTCCTTACAAGTGGAACAATATCGCTTGTGTGTGACACACACTTCCTCTCACCCTCAGCAGCTCTTACCTTTTATACTCTTAGGTGGTGTACAATTCTCTGGATTTTTGTGGCTCACAAGCTCTACCCTTTGCAAGCTTCTTAGAAGCAGAACCTGAAAATTAATCAGACTTCCTCTCAACAGCTTATTTTATCACAGGTCCTCCAGCAATTAGCTCACAGTGTATACTGTCCTCAGTACTCTATACACAGCTCATTACTGTTTTCAGAAGGACCTGAGATGATGTCATGGCCTTATCACTCCGTCCAAAAATCACATGACATTCTCAGATGTTATTATCCACACCCTGGCCCCTCCACCAGCATTACTGAGTACAAATAAAGTAACTTGAGACACAAACACTACTGAGAACATGATACAACATAGCAGGGGCCTAAAAGGCCCCCAATACGTACAGATGTAGTTTTCACCAAACAAGCATTGTTACACCAAAATGCCTATGAAAAAAATTATATGAACAACTGGATATTATCAACAACAACATACTTGAGGAATACCTGGAGTTTCAAAATTATAATTAAAGTAATTTTTCAGATAATAGCAAAAATGTAAGCCTGGGGGCCTAAAAGGCCCCCAATATGCGTTTTAGGGTTAACTCATGGTACATATATGCACTATGCGTTAACGCAGGCGTTAATGCTAGTGCTAAAAAAAAAAATACCATAAAAATGGCAAGGGAAAAACAGCATCCTTTAACACATCCTTCCAATGGATGCAAGGTCCCAAATGTGACCCTAGCCTATGAGTACTTTTTGACCTTAGTGGTTATTTTACCATATTTACATTATTTACATCATTTACATATTCTCTGAGTCAGCTTTCAGTTTGACAAAGGCTTGTAGAATTGCTGAATCTTAAAGCCACTAGGTGGTGGCAAAATGCAACTGCCTGGGGGACACCCACATTTGGTGGCACAAGGGAGACCACTGCAAGCTGCACCTAGGACAAATACTTCACCTGCATCCCTAGGTTCCTTGGTAATGAGCAAAAAAAATACTGCAAATGTTCATGTAAAAAACAGGAAAGTTGGGGTAGATCATTAGGTCTATTGACAAGTGAAAATTGATCAAGTTTTAATTTAAATATTTTTTAATACGAGAAGTGATGTAAAGTATATGACAAAATCTATTACAAATGAGAAAAAATAGTTATAACACAATAGGTCATTTTCTGAAGACATTATGGCCTTGTCCACACACCTGCGCTCTCAGTATTTAGCGCTTCTGTGCTAAATACTTAGGTTTTGACAGAGAAGCGCAGGTTGTGTATGCGGGAGCTTTCTGCAGACGTTGTCCCTGGTTACCCGATGTGTATCGTGGTAACCAGTTCATACAGCAGGCTGCATAGTGTGCGCTCGGGATAAGCGGACACTAGGCAGCCTGCTGTATGAACTGGTTACCACGATACACATCAGGTAACCAGGGACAGCGTCTGCAGAAAGCGCCCGCACACACGCACCTGCGCTTCTCTGTCAAAACCTAAGTATTTAGCACAGAAGCGCTAAATACTGGCAGCGCAGGTGTGTGGACAAGGCCACTCCCTTTTATCTAGCGTACCCGCCATTTAAATTTTTATTTAATAATAATGTAGAGTAAGTGATTTTAATAAACTTTCAAATATACTTCATTAGAAAATTCGGGTTGGTTACCATTCATAAACCTTCCACAAGGGTCTTTTTCAAAGAATAAAGAGACATACAAATACAAGCTTTTGCAATACACTTTAAAAAGTCTAATATTTGTTTTTTTATCAATCGAGAAGAAAGAAATGGAAATAGTATTTAGATCTGAGCCAGAAACTAAGACCAACGGTGCAAACGCGCACATTTGTTTACACCATATTTGCTTTCACGGTGTGCAATGAAAATGAGCTCCCGTTTCTGAATTAATGTTCTATGGAGCATTTAACAATAAAGCTGGCTTCCAGTGTGGAAGTTCTTGGACCTTCTCCAGACTTTCTTGTTTTCTCATATGGTTCAGCAGTTTTAATTCTTGAATGGTCTTTCAGTTCGTTGTGCCAGCTCACGGTGTCGTGTGTGTCTTAAAGCAGTTTTCTGGTATAACAATATTGATGTTTTACCTGAATCTCCAGAAACTCATTTCAAGTTGGCTTTCAAGATGTAGACAATATGGCTGGTCTACTAGGAATCTTTCTATTTTGCGCCCTGCACACATTTAAAGAGACAGTACACATGTTCACTATTAGGAGTCTCAGCTTGAGTGCTGAGCTGCTATGGGTATAAAAGGCATCCTCCCCCTATGTGAGGTGCCTAGGCAATGTGTTCATTCCCTTGAAATGTTGCCAGTGTCCAGGTCATACTCCTGCTGTTCTCTACACTAAGAAGACTGTTGCTTATTGTGCTCTGCACACCTGCACATGGGAAGCTATATGCATGAAATACTTAGCTCAAAAAAAGAGGAGCCATGACTCTGTTTGTACAAACAAGAAAAGACTGCCGGCACTCCCTAACATGCAGTGTGAACAGGTACATAGCTCAACATAACATATTATATCAAACAGACACTCTGTAGTGCTACAACATGCAAATCAAGAATATAATAATATAGAACTGCATTATAGCTAAGGAAAAATATGAAAAAAATGTAGAGACTTAGCATATAAAAATGGCAATTTCTATAACCCAGCAGCAGTCACATCAAGGTGTGTCTCCTTATTGGTAACCTGCCCTGAGTCAATGCCTCTCTCTGAGTTTAAAAAACCCTCTATTTGTATGGATGAGTAGGAACCTGTCAATAGATAAAATCATCTAAGGCTAATGGGGAGGGGTTCACAGACAGAAGACATGACCCCATGATTTGTACTGGGATCCTACATTAAATTAATGCCTCTTTTGGGTTTAAAAAAAACACCTATTTGTATGGGCAAGTAGGAACCTGCTAATAGATAAAATCTAGTGAGAGGCTTTGACTCAGTATAGGTACCCAGTAAAAAGACACGCCTCCACATGGTTATTGTGTGGATTTAGAAATGGCCAATTTTTTTAGCTATATGTCTAAATTTTTTCATATTTTTCCTTAGCTATAGTGAAATTCAATATCTTTTATTCTTGACTTGCACATCTTAGCATTACAGAGTGCAACTGCCTGTTGGTACAAAGTCCAAGAAACTACAGCAAAACAGAAGAAATGAGACGGAGCAGACGTTGGTTTACATGCAATGTTTAAGAACATGTTCATATTGTAGCAATTTAACAAGCAACAAACAAAACAAGCATAGTCCCTACAGTAAGTAGGTAAATAGTAATCACAACTATAAAGGACAAACAGTACTTAGTTACCTTCATTTTAGAAAAAAAAGTGAAAAAGCCATCCCACCATGACAAGGTGTACCCAATCAGGACAGTCCTATCTCCTATCATGAAAACCCCACCTTGTGTGGTATTTGGAGTAGTAGCTTTAGAGGTACGATGGAGATGTTGAGATGTAGATGGAGAAAAAAATATTATACAACCTAATTTTAATAATAGATGATATCGGTCAACATCTACTGTAAATAGATGAAACATTCAGAGTCAGATGATTAATGCTATATCCATAAAATTGTACTAAATCCACAACATTAAGGCTATGTTCACACTGGATGTTTTTCGTGCTGAGTTTGATCCGTGTTTGGCGCTGAGTTTTATCTTTTAAACTGCACCAAAAATGGATAACAGACTGCCAGCAAAGTGAATGGGATTTTCAATTTTCTGTGTAGATATCAACGTTAGTTGTGCTTAGAGCACATCCAGAAAATAATGAGAATCAATTAAGCTAAGGTCAGACTTGCGTCTGCCCCTGAGCCTGCAGGATCCCGGCAGAAACTTAGTTTCTGGCCGAAGTAGCGCATAGCGTTATCAGCTGGTAATGCTATGCGGCGCCTATGGATCTCTATGGTAACAGGACGCTTACTTCGCACAACTGCGTTCAGGACTTCTCCCGGGCATCTGCCATACTCTGGAACTCCCTGCCCCAACACGTCAGACACTCTCCGACCCTGAGAAGCTTCAAGTGTCACCTGAAGACTCACCTATTCCATCAAGCCTACAACCTGCCATGAGACCCAAGTGACCGCCCCACAACTGACACTCCCCCAGCCTATTGTATCACCACCCGCCCCTCGTAAACTGTGAGCCCTCGTGGACAGGGCCCCCTCCCCTCCTGTACCTGTATGTCCTGATTGTCTAGAGTTACTGTACTTGTGCTTGTCTCCCCTATCCTCATGTAACGCGCCATGGAACCTAATGGCGCTATATAGATAAATAATAATAATAATAAAACTACTGTAGCCACCGTCTCCACAGGATATGCGCTTTTGCAGAGTGCACAGGAAACGTTGTTTGCAGTGTTTTCCTGTGTGCTCTGCAAAAGCACATCCTGGAGATCTCTGTGGAGCCGGCAGCTGCGGTAAGCTTCCGGTTACCATAGAGATCAATAGACAGGCGGCACATAGCGTTACCTGCTGGTAATACTATGCACTACTCCAGCCAGAAACTAAGTTTCTGCCAGATCCCGCAGACTCAGGGGCAGACGCCAGTCTGACCCTAGCCTTTCTCTACAGGTAAGGTCCTTTTACGTGACATCAGTTGGCCAACAAATGTTTGTAAGAACATGTATGACCGTTGATTGACTGATGAACAAGAAACATGCTTGTTCCCCAGCTGACTTGATCATTTTTATGTGTCTCTAAATCATCAATGTTGGCAGCACGTCTTCACGTGTGAACAGAGGATGTGCTGCTGAAAAGCTGCATACTCTGTGGGCAACTTGTAATCAGCCTATTGAAAATGGCACTCATGGTAAATGAGCATCAACTAGTATATCATCGATCGGCACTTGTTTGGCAAACATCTGCCTAGTCTTTCCATGTATGAATGTTAATTTTGTAAAGACTTCATTCATAGTGTGATCAATAATCCACTATCATTTTAACATTCGTTTCTCAGTCTGACCTCTAAAAAAATCTAATAACCTAATCAAGATGAAAGAATACAAAAATACACGTGCTAGTACACCGACACCAGGAGAGATATAAAGGAGTTCCCTTTGAAAACTGTGTAACTTGATGTCTTTGGCATCAGAATAGTTGATGTTTCCATTCTCGTATTTTTGAAGCCCCAGTCCAGAGGTAAAATGCTGGAGGCAGCCTCAAGGCTATACATTTAGTATTAGGATCCCAATCTGTGGATTGTTATATATTGTCCTAGAATAAAATATGAAATGTGAAATGGTAAAGCTATGCACTTGGAGCTGATATAGGGCCAATTTCTCCACTTTCATTCATGTCGTACTGTAAGATTTCGAGTTGCCTTTTGATCTAAGTGTCGGAAATTAATCATCTTACGAGAGATGCTTCCATCATCTTCCTGGTGGCTATTGTGTCTGATTGTTTCGAATGAGAGCTATTATGGCCCAGAGATTCTGTGTCTAAGTATCATTTTATGACTGGGAACATAATTGCAGCGTATTAAATTGGCTACTTGTTTTCATTAAATTGACTTTTTGCTTTCCATAACTTTCAGGGTCATTGACAATCGAAGACACAATGTCTTAAGTGAGTGACTCTATCTTTGAAGGAACACTTAACAAATTATTTATCTATCTATTTTTCTTCTGTATGCTACTAAATCAGTAGGGTTTGGAAATTGGATAACACATCTCCAATATGATACTGTAGGATTTATTTTTTGGCTTTCCAAGGAGCCGAATTCATAACATTTACTCTGGCTTCAATCACCTCAGGTTATGGCCCCGTGCAGGCATATTGTTACTGTTGTATCCCAGTAGGTAACTCTATACATTGGGATATATCATAAACTACTGGATAATGTGAGCCTTAGGCTGGGGTCACACTTGATTTAGGACCCATGTTTCCAGGCAGCGCTAATACCGGACAGCGTTAACGGCAAGCGCTGCCTGGAAATGGGGCCCCATAGAAACCCATTGTGTATCATAGTTACAGCCGCACACGGAGCTCCAGGAGGTGTGCCTTAGCTGAGCGCATAGGAAACATGCCGCTATACAGGGTCCTGAAAGTGTTAACATTAGTTCTATGGGCAGCGCTCTGCCATAGAACTAATGTTAAAGCTTTCAGGACCCTGAATAGCGGCATGTAGAGTACGCACATTACGTACTGTATATCCTCCACAGCGAGGAGCCGCCGTCTGTCATTGATAAAACAGTAATAGCTGACAATAGCGGTGATACTGTAATAAAGTGATTTAACCCCTCACATGCCGCTCTATCTGGCCATCATGTTTGTAGGGAGGGTGGACACTCCCTGAAGACATGTTGCCCACATATAATATTAACATTAACCCTTTGTTCATCCCTGCGGTAGCAGGGATGAACAAGGCATATGGCAACCAGATTGCACATTATGAGCAATCCGGTTACCGGATCTGGGTTTAGGGACACATTTTGAAGCCAAAATGTGTCTGAAGGCACATGAGATTACCACATCTGGATCTGGATGCGGTTATCGCAATGTGCATTCCAAATGTGACCCTAGCCTATTTCAGTGTTTTCTGTTTCAAAGAACTGCCTTAGGCCAAGGTCCCACATAAGCCCTTGGTTCGTTTTTGGCATCAGTTTTTGCATTTTTTTTTTTTCTAAGTCCAAAAACTGATGCAAAAATGGATTTTGGCTAGGGTAACATTTGCATTTTTTTTTACATCCTTATCCGGTTTTGAGCATTAAAAATGCTCAAAATGGGATCTGGATCCACAGCCCATAGGCTGCAAAAGAAAAACCGGATTGCCCAAATGGTAATCCGGTTACCGGATCCGGCTTTGCAGCCTGTGGTAAAAATCATGCAGGCTGCATCTATCACAGCGGTTGCAAAACTGGATCCGTTTTTTTTAACATGGGTGCCTATGGGACCAGATCTGGTACCGCAAGGTACATAAATGTACCTTGCGGTTCCGGATCCAGTTTTGAAAATTGCAAAAATCCTCATTTCAAATCCAGATACATTAATGCATCCAGATCCGGAATGAGGATTGCATTTTCACAAATTTTAAGAAGTATGAAGGCACAGACCAAATCCGCATCCGGTAATGAATGTGGTTACCGCATTGTGCCTTCTAAGGCTAGGGTCACACTTTAATAGAGAATTGCGTTCACCTGGATGCGGTGAACGCAATAAGCTTCAGACACATTTTGCATGCATGTGTAATCTGGAGCAGTCCGGTTGCCGCAGGGATGAGCAAACCGTAAGATCTTTAAAAAAAGCTTTCATATTCCTAATAATTGTGCTTATCATGTCTCTAGGGGGTGCCAAGGCTCCCTAGAGACATGCTACCTACTCAGGTGGGCATATAATGTGTCAATATTGCTTGTACAGTAAGCCGCCTCCTGTCGGCTCTGTACAATTTTGTGAATGAAGCCGCCTGCTCCTCTGACAGCAGTGCGCATACTATCCGTAATGTACCTATAGTATGTGCGCTGTCCGAGGTCCTGTATGCATTTACAGTAGATCTATGGGCTGCGCACCGCCATAGATCTACTGTAAAAGCCTTCAGGACCTCGGACAGCGCACATACTATACATACATTACAGATAGTATGCGCACTGCTGTTAGTGGAGCGGTGGCTTCATGCACAAAATTGTACAGAGCCGACAGGAGCCGGCTTACTGTACAAGCAATATTAACACATTATATGCCCACATGAGTAGGTAGCATGTCTCTAGGGGGGTGGGCACCCCCTAGAGACATGATGGGAACAATTATTAATATCATTAAAGCTTTTTTTACAACATTAAACACCTTGCTTATCCCGGCGGCAGCTGGGATAAGCAAAGTATACGGGAACTGCATTGCCCAGGATCACACATCCTGAGCAATGCGGTTACCGCATTGCAGATGTTACAACCGCTCCGAAAACTGCAGCCTGCATGATTTTTCATGCAGGCTGCAGAGCCGGATGTGGTAACCGGATTGCATGTAATGCAATCTGGTTTTTATAATGGGCTCCCATGAGGAGCGTTTCCTGATGCGGTTTTGAGCTTTTTAAAAGCTCAAAACCGGATCAGGATTTTAAATTATAACCGCATATGTGACCCTAGCCTAAGTCTGGCCCTAGCCTATATGTAATAAATACCCTATCCGCTTTTTTCTGCACCCAAAAACGTTCCTAGGAGGTTTTTTTAAGCCCAAAAACGTTGCTCTGTTATGCGTTTTTTAACAGGACCAGTGCAGTAAAAACGAATCCGTTTTTTGGGTGCAGTAAAAAAAACAGATCTGTTTTTTAACTTGGGGCCCTATGGGAAATAGATCTGTTAAAAAACGCACCATCCGTTAATGGATCCATTTTTGCTAGCATTTTTTCTCAAATGCATAGCTGCACAGGAAGCTCAAAAAACAGCCTAAGGCTAAAGCCACACTTGGGTGCCTGCATCCGTTTACTGGATGCATTACTGGATCCAGTTTTTCCCCTTGCCATTTTTGAGGCATTTTTACCAGATCCGTTAACGCATGGTACCTATATGTACCATGCATTAATTCATACATTTCCTATAGACCCCCATGTTGAACAAAAACACAAGCGTTTTTGAAAATACACCAAAAAATGTGGTAGATCCTATTAAAAATGGATTTCTCAAAAACGCAATGTGCTAAACGGATTGCACTTTAGCACACTTTTGTAATGCATTTTTTGCATAGGAGTACCGTATATACTCGTGTATAAGCCGAGTTTTTCAGCACAAAAAATGTGCTGAAAAGTCCCCCCTCGGCTTATACACGAGTATATACGGTTGCCCCAGCTGTATACAGCCCCCCCCCCCATGGTATCCAGGGCCCCCCTTGCTGCACTCCTGTAAAGTAAGATGTCAGTTTACTTATCGCTGCCGCCGCCGCCGCTCCGCTGCTCGGTCACCGCGCTGCTCCGGGTCTTTATGCTTCCTTCTCCGGCGCACAGGAAATAACGTCATTGTTCGAGCGCCGGAGAAGGAAGCATGAAGACCCGGGGCAGCGCGGTGACCGAGCGGCGGCGGCAGCAGCGATAAGTATACTGACATCTTACTTTACAGGTGTGCAGCAAGGGGGGCCCTGGATACCACGGGGGGCTGTATACAGCTGGGGCTGCTGTATACAGCTAAGGCCGCTGTATACTACTGATGGAGGGGGGAGGTCTGTATACCTCTGGGGCTGCTGCTGTATATACCCCCTGGGGCTGCTGCTGCATATACCCCCTGGGGCTGCTGCTGTATATACCCCCTGGGGCTGCTGCTGTATATACCCCCTGGGGCTGCTGCTGTATATACCCCCTGGGGCTGCTGCTGTATATACCCCTGGGGCTGCTGCTGTATATACCCCTGGGGCTGCTGTATACTACTACTGGGGCTGCTGTATACTACCACTGGGGCTTCTGTATACTACTACTGGGGCTGCTGTATACTTCTACTGGGGCTGCTGTATACTACCACTGGGGCTGCTGTATACTACTACTGGGGCTGCTGCTGTATATACCACTGAGGCTGCTGTATACTACTACTGGGGCTGCTGTATACTACCTCTGGGGCTTCTGAATACTACCACTGGGGCTGCTGTATATACCTCTGGGGCTGCTGTATACTACCACTGGGGCTGCTGCTGTATATTTTTTTTTTCTCTTGCTAGCACCTACACTTATAGGTGTGCTCGTCATTCTCTTAATGTTTATACCACTGGGGAGGCTGCTGTAACACTGCTGGGGCCTGTATGTACCACTGGGGAGGCTGCTGTATACCACACTGCTGGGGGCTGTATACTACCACTGGGGAGGCCTGTATACCACTGCGGGGGCCTGTATACCACACTGCTGGGGGCTGTATACCTGTGCTGGGGTCCACCCTCGGCTTATACACGAGTCAATAGGTTTTCCCAGATTTTGGGGGCAAAGTAGGTGGGTCGGCTTATACACGGGTCGGCTTATACACGAGTATATACGGTATATGGGTGCATTAACACATGCGTCTTTCAACATCTCAAAATGAAAAAACTGGATCCAGTAACTGGATTGCAGACGCAAGTGTGGCGCTGGCCAAGGGTCACACATGCCAATGAGTTTTTTTCCACTGGTTTCAATAACATGCAAAACTGTGATAAAAATCCAGCGCTCAGTCACTCTTCAAGTTTGAATATTTATTTTCAGTGAAATACCATCACATCAGGGGCACACCAGTGTGCCCAAACACCAACGTGTTTTGACACTGAGGTCTTAGTTGTGAGCCATGACTAAGACCTCAATGTCGAAACTCGTCGTTTTGTTGTTTTTGAGCCTCCTGTGCAGCTATGTGTTTTTTGGACCTTGCCATTTCTTGCCAAAAAATGTTCGTCAAAACGGATTTGTTGGATGGTGCCTATATGTGGTATTTGTTAACAGATCTGTTTCCCATAGGGCCCCATGTAAAAAAAAGGATCCGTTTTTTTACTGCACCCACAAACGTGGCTTGCAGCGTGTTTGGGGTCCAGTGAAAAAAACAATTTAACAATGCAGTCACACTTGATCCCAGGATCCGTTTTTAGCATCAGTTTTTGGACTTAGGAAAAAAGTTAAAAAACTGATGCCAATAACGGATCCAGGGCTTATGTGTGACCCTAGCCTAAGTCTAAATACAGCCTGCAGTAAAGGCACACCGTTAACGTCAGGGGCTGCCTGCGAACGCTGCTCCATGGTAACCCGATGTTTACCATGGATGCAGCCACACAGGAAGCCCAGGAACTGCGCTTTAGCAGAGCACACAGGAAAACATTGTCATCAGTGTGCTCTGGAAAAACGCAGTTCCTGGGGCTTCCTCTGTGGCTATATCCATGGTAAACATCGGGTTATCATGGAGCAGCGTTCGCAGGAAGTACTCGACGTTAACGGTGTGCATTACAGCAGGCTGGGCTCTGCTGTAACGGCATCCAGTTAACATGGGTGCACTGTTCAGTGTGGCACTAGCTTCAAAAAAATGGATTTGTTATTGGATCCATGAAAAAAACTGATAGGCATGTGTGACCCTAGCCTATGGTTAATAGTGTGAGCCCTTTGGCCTTATATGAACAACCTGCTGCCGGAGGGTTTCAGTCCCTTTGGAATGGTACACCATTTTTGCAAAGTGAATGCAAACTAGAAAGCTGTCAGTTAAATGGGGATTGTCAGATAATTAGGAAAATTAGCACAAACTGCCAGATTATCTGAAAGTGTTCTCTAATTTTGATCAGTGTCTTTTTCATTTATCTCATTAACATTTTTATTCTGTGCTTTAGAATATATTCAATTTAATAATTAATTAACCTTATAATACTGCTAATTTTCTCATGCTAGGATATTTTCACATAGAACCACGCAATGACTTCAACATTAAGGAAAATGTGTGTTGTGCTCTAATTTTGTTCGCCAGTGTATGTATCTGGACTGTTTCTTCAAAGAGGTGTTTTGATACAGCCCTACAGTGACTGGGGAACAAGCCTCAGGCCTCTGACCTAATGGTCAGAAGTATGGAAATGCAAGACACTACACTCACTCATGTAGAACAGGGCTGGCCAAGTGCAGTCCTCAAGGCCACAAACAGTGCATGTTTTTAGGATCACCTTAGCATTTCCCAAGTTGCTGGAATCATCACCTTTGAAAGTGATGAAATTAGCACCTGTGCAATGCTTAGGAAATCCTGAAAACGTGTACTGTTTTAAGATATTGAGGACTGTAGCTGGGAATCCCTTCTTTAGAAGTGTCTGTGGAGGTATCCAGGGATCAAGAGGAATCCTCAAACTCTTTTACCACAACTGTGGCTCTCCTTGGATCCTCTTAGGTCCTGTACCCATGTCGAGCACTAAGGGTTGGCGTACTCAGCAGCTGGGCTAGCAGTTAGACTCATGGTGGCTGTGCCCAGAGCTGTAGCCCTGGCTCACATTAAAAATGGGAAAAGTAAAAATGGAGAAAATAAATAAAAATTGAAAATAAAGAGTTTGTAACGCCAGTTGAAGTTGGTTTGGCCAACTGCATGTAAATCCTCAAGGGTTAGGTGTTTTGCCAGTGTGGAATGCTCCCTCCAGCATGGAGCAGGCCCTTGAGAAATAAGTTTTAAATATGGCGGTTGTAGTGCAGAGGAGCAGTGTGAGGATGCAGAGGAAAGCAAGGCACATCAGACAGTCTCTTGAGTTCTTTATCTTTACTGAGTTGGTTAAGCACATCCAGGACATGTGAAGAAGCAGGCATATGGCTCGGTCAGCCAGGAAAGAAATGAAATCTACTCTGCCAGGATGTGTTATGGCCTTCCTGCTGATTTCTGTCCCCAAGGTCACTAGCTCCTCTATGGGTCCTTCAGCCGGGCAGATGACGTGGACCCTGTGAGCAAATGATTAAGTTCTCTTGCCCTCATTTCCACTGTGCCCCAGATGCACCCTTTAATATGGCTACTGGGTATGAAATCCAGTAACCTCCAGGCTCTGTGTCCAAATCTTGTTAACCAGGACACTTAGGGCCAAGTTCTCTTCCCTCATTTTGTCCTTCTGCCTGGCTGCATGGCCAGCAGCGGATACGTCCTGTTGGCCACTAGACCTGACACTGGCTGACACATTCCTGTTGCCTATCTCTCCCTCCCTATCCTAACTCTTACCTCCAATCAGAAGTGGGGTCTGCCTGGAAGTGGGTCTCTTCCACCCTGCACTCTCCAGTTGGAGTTTGGAAAGTGTTGGATGTGTGGGGGTTCCCATCAGAGAGATCTTCACTTCTCTCCACACATGACATTCCACATGATGTCACCGCAATACCACTTGTGGCAGCCAGACTGCAGGGACACCGCACCCACAGTGCATTGTATGGTTTGATGCTTTTTTTGGTGCAGATTATTAGAATCAGCATCAAAATCTGCATGTCTATCCTGAGGCCAGGAAAGTCTATGACAGGTGAAAAGTGCTGTGCCCACATTGCTTTTTTTTTTCCTCGCACATGTGGTTCAGATTTCACTTTTCTTCACCAAAATCAGCAAGGATAAAAAAAATACATTGTCTGAATTCTCAAAGACATTGCTGTCTTCAGGAAAAACATGCAGATTTTGATGCAGATTCTCAAAATCTTCTTCAAAAGAAGTATTAAACAATGTATTGTGGGCATGAGGCCTTACAAGAATATGGTGGGTCATCTTCACAGAAAGCATCCCCCATATGCTGTGAGAGCAGGCACGCAGGCATTGGTGAGAGTGTGACAAACAGTGCAATTTCAAACATTACTGCAGTTCAGACTCAAGAGTCACATAGGGGCTATACGGCAAGTTTGAGCTGTGTTACACTACTTGACGTCACCGTTCCTCATACTTGCTGTCTCAGGATACCGGCGGGATACATTCGCTGGATCTTGTGCGATATCACGGCTCTAACGAGACTGCTAGTGTTACAAGTGCCACTACGTTTATCTCAGGTCACACAGCAGAATTTCCTGCTGCGTGACACCCGCTGTATAACCTGAGACACTCTCAGGGAAGTTACGAGGATGTCTGAGGTTCATGAGTGGGGCTGTAAGAATGGTGGCAGTGGCACTGAAGCTTGCTAAGTAATAGTGTACGAAGAATACATCTGTGCCAAAACAGAGGTTCTCCACTGTAAAACAGTTTCAGCTGTGTTAGGCAGCCTTTGTGCCCCTTTAAAGGTATTTTCTTGGGCCCCTTTATTCTGCCTCCCATTGATTTGAATGGTGTTCAGAAGTTCATCGAACGGTTTGCCAATCTATATGGTGAATATATGCCTGTTCGGTGAACTGAACTCAAACTTCAAAATGTTCCTAGCTGGCAGGGTCCTCTCTCCTCACCTACTATATCGTCACCCATCCTCTATAGACTGTGCGTCCTTATGGACAGGGTCCTTTCTCCCCACCTCCTGTATTCTCACACATCCTTGTAGACTGTGAGCCCTCATGGGCAAGGTCCTCTCTCTCTCCTCACTAACAGTATCCTCACCCATCCCTTGTAGACTGTAAGCCCTCATGAGCAGGGTCCTGTCTCCTCACCTACTATATCTTCACCTATCCCTTGTAGACTGTGAGCCCTCATGGGCAGGGTTCTCTTTTCTCACCTACTGTATCCTCACTCATCCCTTGCCATCGTGGGCAGTGTCCTCTCTCCTCACCTACTGTATCCTCACACATCCCTTGTAGACTGTGAGCACTCGTGAGCAAAGACCTCTCTTCTTGCCTATTGTATCCTTACCCATCCCTTGTAGACTGTGAGCCCTCCTGGGCAGTGTCCTCACTACTCTCCTACTCTATCCTCACCCACCGCTTGTAAATTGTGAGCCCTTTCGGGCAGGGTCCTCTCTCCTTCTGTACCTGTCTGTGCCTTGTATTTTTCATGTATATTGTACTTGTCTATGATGCCCCTTTTCACATGCAAACCGCCATAGAAAAAATGGCACTATAATAATAAATAATAATAATATTATTATTCTTGAATGGCTTAAAAAATGTTGCCCATCATTCAATAAAACTGCTATATAAATTGATTTTTATTGTGGTGCTCAGGTTCGAGTGGAGGCAGCTGTGTATTGATATTAGAGAATGTGATGTTCCTTAAGTCCTACAAGAAGAGCACCTGATGTCACCGCTCTGTGGTGTTTCCATATTTGACCAGATGAAAGGATGAAAATTTAATCTGTGATTTACGCACATGCTGGCATACAAATATGATGAGGCTAGACTAGACTGATATGAATAAGAATCTGTTACCACCTATGGCACAAAGCAATACAATTTGTAATCTCCAAAACACATTATCATCGACGCTATAGCACAAAACTGGATTGAAATGGGAGATGGAACACAACAGACAAGAAACATAACTAAAGGAAAAAAATATCTTCTCTTCATTGCATTTGGGTACTAAATAAACTTTTACCATTTATCATTGTGTAAGTGAAAAATTTTGTACTGATAATTATTCTAATATAAAAAAAAATTAGCAGATCATTTGAAATTCAAGTTTTAAATGTCTGGATTTTTCCATATATTTTTTAAAAAATTCTCTTATTCTTTGCAAAAGAGAAAGTAACAAGAAATGGGAGGTAGGTACCATCAACCTTCTGCAAGAAGACATCTGTATTGGTGTGGCATGATTCCTGTTTGAGGCCTCCAGTACCAGACGCACAAAGTAACCCCACAGCATTAGGGATCCTCCACCATGCTTAACTGTTGGCAGGGTGTTCTTTTCCTTATAAGTTTCATTATGCCATCTGTAAACAAACTGATACTTTGCATTGCCCCAAAAGCCTATTTTTGTTTCATCTGTTGATAGAATATTTTCCGTGAATTATTGTGGTTTGTCAAGGTATTCTTTGGCATAGATCCTTCATTCCTTTTTATGTCTTCAACAATGGTTTCTTCCTTGTCCTTCACCCATAAATTTCTGCTTTGTCTTGTCTGCGGCATATGGAAATTGTTGAAACCATGACCCCACATTATTCCAGGTTGGCCTTCAGGTTTTTGGATGTTTGATATGATGTTTTTTCCATCATTCGCACTATCCTTTGAAAACATGTTGTGTCAATTTTGTCTTTCCCCTACATCCAGGAGGTTCTTGATGTTTCTATGCTTGGACTTCTTAATACCATTGTGCACTCTTGAAACTGGGATACCAAGGTCTTTAAAGATGACCTTATACCTTTTGGAAGTCTTGTGTTTTCTAATAATAGCAGTTTTGATATCTTCAGGAAGCTCCTTTGTCTTCACCATTGTGACAAAGGAACAGGGCCTAACATGTGGCTTTTTAAAACACTGAAGTCATCATTCATTGGACAATTCATGTCACGTGGGCACCAGCAATTTATCACAGGTAATTCTCATTTGTGATTTACCACAGGCGAGTCAAAATATGTGTTCTTACTAAGTTAATGTAAAGGAGCCAATACCGGGGTCACACAAGCTTTAGGGTTTTGTATTTTTCCTCCCATTTATTTTTTGTTTTAAATGGTTGACTATCATTTGCTCTTTTGTATTTAACACAAATCCTCCATACAAAAAAGTTGTTTCACTTGATTCATTTTTTTCACAGGAATTTCCGCATTATGGACCGAAACCTCATGGTGCCAATAATGATGAGCAGGACTGGGACTGTGCTTTTTTTTTTTTTTTTTATTTATTTATTTTTTTAAAGCATTTCTTCCTCTTCCAAAAAAAAGAAGTAACAAGTAATCAGATTTTAGTGGGCACATGTCAGAAAAGCAAGCAATTGCTATAGGCCCCTGTAATAATGTGGTTTGTACGAATATAAAATTTGACTAGTAAAACTAGTAAAATTTTTTGCCATAGACACCTCTTTCTGAGGTTGACAGTCACAGGTAAATGTCTATTTTCTGGAGAATTTTCATTTGTATATGTAAAAATCACAGATATTCCTACTTAACAAAATGATTGCATGACAAACGCAAAAACTCATTAAAATTCCTCCCTCGTGGCTTTCCTCTGACTTACACTGAGTTTAGATTTTTTTTTTTGAAAACTTCTTTGTAATTGTGCTAACTAATTGCTTTCTAGTGTTTGAAGAGTTAAAAAAATAATGTGTAATTCAGATGCAGCATGACAAGCTTTATCTATTACTTAGCAATCACCCTGGCACTGCTGCTGGCACCTCTCCTATCCCTCTTTTATCTATAGTGCGATGCTCTGTATTTTGTGCTGATTTCTACACTCATCATTTTCGGTGCTGCAATAATGTAGCATTTAGTGTCTAGAGTCCAATGTTTTATGGTTTTCTCTCCCATACTGTATTGAGGTGTGAGCTTTGAACTTCTATCACTACTCAAAATCCCACTAAAATGGCTGCTGCATTCCCTGCCATGGCTTTTATATAGGCTGTGATAGTCTCTACAGATTGACTCTTCTATACTATGTTATGTGATAAATACTAGCCATGAGGAAGCCCATGACAGCTGCACCTGAGATCATTCATGTGAGCTTTCAATGGCTGATTGTCACACAGACGTTTGCCAAAACATTGCCGACTGTCATGGTGGCACTGGGCTCTGTTCAGATTGCTTATTATGGTGCTCTTTCCAATGGTTTGTCTGGTGTCTGGAATCAGCACAGGCAGACTCAGGAATTGACTGATTCATAGGCAGGCTAGCAAGAGTCTGCTTGCTCCTCTTATCACATGTTGTGGGGAGGCCTATCACAGCGGCTCCCCTCCTATTTATACTGGAGGAATACTATCCACATCAGCTATAGTTTATTCTATGTTGGTCTGTTAGGTGTGGTGTCCCAGACTCTGGAGAACGTAGTTCTATGTACTTGGTGAGATTGTGGAAATTCTCCCCTGCTGTTCTGTAGCTTCCTTCCTATTTATGCTGATGGAATCCTTCTATCCATGCCCTTATGTTGGTCTGATAGGGGTGGGGTCCCAGACTCTGGAGAAAGTTGCACTATGTACTTGGTGAGATTGTGGAAATTCTCCCCTGCTGTTCTGTAGCTTCCTTCCTATTTATGCTGGTGGAATCCTTCTATCCATGCCCTTATGTTGGTCAGATAGGGGTGGTGTCCCAGACTATGGAGAAAGTTGCGGTATGTACTTGGTGTGATTGTGGAAGTTCGCCCCTTCTGTTCTGCAGCTCCCTCCTGCTGTGATTTTTCCTCCTGCTACTCTTATTGTCTTCACCTGTGTGTGTGCTTTGTGACTGAGTTTTGGTTTTCCCTTGTCTGTCTTTATCTATAGATATCATTCCTCCCCTGTTACGGGGGGGTAAATCAAATCAGGGCTATAAAGGAGGAGGGCCAGGAAAGGAGACTCAGGCCTCTCCACCATCAGGAGTCCCCCTTACATAGCGATAGTTCAGAGCTCCCTAGCTTGAGGGGCAGACATATCGGTGTACATTTTTTTTGGCGATTCCAAAGAATCTGGTCAATTAAGTGGAATCAAGCTCAACATAGAAGAATTTTTTTCTTTTCCAATGAAAAGTGCAATACAGAAAAGATTACATGGTCAGCGTGAGTTGACGCATTTCGGGCGTAATGTACGCTCTTACTCATGATTTCCAAGAATCACATACAAAATGTTTCTAATTCAACAGGTCAATTAACGTTCCTAATATTCAACATGGTAAAAAATGTTTGTACCGTGTTAGCCAGTAGATAGAAAAATATATTAAAATCTGAGAGCCTTCAGTGGTTGATACCTTTTAATAGCTAACTGAGAAGATGGTAAAAAATAGCAAGCTTTCGAAAAAACTCAGGTCTCTTCTTCAGGCTTAATAATGTCACATTCTTAACACATACATATATATATAGTTGTGGCCAAAAGTATTGACACCCCTGCAATTCTGTCAGATAATGCTCAGTTTCTTCCTGAAAATGATTGCAATCACAAATTCTTTGGTATTATTATCTTCATTTAATTTGTCTTCAATGAAAAAACGCAAATAGAATTGTCCTAAAGCCAAATTGGATATAATTCCACACCAAACATAAAAAAGGGGGTGGACAAAAGTATTGGCACTGTTAGAAAAATCATGTGATGCTTCTCTAATTTGTGTAATTAGCAGCACCTGTAACTTACCTGTGACACCTAACAGGTGTTGACAATAACTAAATCACACTTGCAGCCAGTTTACATGGATTAAAGTTGACTCAACCTCTGTCCTGTGTCCTTGTGTGTACTGCATTGAGCATGGAGAAAAGAAAGAAGACCAAACAACTGTCTGAGGACTTGAGCAACCAAATTGCGAGGAAGTATGAGCAATCTCACGGCTACAAGTCCATCTCCAAAGACCTGAATGTTCCTGTGTCTACCGTGCGCAGTCTCATCAAGAAGTTTAAAGCCCATGGCACTGTGGCTAACCTCCCTAGATGTGGACGGAAAAGAAAAATTGATGAGAGATTTCAATGCAAGATTGTGCGAATGGTGGATAATGAACCTTGACTAACATCCAAACAAGTTCAAGCTGCCCTGCAGTCCAAGGGTACAACAGTGTCAACCCGTACTATCCATCGGCGTCTGAATGAAAAGGGACTGTATGGTAGGATACCCAGGAAGACCCCACTTCTTACCCCGAGACATAAAAAAGCCAGGCTGGAGTTTGCCAAAACTTACCTGAGAAAGCCTATAACGTTTTACAAGAATGTTCTCTGGTCACATGAGACAAAAGTAGGGATGATGGGAGTGATGGTGTGTCACGGTCCGCGCTGCTTCTGGATTCAATAAAACTCACCAAAGAGCCCAGCAATCTTTCATCCTCTTTATTCCTTATTCCTACGCGTTTCAGCGCCACACCCGGCGCCTTCCTCAGGGACATTGAGACAAAAGTAGAGCTTTTTGGGCAAAGGCATCAACATAGAGTTTACAGGAAAAAAATAGAGGCATTCAAAGAAAAGAACACGGTCCCTACAGTTAAACATGGTGGTGGTTCCCTGATGTTTTGGGGTTGCTTTGCTGCCTCTGGCACTGGACTGCTTGACTATGTGCATGGCATTATGAAATCTGAAGACTACCAACACATTTTTCAGCATAATGTAGTGCCCAGTGTGAGAAAGCTGGGTCTCCCTCAGAGGTCATGGGTCTTCCAGCTGGACAATGACCCAAAACATACTTCAAGAAGCACTAGAAAATGGTTTGAGAGAAAGCACTGGAGACTTCTAAGGTGGCCAGCAATGAGTTCAGACCTGAATCCCATAGAACACCTGGGGAGAGATCTAAAAATGGCAGTTTGGAGAAGGCACCCTTCAAATATCAGGGTCCTGGAGCAGTTTCCAAAGAAGAATGGTCTAAAATTCCAGCAGAGCATTTTAAGAAACTCATTGATGGTTACCGGAAGTGGTTGATCGCAGTTATTTTGGCTAAAGGTTGTGCAACCAAGTATTAGGCTGAGGGTGCCTATACTTTTGTCTGGCCCATTTTTTGAGTTTTGTGTGAAATGATCAATGTTTTGCTTTTTGCGTCATTATCTTTTGTGTTTTTTCATTTAAGACAAATTAAATGAAGATAATAATACCAAACAATTTGTGATTGCAATCATTTTCAGGAAGAAACTGAGTATTATCTGACAGAATTGCAGGGGTGTCAATACTTTTGGCCACAACTGTATCTATTATAATAAAACCCTAACTTCCGTCACGATGTAATGGTATGCTACGTCACATCCTGGCTGAAGTTGCCTGTACACCCACTCTGGGTGCTCCAATATGGCTGCCCGTTGCCGGGAGCGGGGCTTCCAAAGATCCACTCCCGCCATCGGTACAAGGTGCGGCCCCACACACACTCTGGTAACACTCCCCACTCCTCCACACACCCTCCGACACTACACTTCTCATCACACCCGTCCCTCAGTTGCCACATCCACACACACGCCCTCCCCCTTCCACTCTCCTTGCGCCCCCCTCTTTGCTCAGCACCTCCACACTCATACCCCCACTCATACCCCCATGCACTCAGCCTGCCATACTTACCACCAGCCCATCGTCTTCCACGCCGCCTCCAACCGACGATCTTCGCTCCGCCGCCAACCCGCCGCTTTGTCCTCTCTGCGCTCTCATCACCCCTCCGTTGCCTGTGTGCTGTGACAGGGGCCGGCGGCTCCATGCTGCAGTCCATGCTGATGGAACCGCCCCCTGCACATTGTGCCTGACCACAGCTGTGGCATGGAGGTGCTGCTGCTGGACTTCTACCAGCTCAGGGAGCTGCACAAGGTAAGGAGAGCCCAGGGAGGACAGGAGGACAAGGAGGAGAGGAGCCTAGAGAGGAGAGGAGGCTAGGGAGGAGAGGAGCCTAGGGAGGAGAGGAGGCCATGGAGGAGGCCATGGAGGAGAGGACGCTAGGGAGGAGAGGAGGCCAGGGAAGAGAGGAGGCCCAGGGAGGAGAGGAGGCCCAGGGAGGAGAGGAGGTCAGGGAGGCAGGAAAGGGAGGCCAGGGATGAACAGCCAGGGAGGACAGGAAATGGAGGCCAGGGAGGAGAGGAGGCCAGGTAGAAGAAGCCTGGGAGGACAGGAAAGGGAGGCCAAGGAGGAGGGGAGCTCACAGGAGAGGAAAGAGAGGCTGAGGGAATGGAGGCCAGAGAGGACAGAAGGAAGAGAAGAAAGGGGGACCAGAGAGGAAGAGGGCAGGGAAGAGAGGATGGGAAGCTGATGCAGCTGCCGAAGGTGAGAGGCCTGAGGAGGAGGAGGCGAGAAAACGGAGCCCAGGGAGGAGAAGAGGGCAGAGAGTAGGCCACAGGAGAGGAAGGTGAGGCTAAGGGAATTGAGGCCAGAGAAGACAGGAGGAGGAAGGCCAGGGAGGAGAGGAAAGGGAGCCCAGAGAGGAGGTAGCCAGGAAAGAGAGGATGGGAGGCTGAGGGAGCTGCTGCAGGTGAGGAGAGAGCCATTAAAAGATATCAACTACTGAGCACTCTCAGATTCTAATATATTTTTAAAATTCAACACAAACTTGATTCATATTGAATCGATTCACTAATTTCCCCTTACATTTTTAGAGGCTTCATAGTTGTCTCTTTATTTTTATAAAATACACAATTTTTGCAATAAAACAAAAACTAAGCCAGCTCATTGCCTGATGAAGATTTTGGTATGCGGGTCATTCCATGTCAAGTGAACCAATGATTATTACCTCTATATTTTTAATTCTTTTGAGATTTTGTTATTTGATAATAGCATGTCAGACAATGCAAAATGTGAAGAGAAAAATTTAAAAAAAAATTATTTTTTTTTTAAATGATTTTCAAAGTTCGGAAAAAGTGTGAATTTCGCTGTTGCCTGCCTTTACGTTTCTCCTCATAACTCAGGCTAGGAATAAGATAGAGAGACAAAATAAACACCAATCTACTCAGAACTATACAGGCTTTCACCAGATATGTCACAAGAGGATCTTTGTTAATATTTTACCCATGTGATCGCAAGCGCAAAACTTTAAAACGTATTTCCGAAAAATCGGCGCACTTTAAATATTTCAAAAACTGCCCATGTGTCTGCTGTGCTCTTAGCCACATTTGTACCAAATTTCAAGTTGGGATCGCAATGGGATCATATTTTAACATATTTTACTATTATTAGCGTCAATGGGTCATTCCATATCAAGTGATCTAAATATGAATATTTTTTTTTACCTGACGTCTTTAGATTTTTATTTTTTTTTTCCTTTATGAAGTACAACTTTAGTTAATTACAAATTAAAAGTTTGGAATTTTTTTCTTCATCAGTTAATTTTTTACAGATTTTTAAAGTTTAAAAAAAGGGTGAATTTTGGCCTGGTATGACTTTACATTTTTTTATCTCGGGCTAGAAATAAGATAGAGAAACAAAATAAACACCATTCTACTCAGAACTGTCCAGGCTTTCACCAGATATGTCACAAGAGTATAATTTTTTACCCATGCGAATGCAAACGCAACATTTTGAAACGCATTTCCGAAAAAACGTTTTAATAAAAATTTTCCAAAACTGCCCATGTGTCTTTTATGCTCTTAGCCACATCTGTACCAAATTTCAAGTTGGGATCGTGATGGGATCATATTTTAAAATATTTAACTATGGTTAATCTCATTTTTATTAAATTTTGAAAAAAACATATGAAAGACATACATTCAATCTTTTAACAAAATCTTGAGGCATATAAAATATACAAAAAGAGAATTCACAAAGTTATTAGTAACTTTAAGATAAGCTGCAAATTTACTTTTGCGCTTATCTCTGGTGCAATATATACTACAATCTAAATATAATTCCAAACACTCAAGTATACAACCTTTCTCAGGGTTTTGAGATGTTCTGATGTCAAGGGGACAAGCAGCCCCAGCAGAATGATTTTTATCACTTGGCCCCTTCTAACAGGTTGACCACGTAAGTGGGTCATTACCCGTTGAGGCCTAGTTGGAATAGTCTATTGACTGGTGTACCGGAAAGGAAGGCCGAAATATTAATGATCTACTCACAGCTCAGAGTTTCCGATACCTGTCTAATGTTCACTAGAATTCTGAAGGTATAGGCGTAGAAAGGAAATACCTAAACTGAATGTATCAGATGGGAAGAAAAGAGAGATAGAAAAGAAGAGAGAGAGAAGAGATACAAAAACTATTAGAAAAAGTTATACTGGGAAAGAAAAGCCACGTAAGAAAAAAAGAAAAAAAGGAGGGGGGGGACGGGTGAGGTATGGGAAGGAGAAAGGGTACTCATCCCACTGGCTCCCCATCAGCCAGAGGTCGAGCCATATTATCTGTGCTGGAAAAGATACTCCTAAATTCTGCAGAGTCGTGAAAAAGAATCCATTCAACCCAAATCCCTAAGAATTTGTTCCGAGATCCCGATGCATCAGCTGCGAGCTCCTCCATTCGATATATGTCCATCAATTCTTTGAACCAATCAAGTAGAGATGGAGCCCGGCTTGATTTCCAGAACCTCGGGATCACAGCACGAGCAGCCGAGATGCAAAAGCGGTGAATATCCCTCTTCTGTAGCCCAATAGGACCTGGAAAAATGGATAACATTGCCAATTCTGGGCAGCATTCGGCTTGTTATCCGGGCGTATGCATTGAAAACCTCAGACCAGAACCGCCGGATTTCCCCACAACTCCACCAAATGTGTATCATTGTACCCTTCTCTTCCCCACAGCGCCAGCAGGTATCAGGGGTTCCAGGGAACATGTTCCGGAGTGTCGTCGGGCACAAGTACCATCTAGTGAGCAGCTTATAGCTTCTTTCTTGTGCAGATCAAGCGCTAGCTAGTGAGTGAGTAAATATAAAGCATTTCTGCCAATTAGCTTCTGAAATGCTACACCCCAATTCCCTCTCCCAAGCACGTTGGAAGTAAAGGGTGCCCTGCTCTCTCATGGACCCTAAGGCCTGGTATAGAACTGATATTTTGCGCCTCGGTGGAGCCTCCAGTTGGAATAACCTCTCCAATACGTTGGGCGTCAATCTTACCCTGCAAGAGTGGTCAGCTGAATATAAGTATGCTCTGTATTGGAAAAATTCGAATCACTTAAGAGGTCTCGTAGGTTCTTTGAGTTGTAGCTCTGCCATCGGGGGCAAACCACCACTGGACAGAGTCTGTGCTACTCGGGTGTCATCCACAATCCGCCAACATAAAAATCTCTGCCTGTCAAATCTGGGTGGGAAAGATGGGTTGGAAAAAAGGGGAGTCAAAGGGCTAAGTCTGTCGTTTAAGCGGAGGGTTTTCGTCACTAGGTGCCATACCTTCAAGGTGTTTCTGGTCATGTCTGTCAAAGGTACTAGGTCTGTGGAGTCTTTAGGGGAAATCCAAAGCAGGTGTTTCAGCGGAATCCCCAAACCCTCTTGCTCCACCCCTACCCATTTCTTGGAGGACGCATGATAATGCCAATCTAGAGCTCTAACAAGAGAGGAAGCCACAAAGTACGCTCGTATGTTGGGTAGTCCAACCCCTCCTCTGGTCTTGGGCAAGGATAGGATATTCATTCGCAATCTGGACCTCTTGCCCCCCCAGACAAATCTAAGGATCATAGATTGCATTTTGGAGAGGAAGCCTCTATCCAATAGAACAGGAACTGTCTGAAAAGTATATAAGAGTCGGAGCAAGACATCCATCTTGACTACGTTTATTCTCCCGAACCAGGATAGCTTTAATTGTCTATAGGAGGTAAATGCCGATTCCACGTTAGTCAAAAGGGGTTGATAATTTAAATTGAATATTTGTTTAAGATCTTTTGGTATAAGGACTCCCAAGTACTTAATGGCTTCTACTTTCCATTTAAATGGGAACTGTTTAGATAGATGAGAAACCAATTCTCCAGGCAAAGAAATATTGAGTGCCTCGGTTTTGGAGCAATTCACTTTAAAGTTGCTCAATTGTCCGAACCGTTCAAACTCCATTAAGACCGAAGGGATGGAGACCAGGGGCTGGGAGATGTAAAGTAGCAGGTCATCTGCAAATAAGGCTAATTTGTGATGACTCTGTCCCAGCTTGACCCCATGCACGCATTCATTGGACCTAAGTGCAAAATATTTAACTATTATAGTGTCAATTCAAAAATCACCAAGAACACAATCAGTCATTTTTTCACAATTGCCCGTCAATAGTTTGAATTTGATATAAAGAAACATAGTCTTGTAACATCTCAAATGAAAGCTGTTACCGTTCTGAGTAAAATGATGCCTCTCCCACTTAATTATCTTATTTCTAGCCTGAGATAAAAAAAATGTAAAGTCATACCAGGCCAAAATTCACCCTTTTTTTAAACTTTAAAAATCTGTAAAAAATTAACTGATGAAGAAAAAAATTCCAAACTTTTAATTTGTAATTAACTAAAGTAGTACTTCATAAAGAAAAGAATAAAAAAAATCTAAAGACGTCAGGTAAAAAAAAATATTCATATTTAGATCACTTGATATGGAATGACCCATTGACGCTATTAATAGTAAAATATGTTAAAATATGATCCCATTGCGATCCCAACTTGAAATTTGGTACACATGTGGCTAAGAGCATAGCAGACACATGGGCAGTTTTTGAAATATTTAAAGTGCGACGATTTTTCAGAAAGGTGTTTTAAAGTTTTGCGCTTGCGATCACATGGGTAAAATATTAACAAAGATCCTCTTGTGACATATCTGATGAAAGCCTGGACAGTTCTGAGTAGATTGGTGTTTGTTTTGTTTCTCTATCTTATTTCTAGCCCGAGATATGATAGAAAATGTAAAGCCATACCAGGCCAAAATTCGCACTTTTTTAAAACTTTAAAAATCTGTAAAATTAACTGATAAAGAAAAAAAATCAAAACTTTTTTTTTGTAATTAGATAAAGTTGTTCTTCATATAGAAAACAAATTTAAAAAATCTGAGGACATCAGGGAAAAAAAATATTCATTTTTGGATCACTTGACATGGAATGACCCATGCATGGATCAAACTCTGAAACGTGTAAAAATTGAAGACAGACTGAATTTTCAGCTTCTGGTAGTGAATATAAAATATTCATTAACAATTGCGTGTGTACACCTTAAAGGGATCCTGTCACCCCCAAAACGCCTCCTAAGCTATCAAAACATGTCCCTTCAGCATTCTATCACTAATCTCACACTCCTTTTTGCTCAGAAAAGTAGCCTGTGAAAGTGTATAAAAACTTATATAACTTACTCATTAGTGATGATAATGAGCAGTGGCTATATTCTTTAATCACCCAGGTGGGCCATCCTCTTCATAATAGGCGTGATCTTCAATGCCTATTGCAATCAGCGCCTCCCAGCTCTCCTCAGCGCTGGCGAGGCTGCAATGGGGCTGTAAAGACGTGAATCGCGCCATTTCTGGCATCGGGTGACGTATGTACACCTGTGCTGCTCTATTAGGCATCCAGCACGCATGCGCAATGCGGTGCTTGAAGCCTATAGAGCGATGCAGGTGTACATATGTCACCCGATGCCGGAAATGACGTGATTCGCGTCATTACAGCCCCATTGCAGGAGGGAATGGAGGATCAGGCAAGGAGCATAGCATCGGGTGGGGAGCGAAGCACTGGATAGGGAGCATGCATCAGCTGATTGTTTACAAAAGTGGGTGGCTATTTACCACCAGCTTTTGAACAATCATGCATCCATTTCAGCCTTTTCCTGAGGCCCCCAGACCGCTTTGTAAGGTCCAGCAGAAAATTACTCGCATTTCTCATTGACTTACATTGGACTCGCTACTCGTAACGAATATGCGAGTATTAGAGCTGACTCGTTACGACTCGTTACGAGTATAGCGAGTTCAAATATTTCACTACTTGCTCATCCCTACTCATGATCCTCTCTCAGATCTTTTAGATTTGCATGTGACTCATAACCCTCTCTCAGACCTAAATGTGGCTCACAACCCTTTCTAAGACCTGAATGTGGCTCGTGACACTCTCTAAGGACAGAATGTGGCACTCAAGGTTAGAAAGGTTGGGGTCCTCTGATTTAATCAAATGTAAGTGGAGAGTAGAGAGTTTCAGACCCCGCTCTTTAGGAGGAGAACATATGGAGCAATGAAGAAGGAAGGAAGATATTGTACAGAATTGAGTGGAAGTTGAGACACAACCTTAGCTCCCAGGACTGTGCGATAGCTCATCAAATTGGGAGTATCTTGGTGGAGCTGGGATGATTGGGAGCTATAGTGTAGGAGCAGACTGCTATCTAATTATCCTCTTCTCTGTCCCATTTTAGGCATACAAGATGACTGGGAATACAAAAAAGCATATTAGGGTCTTATCTGTGGAAATATGCTGGAAGATAAAAGAGCAAAACGCGCTTACCTTGAAAGGTTGTGTAGGCACAACTCCTTATAAGACCATCAAACCAGCTGCCGTGGGCCTTGGAGTGTAAATCAATGAATGTCAGGAAGAAAAGTTCCACTCTGCTGATGATCCAAAGAGGATCACACCGGACAAGGGATGGATGACGTCGTTTTATATTGGTCTACTTGTTTCGAAACCCTCAATTTTCTTTTCTGATGAGGAAGAAGAACCTAGAGGGTTTTGAAACAAGTAGACCCATATAAAACTACATGTCATCCATCCCTTGTCCGGTCTGATACTGTTTGAATTATCAGTAGCGCGGAGCATGTCCTTCTCTCCCTTTATAGCTTAGTCTGAACTGGTAACATGTCTATGTTTTCATCTGACAAACTGTGCCACAATTTGCTTTTGTGTCCTGACTCAGAGGCGGAACTACCGTGGTGCAGCTGGTGCAGCTGCACCAGGGCCCCGACCAGCTAGGGGGCCCCTGGGGCTCCAGCGGCAGGTCCGTTCCACTGTCAGACAGGCAGCAGAAATAGTGTGGGGGTGGTGCTGTCGGGTGTCAGTGGCGCTGCACACCCGCGGCACTGTTCTGGCATTAAGTTCCGGGGGGGAGTGGCGGGGCCGTAATTGCCATTAGGCACGAGGGCGGCGACGTGTTCTTTTTTTTGTGTCTTTTTTTTTTTTTCGTGCTCTGAGCCCCGGCCGGGTGACCCCGCCCCCTGGACACCTCATACCCCACCCCCTGGACACCTCACCCCCCTCCCCCCCACCTGGATGCCTCACACCCCCCCCTGGACACCTCACACCCCGCCCCCCCTCCGGTCATCGCGCCCCCACTCCTCACCTCACCAGTGGTGGTGCATGACGCTGGCTGAGGTCGGTGGTCGGCAGGATCATAGCACCACCGGCGGGGACAGATGCCGGGTGTTACAGGACCTGCGATGACGTCACGCACATGTGACTCAGGTGGGCGGAGCTACATTTTGCCCGGCAAGATGAATTGCCAGAGGAGGAACTGGGACTGACTTTACAAGGTGCATGGCCCATCTAACATGGGGTGTCTGCAGAAGACGGGGGGGGGTGTGCAGGGGACGAGGGGGGGGTGTGCAGAGAGGACGAGGGGGGGTGTGCAGAGGATGTGGGGGGGTGTGTGCAGAGGACGAGGGGGGTGTGCAGAGGACGAGGGGGGGTGTACAGAGGACGAGGGGGGGTGTGCAGAGGACGAGGGGGGTGTGCAGAGGACGAGGGGGGGTGTGCAGAGGACGTGGGGGGGGGTGTGCAGAGGACGAGGGGGGTGTGCAGAGGACGAGGGGGGGTGTGCAGAGGACGTGGGGGGTGTGCAGAGGACGAGGGGGGGTGTGCAGAGGACGTGGGGGGGTGTGCAGAGGACGAGGGGTGTGTGCAGAGGACGAGGGGGTGTGTGCAGAGGACGTGGGGGGGTGTGCAGAGGACGAGGGGGGGTGTGCAGAGGACGTGGGGGGGGTGTGCAGAGGACGTGGGGGGGTGTGCAGAGGACGTGGGGGGGGTGCGCAGAGGACGAGGGGGGGTGCACAGAGGACGTGGGGGTTGCGCAGAGGACGTGGGGGTTGCGCAGAGGACGTGGGGGTTGCGCATAGGACGTGGGGGTTGCGCAGAGGACGTGGGTGGTGCGCAGAGGACGTGGGGGGGTGCACAGAGGACGTGGAGTGGTGCGCAGAGGACGTGGAGGGGGTGTGCAGAGGACGTGGAGGGGGTGTGCAGAGGACGTGGAGGGGGTGTGCAGAGGACGTGGAGGGGGTGTGCAGAGGACGTGGAGGGGGTGGGCAGAGGACGTGGAGGGGGTGGGCAGAGGACGTGGGGTTGTGTGCAGAGGACGTGGAGTGGTGTGCAGAGGACGTGGGGGGGGGTGCAGGGGACATGAGGGGTGTGCAGATGACGTGGTGGAGTGTGTGCAGAGGACATGGAGGGAGGGTGTGCAGAGGACATGGATCAAGGGTGTTCAGAGGACATGGATCGAGGGTGTGCAGAGGACATGGATCGAGGGTGTGCAGAGGACATGGATCGAGGGTGTGCAGAGGACATGGATCGAGGGTGTGCAGAGGACGGATCGAGGGTGTGCAGAGGACATGGATCGAGGGTGTGCAGAGGACATGGATCGAGGGTGTGCAGAGGACATTGATCGAGGGTGTGCAGAGGACATGGAGGAGGGTGTGCAGAGGACATGGAGGGAGGGTGTGCAGAGGACATGGTGGTGCACAGCACGGAGCTGAGGATATGGTGGTACACTATGCACAGCACAGAGCTGAGGACATGGTGGTACACTGTCTCCCGCCGCCTTAAAATCGGTCTGTTTCCAGGAGAGTCGGACGAGTGACATCTGTTTTTTAGTCCGTTTGGCATCCAACTGCTGTGCGAGTGTCCGACATTTCTCTCAGATCACATCCGTGTGCAATCTGTTCTTTCCTCAGCAGCTATTACTGTAGAATCATTTACAGGAACATTTTACAGTGTTCTCAGCTACAGAATGAGAATGTATCAGTGAAAAAAACGTGTCAGGCTGCGTTCACACATTGTGTATTTTGTTGCGCTTTTTTACGTTTGTGCTGGGAACGCCCCTCTGACGTCACCACAGGTCCTGGCAGAAGACACCTCACTTGGCACTGGACACCGGGAAAAGGCGTCGGACAGGTAAAGTATTGATTCTTTTTTATTTTTCATTCACTTGCTTTTGTTTAATTTAGATTTCGCAGTGTATATTAATACACTGCGAAATCTAATCGGCGGTCACAGCTGTCACAGAGGGGAGGAGGACGCAGGATTCTTCCTCCCCTCTGTGACATCACAGGGAGAAAATGCAGGAGCAGCTGCGTAAAGAATTCACATCTCAATTCTTTACGCAGCTGCGCTTTCTCCCTGAAAATGCACTGCGTATTTTTGCGCAATGTCTGCACTGCTAAGTGAATTTCACATTCACTTTGCTGGCAGACAAAAGGCACATTGCTTATTTTGAGAAAGCGTGCGTAAAAAGCGCAGCAAAATACGCAATGTGTGAACGCAGCCTCAGACTCGGATGGTTCGTGTGCGGTCCGTGATTTTGTCGGATCCGTAGACTTGCATTGGTGAGTCTCGGTATGAATCGCAGACTGTCGCAGCATGTTGCAAGTTTTTCTCATCCTAAATCTGGATGAGAAAAAAGCGTCCGACACTCGCCAATCTGCTCACAGAGATTGATTGCAATGCGATGAAATCACACATTGCACTCATCAGAGTTTCACGCCAGTGTGTTCGTACCCGAATACTAAAATCCATATAGTAATCCTACTGGTATGGGGAGGATTTATGGCTCAGTCAGTACACTCCATACTTCTTGTTATTAACCAGTTAATGCTCTCTTGTCCACCGCACTCCAGTGTCAAAAGAGGACGACAGCGAGACAGACAGCAGCATGGCATCAGAGAGGCCCTGACCTCCAAATAGAAGATCCTCAGATCCCGGTATTGTGACATAATATTAAGAATAAAGTTTTTTTGCATTTATATTGCATTATGAACTCCACAGTACAGTGGCGAAAATTGCTCCGGCCCCGGGCCCTCCTTCACTTCTGCTTGTTGCCATATACATGTTCTGCAGAAGTGGCAATTGCACCCCTTCTCTTTGTGTTTTAGTATAGTAGTTATATTCTTGTATATAGGGGCAGACAGTATATACTATGTATACTTCCAGATTATCAATAACCAAAGGGGCGGAAACATTTTTCGACCGCCCCGGGCGCCACAAACAGTTGCTACGCCGCTGGCTGTGCTGCACACCCGTGGCACTATTCTGGCACTGAATTCAAGGGGGGGGGCCCTGAAAAATTTCTTGCACCAGGGCTCACTACAGTCTGGGTCCGCCCCTGTCCTGACTATACAGCTTTACTACATTCACAATGCCTGAGAACATATTTTCTACTTTATATCCTTTCAGGACACCTGTGAAAATCTAGCTGTGATCTGTAGACGATCTACTACTGGTTCCATATGATGTATCGGCAATTGTACTTTTCTCTCCTTCCTTCGTGTGAATATTTTTAATTTCCTACCTGCTATCCAATGCTTCTTCACATCAAAATATTACACTTGCCGATATCTGGCCCTCTATCTTACCTGACTGTCAAAGAAAAAGAAATTGATGGCTCAACCACTGAAAAAACAAAAGCTTTGCTTCCTCTTTATTAGAAAGCCATTAAAAGCATATAGAAAAAGTGTCATCACTATTGGTTAGTCTTACGCGTTTCTGACATACACAGTGCCCTCAGTCATGGTCTAACACATTAAACAATGGGAAACTATTTAAAACTAGCTCTATCATAGATTTAGTTATCAGAACATGATATATGCAAAACAGATATAACATTTGTCAGGAAAATATGGCTATAATTCAAAACAAGAAAAGAAAAATGAAAAAGACACAAAAAATTGTTAAAAATAAAATGGAAAAAAAAAGTCATAAGAATTTGAGTAAATAAAGCATAAATCATGTTTGTAATTCATGCCATTCAGCGATCTATAATTTAAGTGCAACATCCATGATGACTCCTTAATTATCACCAAGTTTGCCCCCTTTAAGCGGCTGCCACCACCCATATATCCTTATATACAGCATTATATAATACATTATATATACGTATTTTTCGCACTATAAGGCGCACCGGATTATAAGGCGCACCCTCAAAAAATGACTTTTAAGCCGTCTTGGTCCATATATAAGGCGCACCGGATTATAAGGCGCACCATATTACTATAAAAAAAATCCCTCTGTAGCCTCCCATCACCCTCGAGCATCGCTGTGTAGCCTCCCATCACCCTCCAGCATCCTTCTGTAGCCTCCCATCACCCTCCAGCATCCCTGTGTAGCCTCCCATCACCCTCCAGCATCCCTGTGTAGCATCCCATCACCCTCCAGTATCCCTGTGTAGCCTCCCATCACCCTCCAGCATCCCTGTGTAGCATCCCATCACCCTCCAGCATCCCTGTGTAGCATACCATCACCCTCCAGTATCCCTGTATAGCCTCCCATCACCCTCCAGCATCCCTGTGTAGCATCCCATCACCCGCCAGCATCCCTGTGTAGCCTCCCATCACCCTCCAGCATCCCACACAGTCAGACACACACACACACACACACACACACACTCAGACACACACACATACACACACATACACACTCAGACACACACACACGCACACTCAGACACACACACACACTTACTGTACTGTGTGGCAAGGCACTCACAGCGCTGGAGCCCTCAGCCAATCACAGCGCTGGAGCCCACAGCCAATGACAGCGCTGGAGCCCTCAACCAATCAGAGGCTATGGGCTGACGTCAGCTGGCCTCGGATTGGCTCAAGGCTCCTGGGCGGAGCTGTGATTGGCTGATGGGCTCCTGGGCTCCTGGGCTGTGAGCGCGCCCGATGCAGCGGCGGCACCGGACACGACAGCGGGGACGGCGGCTGGTGATCGCGTCCCCGCACAGTGATGTGAGACAGGCACCGGCACCAGCATGGATGGCGGGGACGGCGGCTGGTGATCGCGTCCCCGCACAGTGATGTGAGGCAGGCCCCAGCACCAACATGGATGGCGGGAATGGCGGCTGGTGATCGCGCCCCCGCACAGCGATGCCAGGCGGGCACCGGACAGAGGGGGATGGCGGGGACGGAGGATATTGCGGCACAAAGGTATGCCTTATTTTCTGGGGGGTGCTAAATTTTCCTGGAAAAATCCGTATATAAGGCGCACTGCACTATAAGGCGCACCTATGATTTCTGGTAAAATCTTAGTCTTTTAGGTGCGCCTTATAGTGCGGAAAATACGGTACTGTATATAAGTCCCCAAGCCTATCTGGATAACTGTCAGGGCTTTCGATCTTCTGATGGCCTTTTGTGCATTCTTGCCCTTTTCCAAGATGGCATGCTCTGCTTCATTCTTCTCCATGTGTTTTTTGTCTCCCATTGTTCATAAACCCCAGTTGGTCTATTAGTCCTCCTCTAGAGTATTCGATTCCAGCCCTTGCTGCATCTCAAGCTTGCTCCTCCTTCTCCTACAAACCCTGAGTGTTTCTCCTGTCTGCTCATCAGAGGTTCTGCTTTCTACACCTACTGCCAAGTTGTCTTGTGTTCCAAGTTGCTCCTGCTGTTTCCTCTGCTTCAGCTCTTGCTCGACCTGCCCTATGTTACGTGAGCTTGTTGCAGCAGCAGTGTACAGGACTGTTTAGTGTTTTAGTAAATCTACACTGTATCTGATTCTGGACTTATTTTTTCAGAGACTACTGTTACCAGGCCTCCTGGGTGTTATTGAGTTATTGACTTTGCTATGGCACCTCCCACAGAGAATTTTGCCATTGACTTTCCTTTTACAGCATCTCCTAGTGGTACAGAGCTTAAAAAAGCCTGCCCTGCTATTTGCTTAATCCTTTGTGGTTTTCAAGACATTTTTTCCTAAAAGGCTTCATTTAATATTATCACTGTGTGTTTATGAACTTTGATTATCCACTGAGCTTTGTTTACTCACCATGTGTTACAATACAGAACTTTTACACCGATAAACTTTGTTTCAGTTGTGCAAAGTCAGTTTTTCACCATAACTGTGTACAGGGGCGGACTGGTCCAGGTGGCAGGGGGGCAAGTGCCCCCTGGGCTGATAGCCCCCACCTAGGGCCGCCCACCCACAGAAATGGGCCGGCCCCCCCAGTACCTCAGCTAAGGGCTGGCGGGACCGAGACGGGCCGCTGGAAATTTCCAACAGCACCCTCCCTCCCGTGATCCTCACCTAAGGGCTGGCGGGACCGAGACGGGCCGCCGGAAATTTCCGACAGCCCCCCCCTCCCGGTCCTCACTCAAGGGCCAGCAGAAAAATATTGCCACCCAGGGTATGCGTCGCCAGTCCAGTCAGCCCCTGACTGTGTAAGTGATGTACCTCTGTAGATAGTAGCCACACTTACACCCTGCTCACCTGCTTGACCAACAGGGAAACATGCAGCAAAAGAAAAGAGGACAATATTCATGGGTGATAGTGCATAGATTCTTTTCAAAATAACTTTATTTCTCATCATTAAAAAGAATGGCCCCCCATGGGGAACAAGTCTTACATGTTTTGGATGACTTAGAAGCCTTCCGAAACACGCAACACTTGTTCCCCATGGGGGGCCATTTGTTTTAATGATGAAGGTGTTGCTTTTATTTTGAAAAGAATCTATGCACTATCGTCTGTGAATTTTTTCCTCTTTTGTTGTTTGTTTCAGTTGTGTCTTGCCTCCCGCAAAAAGATTCCTAAGGTATCCATTATACTTATCACAACCACATAAAAGGAGCTTTTATTATACTCATCTATGGAATAGTCTGGTCTGATGGATGTCGCTCTCCTTGATCTGGCGCCTCCTCTCTGAATGTGATTATTATCCTCCTTCCCTGCTTAATGTGGATGACACATCTTACTTCATCCACACATTGTCCTCCTTTCTACTCCTGTGCATGTACAGTTCTTTTTGCCCTACTGAGGGAGAAGCAAGGTATTGTAATGCGCAGGCATGGAGTAAAGTCAAATAATGCCTGGGCATGCGCACTACAATATTTTGCTATTTCCTCGACAGGGCAGAGAGAAATGTGCCAGTGCCGGAATGCAACATAAGACACTGTGTGGATGGTAAAAGATGCATTGTGCACATGAAGTAGGGAAGCAGGATGGTGATTGTAAGCAGAGAGGAGATGCTGGATCAAGAGGAGCAACATCCATCAGACCGGACCGCCCCATAATTGAGTATAATCAAAGCTCTTTTTTATGTTGTACACATAGCCTTGGGGACTTATATACAGTATTCTAGAATGTTGTATATAAGGCCTTCCTGGTGGTGGCCACAGTTTAGAGGGGAAAAACCTTGTGATATGTTCCCTTTAAGTTTCCTAATCATGCATCCTACATAATTAACGTTGCAGGTAAGGCAGGTTCTACAATACACCATATGGTGTTTATTGCAGGTAATAAAGCTATTCATACCACAAAGCCCACCATACTACGCCTGCACGTCTAGTATTTTAATCTCATTTCAGCGGACTTTGTATCCACTGCGCCTGCACTTGTTGAAACCATACAGACTGAGCCTTGCTTTTTTCTGGCATTTTATCTACAAAAAGGCTGGGAGATAAAATAGCTCCCATAGATTTGTCTCTTCTTCGAGCCACTTGACAACCATTAGTATTTGTTTCAAAGTACCATCCTAGTAAAGGACAGGCATATCTGAAAGCAATGTATTTTCTATTATGGTATTGATCTGTGTGCTATTAGGAGGCTGAATGTGGGTTTAAGCTTCTTCTTTTTTTGTTGCTGTTGGTTGCTACAGGATTTAATAGTGCGTCGCGTGACTTGCCATTGACATTTGCTATCACTGTATCAATGAGAAGTTTATTATTGCCTCTTTTCAATAACTTTTCTTTGATAACATTTCTCCTTAACGTACTGATTAATTTTTCTCCATTTTAATTCTTCTTTTCTCTTTTTTAAATGTTTCCATATTTGCCAAATGAATTTTGCATCTATTTATATCATGTTTTGATAACTACGGGGTTAATCTAAGGCCGGCTTCACACCCCATTTTTCACTGTCAGGTTCTGTCCGGTGTTTTGCAGGATGCACCAGACAGAACCTGACAGCCACGGACGAGCAGAACCTGCCCTCTGATCCTGCTGTTTGCCGGGTTTCTTTGTGCCGCTGTCCAGTGCTGAAATTTCAGCACCGCGGCTGCAGGGGAGCTGGCCGTGGTGCTGAAATTTCATCCATGGAGCTCTCCAAGTGTGAAATTCAGCAGTGGCTTCTTTTAACAGCACTGGCACGATTTTCTGCCGGCGTGATCCGACGCCCATATACTCCCATGCTATGGGCGCTGGATCCGGTTTTGTCCTATTTTTGCATCGGACACAAAATATGCTGCAGCCTCCGGATAATACCGAAAAAGCCTGATGGCAAATAACAGCCATCGGGCCCCATAGGGAGACATGGGGTGCAAATTCAGAACCGGGGCTGTCCGGTTCATACCAGACAGCCCCGGACCCAAAAAATTGTGGTTTGAAGCCGGCCTATGCTTTAATATCATTGGATAGTGTTTGTTTTAAAGGGAACCTGTCATGTCTTTTTTTGTTTTTAAACTGCCCCCAATGTTATTTGTATCATATGCACTGTGTACACTAACCTGGTTTTAAAAAAATCCATTTATTTATCATAAAAAAGCTCTTTAGATGCTTATATGTTTGCATTATGTACCTAACCAAATAATCATTGCGGTGTATAATTCAGCTGCTAACAGTCACATCAATTGCAGTCAGTCCCCTGCATTGTAATATATTCACATCAATAAGAAATACTAATGATGTGGAAGGACCCGTGGTAATGTCACGACCATGGACGAAGCTAAGCCAACAAATCCTTCACTTGAGGCCTTCTTAGCGCCGCCTATTATGGTCACATGGTCGTGACATCACTACAGGTTCTTCGAATCCAGCAGAAACGTTCAGTGATCGATGATAATATATTACACTGCATAGAGGCAATATCAAGTTTAAAAAACTTCATGACAGAAGTTGATTGATATGACTGAATGTAGCTAAAGTATCCACCACATGACAAATAGTATGCCCCTGGCTGTGTCTCTCCCACTGAATTTGCAACATCCCCCACACATGTCAGCTAATCTGATCATCTGACATGTGAGCAATCTGATCGGTGCTGTTAACCATTTGGATCTTGCTGTCAATCACTGACAGTGTGACCCAAATCACGGGAATGGCACTGTTCCCCATCAGCATCAGAGGTCCTGTGATGCAATCACGGGACCTCGATGAGTTCCCATGATAGCCTGGGGTCCTGTGAGGGTCCCAAATGCTGTCATGAATAACATTCTGTGGATGCCCATTGAGTGCGGCATCCACAGAAAGTGATCGTTTCTTCTGTTCGTAGACGTTCAGCAGCACGTCTGTGAACAGGAGATGCGATCGGTCATTGTAGTGCTGAGGCGCCTTCAAGGAGAGTGTAAAATAAAGAAAAAAATGTTAAAAAGTTTTTACAAATATGAAAAAACCCCAAAGTTCAAATCATCCCCTTTTTCCCCACTGAAAATAAAACTATAATAAAAAATACACATACACATGTATATGCCTGATCTATCAAAATATAAAATCAATCAGATCTGTAAATTGTGCAACAGAAAAAAACTTAAAAAGATCAAAATTACCGTACGTTTTTTTTGGTTGCTGCAACAAAATAAAATGCAATAACAGGTGATGAAAACAGCGCATCCACCTAAAAATGGTATCATTAGAAACGTCAGCTCAAGACACAAAAACTAAATCATCACGCAGCCCCAGATCCCGAATGAGGACGCTACGGGTCTCGGAAAATGTTTTTCTTTTTCTTTAAAAACTTCAGATTTTTTTCACCTTTTAAAAAGTATTCATGTTTGGTATCTACGAACTCGTACCGACCTAAGGCATCATACCGGATTGTCAGCTTTATCAAATAGTGAACATTTTGAATAAAAACCCAAAAAACTAACATGTAATTGCACTTTTTTCCCATTTTCCTGTACACTTTATGGTAAAGTAAATAATTTCATTCAGAATTACAACTCGTCCTGCAAAAAACAAGCCCCCATATGTCTGCAGTGATGGAAAAATAAAAAGGTTATGGCTCTTGGAAGAAGGGGAGGGAAAAATGAAAAACAGAAAACACCCGGGGGTGAAGGGGGTAAAAAAAAAAAAAAAAAACATGACAGGTTCCCTTCAAATAGTTTCAGTTTGTTAGACTATTATGGCCACTTTACACGTCCCAACATCGTTTCGATATTGGATACAACGGCACGGGAGCGTGCACTTTTTTGGCTGAAATCCAAGATCGCATAGGAGCTGTCACACAGGGAGATATCGGCAGGCAACACAACTGCGATGTCTACGCCCCCTTGTACGCGCGAACCAGGGAACGACTATTTAACATGGGAGTGAATAGGGGAAGTTGCTCTTCAAGTCGGTGTTGGGCTGTCACACAGCACGATCTTGCCAGATCGTCCATCCAATATCGGGCAGTTAGAGAGCCTGCACAATTCTTCCCCGATATCGTTTTGGCATCGTTCCTGAATCAAATTGGTCATCTACACCATACAACGCACGAACGATATCGGCGCCAACGCACCAACCACGTGACTTTTTATCGAAGTTGGACGACGATATCGGGACGTGTAAAGTGGCCATTAGACATGGGGGTTCCCAGAAACATACACTACCATTCAAAAGTATGGGGGCATTTAGAAATTTCCTAATTTTGAAAAAAAAAGCACATTTTTTTTCAATGAAGCTAACATTAAATAAATCAGAAATACACTCTATACATTGTTAATGTGGTAAATAACTATTCTAGCTGCAAACATCTGTTTTTTTAATGCAATATCTACATAGGTGTATAGAGGCCCATTTCCAACAACCATCACTCCAGTGTTTTAATGGTACATTGTGCTAACTTTGTAAGAAGGCTAATGGATGTTTAGAAAACCCTTGTACAAGTATGTTAGCACAGCTGAAAACGGTTTGGCTGATTAGAGAAGCTATAAATTGACCTTCCTTTGGGCTACAGTAATTGAGTATCTGGAGCATTACATTTGTTTGCTTTATGAAACTCTCAAAATGGCCAGAAAAAGAGAACTTTCATGTGAAACTTGACAGTGTATTCTTGTTCTTAGAAATGAAGGCTATTCCATGCGAGAGATTGCCAAGAAACTGAAGATGTCCTACAACGGTGTGTACTACTCCCTTCAGAGGAGAGCACAAACAGGCTCTAACAAGAGTAGAAAGAGAAGTGGGAGTCCCCGCTGCACAACTGAGCAACAAGACAAGTACTAGTTTGAGAAATTGATGCCTCACAGCTCCTCATCTAGCAGCTTCATTAAATAGTACACGCCAAAATCTGCAATGCTGTAATTGCTGCAAAGGGAGAATTATTTGACAAATGCAAAGTTTGAAGGAAAAAAATTATTATTTCAAATAAAAATCATCATTTCTAACAATTTGTCGACTATATTTTCTATTCATTTTGCAACTCATTTGATACATAAACGTATGAGTTTTCATGGAAAACACAAAATTGTCTGGGTGAACCCAAACCTTTGAACGGTAGTGTATATATATCTGTAACCAATGGTGATGACATTTTTTAGCCCCTTTTATGGGTTTCTAATAAAGAAGTAATAAAGCATTTGTATCTTCTGTGGTTTTGCCATCAATTCCTTTTTCTTCAATTGTTTGTTGCTTAGCTGTATATATTTCAATGTTCACTAACTTCTATAAAGCAATATAAACATTTCACAATCTGATATACGGTACTTGCTCCCATGGAAGAGCGTTCCCGTAAACTCACACAGGTGTTTGGAAAGCTGTGAACCGACTCGCCTGAATCAATGGAGTTCAAGGGTCTCGTTCATCGTCTTGAGAAAATGCTCAGTCAGGAGCAGAGAACCTGGTGGGACTTCAATATGTTAAAGACCTACATCGATAAATCTATGATTCCTCCTGGTCTGATCACTTCCTAATTAAATGCAATAAAATTCTATCGAAATGTGCTCTATAGCTAATGACATTGCTCACTAAATATGAAAGTCAGAAATGGCAAATGTGTAAATCTGACATTGACGATTTTCAAAATTAAGTTAAGAATTATCCACATGTTTTACAGATGCACCTGATAGTCATGTCTTCTGCTAAGAATTGCAAGCCGAACAGAGCTATATGAAAGATAAAGTTATTATTATTATTATGTATTTATAGAGCACCATTAAATTCATGAGAAAGGAATACATATAAACAAGTTAAAAATACAATGAACAAACTGAGGGTACTTTTACACGCCGCTACTGGATGGTGGCAACAACCGGGTACATGAGAGAAATGTATCTTGCACCGCCAAATCAACCCGAGGTAGCGGCGTGTGAAGACGGTTGTAGCCACCCGCCAGTGGCGGCACCTGTTTCAGAGCACTGCCCTAAAACAGGTGGTTACCCAGCCAATGGTAGCGACCTGTATTGGCGTGTAAAGAAGGAACAGAAGGGTTGTTTCGACACCAGGCTATGTACCTGGTATGTAGCCGGGGCGTGACACAGGCTCCGGGTTACCGCGCCCCATCAGCGATCATTGGAGGAAGCTCCTGCGTTGCGATTGGTAGTCGCTGCATAGGGAGGCATATTTAAGGAGCTGACCAGTCACACTACACAATTGCTCGAGCGTCATGTATTAATCAGCCTCCTGTGCTGGCTGGCCAATCATGATGTTATTGCATTGTCCTATCAGCGTACGAGCGTCTCGTAATCCACAATTGTGGCACGCCTATGTGTTGTCCCTGCTGCACCAGGTCCGCCCATATTAGCTTGTTGTAGCGGTGTGTAAATGAGGTAAGGTCCTCTGCAGAAGGTAACTTGAGACACCCGGTGGTGTATCCAGAGATAGATGTAACCTACCGTAGCGCACCTTGTTGCGGCGTGTAAAGGTGGTGCGATTACCGTTTGCTACCGTTTGTGCCTGCTCGTCCACGTGAAGTATCCGGTTGTTGCCACCATCCAGTAGCAGCGTGTAAAGGTACCATAACAGTGACAGACTGGTACAGAGGGAAGAGAGGACCCTGCCCTTGTGGACTTACATTCTACAGGATAATGGGAAGGGAACAGTAGGTTGGGTCTGCTCGGGTGGTGGTGGAGCGCCGGGTCCAATGGTGGTGAAGTGCCGGGTCCAGTGGTGGTGGAGCGCCGGGTCCTGTGGTGGTGAGGTGGCACTGTGGTCATTGCAGGCTGTAGGCTGTTCTGAAGAGATGGGTTTTCAGGTTCCACTTGAAGGTTCTGAGTGTAGGGGACAGTCGGACATTTTGAGGTGCAGAATTCCAGAGGATGGTGATTGCTCGGGTGATGTCTTGCAGGTGGTTAGATGAGGTACGTACAAGTGTGGAGGAAAGGAGGAGATCTTGGGAGGATCAAAGATTATGAGTTGGATGATATCGAGAGATTAGTTTAGAGATATAAGGGGGAGACAGATTGTGTATGGTTTTGTAAGTCAATATTAATTGGATGCGCTGGGGAATTGGGAGCCAGTGGAGTTATTTGCAGAGGGTTGAAGTGGAGGAGCAGCGAGGAGAGAGGTGGATTAGTAAGGCAGCAGAGATAAGGACAGATTGGAGAGGTGCAAGAGTGTTAGTAGGGAGGCCACAGAAGAGGAGGTTGCAGTAGTCAAGAAGGGAGATGATGGGGGCATGTACAAGAATTTTAGTAGATTGAGGGCTGAGGAAAGGACGGATTCTGGAAATATTTTTGAGTTGGAGGCGGCAGAAGGTGGTGAGAGCTTGAATGTGTGGTCTGAAGGATAAGGCAGAGTCAAAGATCACTCCGAGTCAGCGGACTTCAGGTACAGGGCAAAGTTCTGCAAATAAGATAAATCACAATCATCAGATGATCAAGCCCCTTAATAAGTGGGACTGAAAAGAAAATATTGGATGCCCTTAAGGATATCTGATCCTTAAAATCGAATTACTAGAGATGCACTTTGACCTCCTAGATGTTGATGTTCAGAATCTGATAGGACGACAGTGGTGGAATCCAATCTGGAGGATGCGGACAAAAAAGCTGATGTGAAAGGTGCCTTATTTGTCTTTAAACATCTGTCTATTGATTCAGGGAGCTGATACTGTGTGTCATATGGTACATTCTGTAACTTCCTATTGAATATAGTCAACTTGTAACTAACTCAGTAACGATTAATCTTGATCCAGCATGTGAATTACAATTGGCTGATGTTAACCCCTTCACAACCTATGACACACATGTACATCATGGGCTGCCTCCCACACAGCGTGAGCTCGCATCCTCCCACCTACATCTCAGCTGATTGCTGCTATTAACCGTTTGGATGTAGCTGTTCCACGCTGTGATCGGAAGTCCTGTGAAGCAATCACGAGATCTAGATCTGTCACCTGGAGACCCGGGGTCCTGTAATGACCCTGGAACCTCTATGGGACAATTTCCTGTGAATGACTGGCGAGCACCAATATCCATAGACAGTGTTTGTTTGTGCTATGTACTGAAATGCTGCAGCTCATCACTACATAACACAAGTGATCAGACTGTGCAGCACTGAGGCCCTCTAGTAGTCACTGTAAAATAAAGAGAAAATAAAAAAAAATCTTTTTTAAAAATATAGAAAAACACAAACGTTCAAATCACCCCCCCTTTATCCGTTCAAAATAAAACTATTCAAAAAATGAAAAAACAAAACAAAACACATATCTCATGTCGCCATGTCCAGAAATGCCCAATCTATCAAGATATAAAATTAAGTTTTTTTGGTCGCCACAACATTGCTATAAAATGCAATAACGGGCGATCAAAACATCGCATCTACCCAAAAATGGTAACATTAGAAACATCAGCTCAAGACACAAAAAATATGAGGTCACATAGCCCCAATCCCAAAAAATGAGAACACTATGGGTCATAGAAAATGGTGACAAAAGCGCAATTTTTTTGCTATAAAAACGTTTGACATATTTTTAACCACTTAGATAACAGTAAAAGTGACATGTTTGGTATCTACAAACTCGTACCAACCTGAGGCATCATACCAACATGGTAGTTCTACTATATAGTGAATATTGTGAATAAAAAAAACAAAAAAACAACATTTAATTGCCCTTTTTTTGCAATTTCACAGCACTTGGAATTTTTTTCCCATTTTCCTGTACACTATATGGCAAAATAAATGATTGCATATGAAAGTACGCAGGGGCGGGCTGGCCCAGGTGGCAGGGGGGCAGGTGCCCCCTGGGCTGGTGGTATAGTCCACATTTCGGGCCGCCCCCTACAGAAACGGGCCGCGGGAGTCGGGAGTCGGCCGGCGCGGCGATAGCACATGACGCTGGAGGTCCGGGATGAGGTAAGGGCTGGGCTGTGGCTGGCTGACAGCACCCCCCCCCCCCCCCCGGTCCTCAAGCCAGGCTGACAGCACCCAAGCACCCAACCCCCCCCCCCCGGTCCTCAAGTCAGGCTGACAGCCCCCCCCCGCTCCTCAAGTCGGGGCCGGCAATGGAAATCTGCCACCCGGGTATAGAGGCTCCAGCCAGCCCCTGAAAGTACAACTGGTCCCGCAAAAAACAAGCCGTCATATGTCTATATTGACGGAAAAATATAAACGTTATGCCTCTTGGAAAAAAGGGAGGAAAAAACAAAAAATGGAAAATAGCCTGGGGGTGAAGGTATTAATTTAACTGTAGATCCAGTTAAGATTGTCTTACTTATGCCAGTTCCACTCCTCAACAGTTGTCTACCTTAATCCTTCAGGAGGTATCATTCACAAGATCGGGTGTTTCCTTGTCATTCTCACATGTATATTACATTTCCCACCATCGATCTGTGTTTTGGTTCTACAGATTGCTTTCTGCAGTCAATGATATAACTTACCTCCCTGGGGATATTACACACCACTCAAGCCAGTTCTCATTCTTGTTCAACCCATAGGCATCCCCCTTGGAGGCTTAGTGATCTTAGGTTTGATCAGAGAGTTGCACTGGACTACATTCAAAAGAGGAGAAATACACAAGGAAACACTAGAAGCAATGGGATGAAGCTGAATCGGAAGAGACACAGATTAGATATTGGTAAAAATTTTGTGACAATGAGGGTGATCAACGAGTGGAACAGGCGACCACGAGAGGTGGTGAGTTCCCCCTCAATGGAAGTCTTCACACAGAAGCTGGACAAACATCTGTCTGGGATCATTTAGTGAATCCTATTTTGAGCAGAGGGTTGGACCAGATGACCCAGGAGCAGCGGCGTAGCAACTGTTTGTGGTGCCCGGGGCGGTCGAAATATTTGCCGCGGCTGCTGCCCCTAAGTAACCCTAATGGCCACTCACCTATTGGGGTTGTCACTGTGCACCGCCACCTCTGCTCAACCCCAGTGTATGGCAACAAGCAGGACTCAAGGAGGGCCCGTAGCTGGATCAATTTTTGCCGCCGGAGGTGTCTTCCCTTCCGTCTTCCGGCTGGGTAGTGGTCACGTGTTGCAATCACGTGACTCGGAATCTCCGAGTCGCGACATCACCACAGGTCCTATCCAAGGTTGGACAGGGGTGCCTAGGGTCCACCAGTGGAAATGACGCTAGGGGCCCACACTATAGTGACCATAAACATTTTCATTACATATTTCTCGGCCTCTGTTTACTAAAATATGTGAGAAGTGTATTATGCCCTACACTTTAAGGGTGTCTTGTTAATCTACTTATTTATTGTACTTGATTATGGAATCTGTTATTTACAATCAGCAATTTCTCGCACATTTCTTCTCCTAGGTAACCACCCAGCCCCTCAGATTAAACAACATTCAAAGTGAAGCAAGATGTTATCCAGTATCTTAAAATGGAAAAGTGTACTATAATTAATACACCGATGTCACCATCTGTTCATGGCCCATATAGAGTCTGTCACCATCTATCCATGACCCATATAGAGTCTGTCACCATCTATCCATGACCCATATAGTGTCTGTCACCATCTATCCATGACCCATATAGTGTCTGTCACCATCTATCCATGACCCATGTAGAGTCTGTCACCATCTATCGATGACCCATATAGAGTCTGTCACCATATATCCATGACCTATATAGAGTCTGTCACCATCTATCCATGACCCATATAGTGTCTGTCACCATCTATCCATGACCCATATAGTGTCTGTCACCATCTATCCATGACCCATATAGAGTCTGTCAACATCTATCCATGACCTATATAGAGTCTGTCACCATCTATCCATGACCCATATAGAGTCTGTCACCATCTATCCATGACCCATATAGTGTCTGTCACCATCTATCCATGACCCATATAGAGTCTGTCACCATCTATCCATGACCTATATAGAGTCTGTCACCATATATCCATGACCTATATAGAGTCTGTCACCATCTATCCATGACCCATATAGTGTCTGTCACCATCTATCCATGACCCATATAGAGTCTGTCACCATCTATCCATGACCTATATAGAGTCTGTCACCATCTATCCATGACCCATATAGAGTCTGTCACCATCTATCCATGACCCATATAGAGTCTGTCACCATCTATCCATGACCCATATAGTGTCTGTCACCATCAATCCATCCTCCTGCATTCTCTATTCTCCTGCACTCTCCATCCTCCATTCTCCTGAACTCCCCATCCTCCTGAACTCCCCATTCTTCTGCACTCTCCATCCTCCTGCACTCTCCATCCTCCTGCACTCCCCATCCTCCTGCACTCTCCATCTTCCTGCAGACACCATCCTCATGCACTCTCCATCCTCCTGTACTTTCCATCCTCCTGTACTCTCCATCCTCCTGCACTCCCCATCCTCCTGCAGTCTCCATCTTCCTGCAGTCGCCATCCTCATACACTCCCCATCCTTCTGCACTCCCTATCCTCCATCCTCCTGCACTCCCCATCCTCCTGCACTCCACACCCGTCATCCTCCTGCACTCCCCATCCTCCTGCACCCCCCATCCTTCATCCTCCTGCGCTCCCCATCCTCCTGCACTCCCCATACTCCATCCTCCTGCACTCACCATCCTCATGCACTCCCAATCCTCCATCCTTCTGCACCCCCCCTTTCCTCCTGCACTCTCTATCCTCCTGAATTCTCCATCCTTCTGTACTCCCCATCCTCTTGCACACTCCATCCTCCTTCCCTCCCCATCCTCCATCCTCCTGTACTCTCCATCCTCCATCCTCCTGCACTCTCCATCCTCCACCCCTCCTGCATTCATCCCCGTGCACAGCCTGCCATCCTCTGCATCCCTCTCTCACACACCTCTTGTACCCTTGTTTATTTGGTCCCATCTTCTCTTCAGCTTCTTGTATGACATGTTGCTCCTTCACGCTGGGCAAAACTCCATGGCTTCGCCCACCCAGGTCACATACCTGTGACATCATCACAGGTCCTGCTGCTCCATGGTATTGTCTCTTCTGCTGGGCAGGCTAATACGGCCCTGAGTGACACTGCCAGCAATCAGTGGCTGCGCCCATCACTCCAGATCCCCGGGATGCAGGGTCCCTGATGCAGCCGCCATGCACCGCGGCCGCGTTATAACACTACAATGAGGTGAATCACCTGCAGGCTGCTGCCGCCCCCACACAAGTGCCACCTGGGGCGGACCACCCCCCCACCCTACGCCTCTGCCCAGGAGGCCCCTTCACACGATGACCCAGGAGGTCCAACTCCAGCATTCCATGATTCTATGTAATGGGCGATTAAGGTTAACTCAGCATCTGAATTAGTTCTCTAAGGGACCTTTAGCACAGAATACCGATATAAGAAGGCATTTCAAAAGAGCAGCTGTGGAGGGAATAGAAGCTATTACTAGTAGGAAAGAGAAATGCTTGCATACTTGACATCACATGTTTGATCTGAGACAAAAATAGCCATCTATTGGCCTATCTAGCAAGAAGTAATCTTTTATTTCCTTTCATTGCAATAAGTGACTTTAAAGGGGTAGTCTGAAGGTAAAATAATTTTCCTTCTAAATCCTTATCTATTTATTAATTTATTCTAAACTATTTTCTAATATACACATGCTGCTTAATGAATTAGAATATCATCGTTTCAGTCCTCCCTGGCCCCTTCCTCAGAAGAATCAATATCAAATTGCCATGTTTCAGGGCCCTGAAATGTGTTGAGTTTGTTGACTAATAAATCAATATTATATTCACCCTTTGATGTCTCGTGGAATACGGCAGTGCGGTTTTTAATCCTCCATCCTCCCTATTTTAATTTTCTGAGATAATGTCCTTTGGGTTTACATTGGCTGTAAAGCCCTGTCACACATAGCGATATCGTTAACGTTATCACCGCAATATCACAGGATTTGTGATGTTGCGGCGACCTCGCCAACGATATCGCTGTGCGTGACACACACCAGCGTGTGGCCCCCTGCTGGGAGATCGCTGATTGGAAATGAATGACCTAGACCATTTTTCATTCGGCGATCTGCCGCAGGGCATGCTGCATTGTGGTGTGTGACAGGCAGACTTGTTATGGTAATATTTCATAATAATATTAACAAGTTGCTGCTCCTGTCCTAATTTATATAGACCAAGCGCCGGCAATGAAAAGTATGACACCAGACACACAAAGTCAGTGTACACCCTTCCTTGGTCAGTCCCAAGATCCAAGTGTGGTTTATTATAAGAGACATGAGGTTTTGTTCAGTAAGGGGCTCGGCTAGCCCTACTCAGATGTATTCATTGGTAGGGATGGGCGAATCTACTCGCTAGGACTCGTTACTCGGCGAGTAGTAAGGGACTCGCAGGACTCGGTACTCTGCGAGTTTCCCAGTGATTACTCGCACGAGTCCAATGCAAATCAATATCAATCCTAGTTTTGTCAGAAACGCTGACAAAACTCGGATTGCCATTGTTTGCATTAGACTCGGCTACTGTGCCAGTGATAGCAGGGAAACTCGCAAAGTAACTGCTGTTACATTGCGAGCCGAGTCCAGCTGTCTTCTCTGTGCAGCTCCAGGGTCCTAGAACCTGCCTGCTCACAGAGATGATGTAGCAGTGCTGAGATTGTTCTCAGTCTGCTCATTCCCTGTGCATAGACATCTATATTTATGCACAGGGGATGTAGCAGAGAGGACAGTTTTGGACTACGTCGGACAGAAGAGGATTTTTTTAATTAAAGATGGAGTCCCTAATGGCTTTTTTTTTTATTTCAAATAAAAAATTTTCTCTGTGTTGTGTTTTTTTAACCCTTTATTGGAGATTCTTAGTGGCTGGGTCAAACGTGGCCTGACATTAAGAATCTCGGGCTTAATACCAGCTTGTATAACAAAGCTGGTATTAACCCCTTTATTACCCAGCGTGCCACTGCCACCAGGGCCGCTGGAAGAGCGGGGTTCAGCGCCAGAGGATGGCGCTTCAATGAACGCGCCATCTTCTGGGGCGGCTGCGGGCTGCAATTTGCAGCGGGGGGTGCCCAGAAAGCTTGGGCATCCCTGCGCTGCGGATTCCAGCCCCCAGCTGCTTAGCTGTACCTGGCTAGACATAGAAATTGCGCGGACCCCCACGCATTTTTTTTATTATTTAATGAATTTCAGAGTCAGAGTCTCAGAGTCAGAGTCTCAAAGTCAGAGTCTCAGAGTCGGAGTCTCAGAGTCGCAGTCGCCTCAGAGTCGGAGTCGCCTCGGAGTCGGAGTCGTCTCGGAGTCGGAGTCTCCTCAGAGTCGGAGTCTCAGAGTCGGAGTCGCCTCAGAGTCGGAGTCGCCTCGGAGTCGTAGTCGCCTCGGAGTCGGAGTCGTCTCGGAGTCGGAGTCGTCTCGGAGTCGGAGTCGTCTCGGAGTCGTCTCGGAGTCGGAGTCGTCTCGGAGTCGAGTCGGAGTCGTCTCGGAGTCGGAGTCGTCTCGGAGTCGGAGTCGTCTCGGAGTCGAGTCGGAGTTGGAGTCGTCTCGGAGTCGGAGTCGTCTCGGAGTCGGAGTCGTCTCGGAGTCGGAGTCGGAGTCGTCTCGGAGTCGGAGTCGTCTCGGAGTCGGAGTCGTCTCGGAGTCGGAGTCGGAGTCGTCTCGGAGTCGGAGTCGGAGTCGTCTCGGAGTCGTCTCGGAGTCGAGTCGGAGTCGGAGTCTTCTCGGAGTCGGAGTCGTCTCGGAGTCGAGTCGGAGTCGGAGTCGTCTCGGAGTCGGAGTCGTCTCGGAGTCGGAGTCGGAGTCATCTCGGAGTCGGAGTCGTCTCGGAGTCGGAGTCGGAGTCGAGTCGGAGTCGGAGTCGAGTCGGAGTCGGAGTCGTGTCGGAGTCGTCTCGGAGTCGAGTTGGAGTCGGAGTTGTCTTGGAGTCGGAGTCCTCTCGGAGTCGGAGTCAAAAAAATGCGTGGGGCTCCGCGCAATTTCTATGTCTAGCCAGGTACAGCTAAGCAGCTGGGGGCTGGAATCCGCAGCGCAGGGATGCCCAAGCTTTCTGGGCACCCCCCGCTGCAAATTGCAGCCCGCAGCCGCCCCAGAAGATGGCGCGTTCATTGAAGCGCCATCCTCTGGCGCTGAACCCCGCTCTTCCAGCGGCCCTGGTGGCGGTGGCACGCTGGGTAATAGAGGTTAGGGCCAGCTTTGTATTATCAGCTGGCCCTAAGCCCGAAATTTATGGCGGTCACGCCAATATTAGACATGACCGCCATGAATTTCTATTAAATTGTTTTAAAAAAAACACAACACAGAGAAATTTTTTTATTAGAAATAAAAAAAAAAAGCCATTAGAGACTCCATCTTTAATTAAAAAAATCCTCTTCCGTCCGACGCAGTCCAAAACGCGATGTCCTCTCTGCTCATCCCTGTGCATAGATATAGATGTATATGCACAGGGAATGAGCAGACTGAGAACAATCTCAGCACTGCTACATCATCTCTGTGCACAGACATTCATGTCTGTACACAGGGAATGAGCAGACTGAGAACAATCTCAGCTCTGCTACATCAGGCAGGCTCTAGGACCCTGGAGCCAGCACACAAAGAAGACAGGACTCTTATCTGTGCGAGTTTCCCAGCGATTACAGTTGCAAAGTAAACGAGTCCAATGCAAATAAATGACAAAACTAGGATTGCTTCAGGCTGAAGCTTCCGAGACACATCTGCGATTTGTAAATCTCACACTACTCGCTATTACTCGCTTCCCCATTCATTAACATTGGACTCGCTAGACTCGCAACGACTAGCGAGTCCTGTGCTCGGACTCGCTAGAGTAAAGCGATTCCGAGTAATTTAGGATTCGCCCATCACTATTCATTGGTCAGTGGATTAGTCCATGGGCGGATCCATGAGGTCATCAGGGGGTGTGGTCTTGATAGAGTATGTCCAGGTGATATAGCATTCTGTGATTGGTCAGTCCTTCTATGGAATTCAGCTTCCTCCAGGAACTCCTTATTGTATACAGGATGTAGTCATAGATCCAGTCGCCATCTTACATACCATGGCATGGTGTGATGACACAGGAAATGGCAACCATGTTTAAGTCACAATGAAGCTTATGCAATGTAAAATATTACACTGTATGGGTCGTTTCTCCCATGCCCTTATGTCTTAAGGTTAAGTACTTGATCCTATGGCTCTCCTCAACAATCCCCCCTAAATACTTTATTAACATGTCCCTACTAGAGCCTATCACATCTGCCCAATGTGCCTCCAACTTTGCCCGTTAGCTGAGAAATGCTGACCATAAGACCCCCCTCGATACAGGCTTCACAATTTTGAACCTTGTGACCCCCCCTTGGTACAGACTTTGCATATATGAACTACTTGATGTGTAACCTACCTATCATAACTTAGAGGAGTGGGGGACCACCTAGTTGGAGACTATAAAAGACTGAAGAGGGCCTAGCTGTTCTATGTTTACAAAATAACTAACTTCTTGAGGTAAGAAAGTGAGAACTGATGTTTCCCAATCATCTTCCTTACACAGGGAAGGACACAACAAACAATAATAGATGCAATAATTAAGACGACAAGGATAACAACACCTATCTAAACCAGCCATCTCTGCCATCCCTTCATCTACATTAAGCATTGGTCAAAGGGATCTTCTACACCTGAATTCCTTTATAATTCTTATTGTAGAGAATTCAGTTTCTGTATGGCTGCTGTAACCCTCCTGGTGGGACCTGTATTATCTGGAATATACGTACAATTTTGCAAACCCCCACTTACTTTGCTAATAATATGTCCAGGTCCATTCTATTTTGGTGCACCATTATCGATGTAGGGCCTAGTGGGTCTGCTAAACCTTGAAGGTCTTCTGTAGTGTAATTGACGAATCTCTGTTAATCATATTAGATGTAATTGATCTAGACTATATTCTTACTTATGGCCACTAAGATAAAGGATTCAAACCCTGCTTTAACTTGATCTCTGGCTTTAAATTCATGCGGTATGAACAATTCTTATGAACAATTCTGGGTACACCAGGAGGTATATAGGATCGCACTATCCGCGTCCTCGGGCCTTTCCTGCCTGCTTCACCTCAGTTCCCTACCTGGATACCCAGAATTGTATCACAACACTCATCATGGATGGATATTTCTGTCTCAGGGCCATATTCTACCACCAGAGATTATTTGATAACGATTCCCTTTACACATGAATACGATTACCTTGAAAAGAACATAAAATAATGTAAAATAGCGTTTTTACGGCTACATATACAAGTTATTAGAGTAATGTCAGTTATACACAGTGTTCTCTACCCTTGAACTAATGGTTTGCTCAGGAAAGTGAATGTTTCTCCCACTCTTGCGAGTTCTCATTTATATCATGTTCCTGTAACCATTTCTGCCTTAGTTTGGATATTTCCTATATATATCAGAAATAATGTGGAGTTATAAGGTCATATATGGGACAGTCTATCACTATGGGGGTGTAGGTGAGTGACTATCATTATCGGAGACCATCATTCTGTTGGTGGGGAGTCTCCAACAGCTGCTGCGTCCAGATGAGTTTTCCCTCAATCCCCACTGAAGTTGCTGTAATTCGGAGAAACTGGATCGGCCATCTAATCTGGGCTCACGGCTCTTTCTCACATCTTTTCAGGATCACCCGGTCTCCTGACATGAGACCATGCGCTCCTGACACTGATTTAGGCTCTTTTCTTTTGTGTAACACTAGCAGTGTTATGGGAAACTTGCTCAAAACTGTTCAGACAACTTCTCGTCCTTACACATCACTTCCTGTCTAAGTGTATTGTCCAAACATTCAGTCATCCCTTTGCGTGTCTCTTACCATGCGGGCTTCACTCGGCGGCCATCTTTGCATAGACACTAGTATATTCCCAGATTTTCAATCTGAGGCAATCCTAACCCATCTTTCCCAAACATTCTATTAATTTAAAACCACCACAAAATGGCCGTCACTAGTGACCACATGGCCCATTTACAAAAGCACATAGCATCACAAAATGGCTGACACCATAGAGCACATGGCATCACAAAATGGAGTTAAGCAGAGAGCACATGGCCTTATGCCACCATCACCAACCGTGAACTTGATACATTCTTGTAACACACATTACTCAAAACTCTGTCCTTTTTCCATTTTCTTCCTCTTGTACACAATTTTCTCTATACAAACTCTTTCCCATGCCCCTAGCAGTATATAACAATTCATTATCTTCCAGAACACCTGGTCTCTCCATTAACACAATCTTCACTGCACTTCTGCCATTCCACATAACTTCATAAGCTATGTACATCATTTAACATGACTTTTCCCTTCAAGAGTCACAACTAATGTACACAGATCTATCTTGCCACCTGAATTAGGCTTAGGGCCTATACGGCACAACTGCATTAACTTCTCCATTTTTCTCTATATAGATTAAGATAATGGACACAAAACAAACACTTAAGACTGGGGAGATGACAAACCTGAGGAGCACAAGACCTTCACAACCGTCTACACTTCCTATCTGTCCCTGTCTGATTTCCGTATTTTGTAGTATACTAAAATATCTGGTATAAATCAATTACAGGCCCCGAGTCTCTTACTTAAGGTCAAGTGGCAAACATCAATTTACTATATATCCAATTATTATCAGGCCGCTACGTACTGAGTCAATTCACTCTAAGTTACGTGCCACTATCAGTTTACTATTTATACAATTATCAGGCCATGTACTGAGTCAACCACTCTAAGTTACATGCCCCTATGGGAGTCAAATCACTCAACACCATCCATGCAGAGTCTTCACTCAATGCCTATCTATCAGACAGAGTCTCACTCAATGCTAAAAATCAGACCGAGTCCCCTTACTCTGTTACATTTCCCTATGGGAGTCAAATCCCTTTTCACCATGCAGAGTCCTTACTCAATGCCTATCTATCAGATAAACAGAGTCCTCACTCAATGCTAATTTTCTCTCCAGAACGGAAAATCGTATCACAGGTGACCACTTTGATCTATCTCACAGACAATATCTTTTACTTCTACAGACACTGCTCAAAAACCCTCTTGCTCTTTCCTACCAGTCATCTCCCCTCCACACAACACATAGCAGGCCGCAGGCAACTTAGCATGACGGTTCTTCCGCAATTAAATGTCCAGCAGCGGAGAAAACCCCTTTGCCGTCTCAGACACCCCGAAAGACCGGAAGCTGTCAGGCAATCTGCACAGGGTACCCCGAAAAACAGGTAAAGCCAACAGATTATAATAAAATCAGCAGTCTTACTATTTTTGTTAGGGAGGTGATCAGTCTCCTGGCTCGGAGTACTCAGTGTGTCCTGCCGTCTCCTTCACCGGTCATTCAAGGTTTGGGGATTCGCTTCTGCCTGGCCCCACGTTGGGCGCCAAAATTGTTGTGGTTAATATTTCATAATAATATTAACAAGTTCCTGCCTGTCCTAATTTATATAGACCAAGCGCCGGCAATGAAAAGTATGACACCAGACACACAGAGTCAGATGTACACCCTTACTTGGTCAGTCCCAAGATCCAAGTGTGGTTTATTATAAGAGACATGAGGTTTTGTTCAGTAAGGGGCTCGGCCAGCCCTACTCAGATGTATTCATTGGTCAGTTGGTTAGTCCATGGGCGAATCCATGAGGTCATCAGGGGGTGTGGTCTTGATAGAGTATGTCCAGGTGATATAGCATTCTGTGATTGGTCAGTCCTTCTATGGAATTCAGCTTCCTCCAGGAACTCCATATTGTAGACAGGATGTAGTCATAGATCCAGTCGCCATCTTACATACCATGGCATGGTGTGATGAAACAGGAAATGGCAGCCATGTTTAAGACACAATGAAGCTTATGCAATGTAAAATATTACACTCTATGGGTCGTTTCTCCAATGCCCTTATGTCTTAAGGTTAATTAAGTATTTGATCCTATGGCTCTCCTCAACAGACTTACCAGCGATCCCCAGTCTGCGACCGATACCCTGAACGATCCCAATGACCGTTGGGTGTCGGCGCATCGCTGTATCATGGGAGGCCTTCACACCTTTCGGGTGGGCTGTCCTCTTAAGTGTCTGTCGCCAAATTGATGCTTTGTCTAAGTGTGTGCACACCACTGGTAAGAACCACGCTGACAACAAGTTAAAGTAGAGCTTAATGACAAAGACCTTTATTAAGGGAGGAGTAGCCAGTTTTTATACGGCTCCTTAAAGGGATATTAAAGGGGTGTTGCATTTTATTCTGAAGAGAATATTCAATCATATTTCGTGTGTTAGTTAGCAATTCAGTTTAGCCTTGGTTAGTACATTCAGTACGGGAACATCTTGATAAGAGCTTCAGCACTGCTACATCTAAATCAAAACATTATGTAGAATTTGAGACAGAGAAATTCCAGAAGAGGGGAGGAAGAAGATGAAGAAGGAGAAGAGATAACTAGAGGAAAGTGCAAAGATTTATATAAACATGCTGTTGGAAGATTTCTGAATGACTTCAATAAACTTATATAAATTGTTAACTATTTATTGCCATGATAGCTGGATGATCGCTGGTAAGTCTGCCTGTCTGGCATCTCACCAGCGATCACATAGCAATGATCCAGTTATCCCGGCCAGGTCGGATCATTGGTGGGATCGCTGGAATATCGCTATGTGTAACATGGCCCTAAGGCATAATCATCAACATTAACAGAAATAAACACATGAAATAGATCACTCTGTGTGTAATGACTCTATATAATATATGTGCTTCACTTTATGTATTGAATCACTGAAATAAAGTAACTTTTTGATAATATTCTAATTTATTGAGATGCAGCTGTACTTGCATTAAACATTCCTTATCCTTCTCTAATGCACCATCTGACTGCTATTTCATTTTTCCCCTCTAACATCTCCCCCTGTCAGGGTAGAAAGAAATGTCAAATGGGTGTGGCTAGGGGTGTGGTCAAAATTTGAAACATACAGTTAGGGCCAGAAATATTTGGACAGTGACACAATTTTCGCGAGTTGGGCTCTGCATGCCACCACATTGGATTTGAAATGAAACCTCTACAACAGAATTCAAGTGCAGATTGTAACGTTTAATTTGAAGGGTTGAACAAAAATATCTGATAGAAAATGTAGGAATTGTACACATTTCTTTACAAACACTCCACATTTTGGGAGGTCAAAAGTAATTGGACAAATAAACATAACCCAAACAAAATATTTTTATTTTCAATATTCTGTTGCGAATCCTTTGGAGGCAATCACTGCCTTACGTCTGGAACCCATGGACATCACCAAACGCTGGGTTTCCTCCTTCTTAATGCTTTGCCAGGTCTTTACAGCCGCAGCCTTCAGGTCTTGCTTGTTTGTGGGTCTTTCCGTCTTAAGTCTGGATTTCAGCAAGTGAAATGCATGCTCAATTGGGTTAAGATCTGGTGATTGACTTGGCCATTGCAGAATGTTCCACTTTTTTGCACTCATGAACTCCTGGGTAGCTTTGGCTGTATGCTTGGGGTCATTGTCCATCTGTACTATGAAGCGCCGTCCAATCAACTTTGCAGCATTTGGCTGAATCTGGGCTGAAAGTATATCCCGGTACACTTCAGAATTCATCCGGCTACTCTTGTCTGCTGTTATGTCATCAATAAACACAAGTGACCCAGTGCCATTGAAAGCCATGCATGCCCATGCCATTACGTTGCCTCCACCATGTTTTACAGAGGATGTGGTGTGCCTTGGATCATGTGCCGTTCCCTTTCTTCTCCAAACTTTTTTCTTCCCATCATTCTGGTACAGGTTGATCTTTGTCTCTTCTGTCCATAGAATACTTTTCCAGAACTGAGCTGGCTTCTTGTTTTTCAGCAAATTTAACTCTGGCCTGTCTATTTTTGGAATTGATGAATGGTTTGCATCTAGATGTGAACCCTTTGCATTTACTGTCATGGAGTCTTCTCTTTACTGTTGACTTAGAGACAGATACACCTACTTCACTGAGAGTGTTCTGGACTTCAGTTGATGTTGTGAACGGGTTCTTCTTCACCAAATAAAGTATGCGGCAATCATCCACCACTGTTGTCATCGGTGGACGCCCAGGCCTTTTAGAGTTCCCAAGCTCACCAGTCAATTCCTTTTTTCTCAGAATGTACCCAACTGTTGATTTTGCTACTCCAAGCATGTCTGCTATCTCTCTGATGGATTTTTTCTTTTTTTTCAGCCTCAGGATGTTCTGCTTCACCTCAATTAAGAGTTCCTTTGACCGCATGTTGTCTGGTCACAGCAACAGCTTCCAAATGCAAAACCACACACCTGGAATCCACCCCTGACCTTTTAACTACTTTATTGATTACAGGTTAACGAGGGAGACGCCTTCAGAGTTAATTGCAGCCCTTAGAGTCCATTGTCCAATTACTTTTGGTCCCCTGAAAAAGAGGAGGCTATGCATTACAGAGCTATGATTCCTAAACCCTTTCTCCGATTTGGATGTGGAAACTCTCATATTGCAGCTGGGAGTGTGCACTTTCAGCCCATATTATATATATAATTGTATTTCTGAACATGTTTTTGTAAACAGCTAAAATAACAAAACTTGTGTCACTGTCCAAATATTTCTGGCTCTAACTGTAGTTTAATCCTCTTTCTGTTCTTTAAAATTTAGGAGATATGGCTACAAAGCAGAGGCTGGTGTAGACTGTGTGAGCTTTGTAACAAGACCTGTGGGATATTAAAGTGTATTGATTCTTTTTCTGTTATACAGGTCTGAAAATGTTTAGAAATAATTTAGTTGCCCAGAATTCCCCGTTAAAGGAGAACTCGGGGAGATAAAACTTTTTTGTACTTTTCCTGCCCGCCTACATGATAAAGCAAAGCTGTACACTACAGTTCTAGGATCAATAGATCACTTATAAATCAATAAAATCATATCTGCTCCTCAGCTCTCACCCCTATCCTTCGGGGACATAGAGATTCAGCCTCATGCTGCAGCAGTAACAGAAGGTGTCATGGGTGTGGACCCTGGGGGCTCTGGGATTATTTTACATTCCTGCCCCCTCATACTTCTGTATGAACAAGGGGCATGGCCGCCATCCCCATAGTCACACCACAATCCTACCTCTGGTATACCATCCTATCTAATGTATGAACAGGGATGTTCTCCCTTCAAATAGCAATCATGTCTCTAACCAGATATAAATACACGCTGTAATCTACTGCTGTACAATGATATGATGATGCATTATGTGTACTGTCATGTATCAGGCTAAGAGCAGAAGCAAAGCTCTGCATTAATTACCACTGCCATGGTCTCCCCTCCCCCATATCAACTTGGTCGCTTTCTGTTCCCTGAAACTTTAACACTATGGATGACTGTATTTCTCTGTCAGGGGTGAGAGCTGAGGAGCAGATATGATTTTATTGATTTATAACTCATCCATAGATCCTAGAACTGTAGTGCCCAGCTCTACCTCATCATGTAGGAGGGCAGGGACTGTATAATTATTTTTTTTTTAATCTCCCCGAGTTCCCCTTTAAGTGGTTAACAAAATTCACCAATGCGCAATGTTTTATCTATTTAGGTGAAAGGATAAGAAATTAATGTTTAAGGGAGGGCTCTCGCTGTAAGGGGTTTCACTATAAATATCTGTTGTTCCTCCATTTTTTTGTTCACCTCTCATCAGGCTTACAAATAGGAAGTTTGTATAGTGAATATAGAGTATGTAAAATGATGCAAAAGGATGTAAATTTATACGTAATGAATATACATTATACATAATGAGTTATTCATCCAACATATTATACTGGTCCTGCTGCTTATTTACATTGTGTGACCTCTGGATCCCGGGTCGTAGTGTCTCCACAAGAATATTACACTTGATTGTTTGGAATTATTGCGACCATTGTCTGATTTCTCCGTTGCCTAGCAACAAGTGGCATACGTAGTGCTTGCCGTCCGCCTGATGATAGAACAGCAACTATGTAAATGTCCAGTGCAAATGTCCCCCTACTATGAGAATTGGGGTGTGACATTTTAGAATTGGGGGCTCAGTACTCAAAATGAGCAGGTAGGAAGATCTTCTGGAAAAACGCTTGTGTTTCCCATTGACTTCCATTATACTCTATGATCAAGTCGGGTCTGTCTGACATACGATCTGCTCATTTTGAGTACCAAGCACCCCTGCAAAGTAGTGACCACTCATCACTATTCGCTAGCAAAACATTTGTAATGAGGGTGTCCATCCATTTTTTAGGTGTTATGAATCTTCTGTTAGGCTAGGGTCATATTAGGATTTGCCATGCTGCCCGGGGGGGATGATGGTCATGCTAAAAACTTAGTGTTTTGCAGCATAAACCCACCAACAGTGATGCCCAAACAGCCATCACACACAGTTTTATGCCCCCACATGGTATAATGCCCCCCACCATCACCCCACACAGTGTAATTTCCCCACACTCTCCACCCATTGTATGAAGCCTCACTGTACACCACAAAGACTGATGCCTCCACAGCCCCTCTACAAAATACTATCCCCACATACATTCTGATGACCCCACAAAACCCACACATGATGCCTCTACTTCTTCGCAAATACAGCATGATGCCTCCTAAAACCCAACTGCAATATGATGTCCTCACAGCCCCTGCCACAGTATGACGCCCTCACATAATATAAAGCCCCTCCAACATCCTCCCATGCAGTATAATTTCCCCACACACTCTACCCATTGTATCATGTCCAACAAAAAACTGATGCCTCCACACCTCCCTCCCCACAGAGTACTATTGCTTCTATTCCGAAAGAGCACATGAAACAATATGATGTGTTTCAAAGAAAGGAAACTGCAGCACTCAGCCAGGTGATGTTCCAAGTTTTATTTTATTGCAGTTTAAGCCATAGCAAGCTGTGCAGGGAGGGAAAGAGACTGGAGTGATGGACGACAGTAAACCGTTTCATACCCAGTGGCGCTTCTAGGGGTCCCAAAATGGTTTTACCGTCGTCCGTCACTCCATCCCTGCACAGCTTGCTATGGCTTGTACTGCAATAAAAGAAGACTTTGAACATCACCTTGGTGAGTGCTACAGTTTACTTTCTTTGAAACACTTGGATTATTTGACCGGCTTAGTTTATGTGTACACCCCAGAAGCAGGCATTCCCTATCTGACCGAAAAGCAGTCTTGACTTATTGGTATAGTGTGACCTTGTAATGTCCAGCTTATCTCTCGTATGAAACAATATATGAAACCCTCCACAGGGTACACAACTAAACATCTCTCTCCTGCACCTCCTCTCCTCTGCTTAGTCACATACCGTATATACTCGTGTATAAGCCGACTTCTTCAGCCCAAAAATTGGGCTGAAAAGTCCCCCCTCGGCTTATACACGAGTATATACATAGTATGTGCAGAGTGTGACGGGGACGGGGGCTCTGACTGGGGGCAGGAGGAGGCAGGAGGGGGCTGCAGTGACACCGCACGGTCACGTGGGCCCGCCTCATTGATATGCACGCATCCCCCTGTCCATCCCCGGCAAGGGGATGCAGTGTATATTGCCGGACACAGCCCCTGGCGGCCCCCGGCAGTGGTATACAGCCCCCCCGCCTAGTACCAGGCCCCCATGCTGCGGCACAGCATACAGTAGTTCATACACTACCATCTCTCCCTGCAGCGCGCGGCTCCTCCATGTCCCAGCCGGCATCTTCCTGTAGTGTCATGTGACTGGCGCGTCCGCTCGTCACATGACACTACAGCAACAAGCCGGGCGGGAGATGGAGGAAGCGCGCGCTGCAGGAGATGGTAATGTATGAGCTACTGTATGCTGTGCCGCAGCATGGGGGCCCGGTACTAGGCGGGGGGGCTGTATACCACTGCCGGGGGCCGTCGGGGACCATGTAGACCGCTGCTGAGGGGCCCTGTATATCACACTGCTGGGGCCTGCTGTATACACCACCTGTGCTGGGGGCTGCTGTATACACCACCTGTGCTGGGGGCTGCTGTATACACCACCTGTGCTGGGGGCTGCTGTATACACCACCTGTGCTGGGGGCTGCTGTATACACCACCTGTGCTGGGGGCTGCTGTATACACCACCTGTGCTGGGGGCTGCTGTATACACCACCTGTGCTGGGGGCTGCTGTATACACCACCTGTGCTGGGGGCTGCTGTATACACCACCTGTGCTGGGGGCTGCTGTATACACCACCTGTGCTGGGGGCTGCTGTATACACTTGTGCTGGGGGCTGCTGTATACACCCGTGCTGGGGTCCACCCTCGGCTTATACGCGAGTCAATAGGTTTTCCCAGGTTTTGGGGGCAAAAGTAGGGGGGTCGGCTTATACACGGGTCGGCTTATACACGAGTATATACGGTAATCTGAGAATCTCAGGACCTGAAAGTCCTAGACATAACCTGGACCTCAAAGGATATCTAGACCGCTCCTCAAATTCAGGATGGTTCCACCAGATCTGGGACAATTGGGAAGTTTGTGTCCTGAGACACAGGAAAAAAACTCCAAGGAAGGTGAAATGGTGAAAAAAAAGCATTTTTTCTACTGTTTTGGAGTTTTATTTTTCCGGTTATACCAAACCTCTCTGGTTTTATTAATATTTCAGTGATTAAAAAATGACATGAACATATATTTTACTTTTGAAGAATCAGATTTTAGGGCTTTATTTTGCTGGGTAATTTGTAGTTTTTAGTGTTATCATTTTTGGGTATGTACAACATTTTGGTCTGGTGTTTTGATTATTTTTCATTGTCTGGCATTTACCAATCAGGATAATTTTTACATTTTATAGATCTGACTTTTATAGATGTGGCAATACTAAAAAGATTTTTCCTATTTCGTTATTTTTGAGCAGTGAAAGGTAGCGTGATTCAAATGTTTATGTTTTTTTTTTAAATAACTTTTTTATCATACTTTTTAGTCCCCCTAGAAGATGTGAACCTGTGATCTTCAGAATTGCACTGTAGAGGGAAATAATGATCTCCTATGAACATGACTAGAGATGTGCGAACTTTCCCCAAACTAATTCGCTAATTTCAAATTCAGCATGAATATTGACCATTCGGTTCGCGATGGAATCCCGAGCAATTTAAAAATCAGTGAACGCGACTAAGCTTAAAATTTCAAATGGCCCTCAAACGTTTCCTGATTATGTGGTGCCAAAAACTCTCACTGGAAGACCCGCTGGCCGGGAACAACATTACATGGTTACAAGTCTTCCCAGCCATCGTGTCTACCGTTTTCTTTTAACCTGTAGAATTTTTTTGAGCTTTAAAAGAATTGTATTAAGTTTCCCGGAGTTTGCAGTTGTTTTGACACCTGCAGGGTGTGAATTATGGAAACAGTGCAAGAAGTGGCAGTGACTCACCGTGGCCGGCTGACTCCGGTTGATACAGGCGATTCTTCTCCTTCCTTGTCACGGGTGGACCGCGCCTGCCGGTAGTGGGGCCCGGTGTAGTGCAGATCAAAATTGAGGACGTCTTAGTGGGAACAGATTAAAGGGGATTTAATTTGTTTTCTTCGTGACGCCACCTATGAGTAGTTCGGTAAGGGCTACCGACGCTGCGGAACCTCCGGGGTGATGGACAGCAGCAAGATGTTACGCTCCCCACAGGCTGAGCGGTGAGCCCCGGAGGCTGGAGCTGCTCAAGATGTTGTGCGGCAGCTGCGGTTACCTTTAGTTAATGACGGACAGTTCATAAGGAAACACGGACACAGATAGTCTCTGCAACGGGTCTTTACTGTAACCAGCAGGCAGTACATGGCTTACAGTGGTTGAGTAGAAGACCGGGTGGACTCAGCAGTGATAGTGCTCCTCAGAGATCCGCAGTGTTCCTCCATTCTACCTACTTAGTTTCTCTTGCCAGCGTCGCCCAGGAATACCAGATCGGGTACGGGGAGGCTGCTTCAATGCCCTATCCATGATGTACGTTCTGGATGCTTTGGGGAGCCTTGGATCCCTCAGTGGGTACACCGCTGGTTAGACGACTGGAAACTGGCTGGTGGTGGGGTGCTCCTGTAAAGCTGATCCTCCACGGGGCTGGTTCGCGTGGCAGAGGTGAACTGCTGCCAGCTTCGGTACCAGTGAACCGGCTGTGAGTTGTGGGCACGGGAGTCTTTTGGGAACCCGTGTAGATATGCCCAATCCCGGTAGTTAAGGCCTCAGGTGCGGACACCCGACCGGTGACGGCCCAGGGGCCCGCACGAGGTGCGGAGCCCCCGCTCCTCTCCAAGTTCTAGTCTGCTCTCTTCAGGTTCTAGATTCTTGACTTGACTTCTCTAGACTACTGTGTGTTCTACTTCACTACCCTAACACTCCACCCACCAGGACCTAGGATTGGTCCTCTGTTCTAGGTGTTGTATGTTGGGTTGGATCTCAGAGTTAACTATTGCACTGCTTTGTCAGAGAATATTGCGGCTGCAATACTCCCTTGTGACGCACTCGTTGCGGGGCGCCACACTCCCCCTTGGTTAAATCAGCTTGTCCCCAAGCGTCAAACTACTCACATTACAGAGGTTTTTGCATTTTTATACATATATATGACACACTTTTATTAAAATAGAAAAACAGGTAAAGGTATGCTTTGGTGATATAAGCAAAGAAACAGGTAATCACTTTGTGCGGACCCGGCGGGCGGTCGGCTATACTTTAACTAGAGTCCAGGCTGTAGCCGCGAGATCACACGGTTAGTGATTAACGGGAACAGAGTCATTGATGAAGTTCAAGTTTTAAAGTCACTGGCTCTGAGAACGATGGCGCACTCGGATAGCAAACCACCCATCTGCACAAGCATAGCGCTCGTAGGTGATAATATCGCCCCGGTATAGGTCGCGATCGGGATGTCCTCTTGGCAAGTTTGACTCAACGTCCCGGCGCCCCACAAACACCTCCTCATTCAAACCCACCTCCCAAGCGAACCCCCACCCGGTATTTAAATTAAAGGTGGAAATTCTACCTTCACGGCGGAGTTCATCAGGCAGCGGCGGCTGGCGGCGAGCCTCGGCACGGGCCTGCATGTTGGCGCGTTCTCGGGCTTGCCACTCCTCTCGTCGTCTCTGGCGTACATCTCCGTCGTTACGGCTCGGGGTGTAAAGATGAGTAACGGAGCTGGTGGTTTGGCGGGAAGCTTGAACTTGGCGGGCTGTCTGTATCGGAACCCGGTGGAACGGCACAGGGGAAGGTGTCGGCAGTGCACCCGACCAGTGTACCCGAGCTGTGTGCCCGGAAGGAAGTTCCTTGTTGTCTCCCCAAGCGAACCCGGTGTCGAAATCCTCAGCGGTGCTGTGGGTCTCGTCGTCATCCTCTCCGACCTCTTCCTCGATGACCACATCAGGCTGCTCGATGATGAGAGATATTGAAGCTTGTTCCGTTGTACAACAGAGCGGTGGTGCTGCGGATCCTTCCGTAGGGACGTCCTGCAGGGCTTCCAGGCTGCCTGCTTCTTCATCTGTTTCCGCAGGTAAAGGTGTTTCAATCCCGGTTACCAGGTAGGCCTCGGCAATGGCAAGGGAAGCCTCCGGTACGGGGATAAAACAGGCGACTGTCTCTGTAGTGGTGAAACATGTCGCGGGTTCCTCAGTGGGAACCTGGTAAAGATCGAGTTCTTCAATGGAGCGTGTTATGAGCTCCGGCTCAAGAACGGGATCGGTTGCGATGTTGGTCGCTGGAACGGGTCGAGTTGCGGCCTCCACCGGAATGACACAGTCTATTGGCTCAGGTGACGGAGCAGGACAGGTGGTAGGCGACGGTGAGGCGGTCGAGAAGCTGGTGACGTCGTCTGGGCTTGGAGAAGCTGTACCCGGTCGGCTCTGCTGCATCGCATGGTGTAGTCGTCTGCCTAGGGTCGCGCTCCAGCTACGGATCGTCCATTCCACTGTCTCTAGTAACCGCACCCGGAGGTCTTGTAGAGCTTCTAGCCAGAAGTCGGGGCTGCCGTCTATAGTAAGGGCAGGATCCGGACCCGGTTGGCTGACGGCTGCTCTGGCCTCCGCCTCGACCTCCCGCATCAGGTCTTGGAGTCTCATGCTGGCCATTCTTCTCGGAGGGAAACCACACCCGTTGAACCGGTAAGACGTCCTGGTAGAGCTGGTGAAGAAGTCTTCTCTTTCTGTCGGTGTGTCTATGACACTCCCATTTCCTCTGGGCTTTTGTAGTCCAATCGTGGGAAAAGTCTTTGGGGTCCGCCCCCATGGTTGATTCGAGCAATCAGGGCGGACAAAGAGTTTGGTGCCTTTTGTCTTTAGCCCTCCCACGATGAGGGGGGGTTGACTCACTCCTGGGCTTCACGTGGCGGCTTCTTGTGGCGGGAACGCCATCTTGGGCGCCATCTTGACCCAATGGTGTAAAGGCGGGAAAGTTCTTTTTAGGACGAACAAAGTCCAATTGTAGACAATAAAGTCCAGTTTAAGCACAATATACCCGTTGGATAACGGGCCTGCTCGTATCCTGTTCGTGACGCCAAATTCTGACTCACCGTGGACGGCTGACTCCGGTTGATACAGGCGATTCTTCTCCTTCCTTGTCACGGGTGGACCGCGCCTGCCGGTAGTGGGGCCCGATGTAGTGCAGATCAAAATTGAGGACGTCTTAGTGGGAACAGATTAAAGGGGATTTAATTTGTTTTCTTCGTGACGCCACCTATGAGTAGTTCGGTAAGGGCTACCGACGCTGCGGAACCTCCGGGGTGATGGACAGCAGCAAGATGTTACGCTCCCCACAGGCTGAGCGGTGAGCCCCGGAGGCTGGAGCTGCTCAAGATGTTGTGCGGCAGCTGCGGTTACCTTTAGTTAATGACGGACAGTTCATAAGGAAACACGGACACAGATAGTCTCTGCAACGGGTCTTTACTGTAACCAGCAGGCAGTACATGGCTTACAGTGGTTGAGTAGAAGACCGGGTGGACTCAGCAGTGATAGTGCTCCTCAGAGATCCGCAGTGTTCCTCCATTCTACCTACTTAGTTTCTCTTGCCAGCGTCGCCCAGGAATACCAGATCGGGTACGGGAGGCTGCTTCAATGCCCTATCCATGATGTACATTCTGGATGCTTTGGGGAGCCTTGGATCCCTCAGTGGGTACACCGCTGGTTAGACGACTGGAAACTGGCTGGTGGTGGGGTGCTCCTGTAAAGCTGATCCTCCACGGGGCTGGTTCGCGTGGCAGAGGTGAACTGCTGCCAGCTTCGGTACCAGTGAACCGGCTGTGAGTTGTGGGCACGGGAGTCTTTTGGGAACCCGTGTAGATATGCCCAATCCCGGTAGTTAAGGCCTCAGGTGCGGACACCCGACCGGTGACGGCCCAGGGCTCGCACGAGGTGCGGAGCCCCCGCTCCTCTCCAAGTTCTAGTCTGCTCTCTTCAGGTTCTAGATTCTTGACTTGACTTCTCTAGACTACTGTGTGTTCTACTTCACTACCCTAACACTCCACCCACCAGGACCTAGGATTGGTCCTCTTGTTCTAGGTGTTGTATGTTGGGTTGGATCTCAGAGTTAACTATTGCACTGCTTTGTCAGAGAATATTGCGGCTGCAATACTCCCTTGTGACGCACTCGTTGCGGGGCGCCACAGCAGCAGCTGGGAAATCCAAGAACCTTACAATGTCTTATAAACATTCATTTAAGAGAGCTTAATATTTTATTTTACATATATTTTTTTATTTATTTATTAATATTATTATTATTATTACTATTAGTATTTTTTTGGTGAGCAAACCTTTATTATTGCAGAAGGTCAGCAGCTTGCAAGGCCACCTCTTCTACACTTATTTAATAGCAATTTATATATATATATATAGCATATTACATGCTTGACTGGCATGGCCTCATAGGTCTGTTAACACTCATGAAACACTATACTATGGATATTGCTTCTTGAAAATGTGCAATCACTTTATTTCATTTCATTCCATACATTTAGAATACAGATTTGTGGCATGTGTACAAGTGTGTTTATCTGTATCATTATTATTGAACTTGTCCTTGTATTGCTGCCCACTAGCCTTTTTCAACATTCCAGAGGAATTGGTGGTGAGCTCAATAAACTATTTTTTTTTCTTATTTGGCCCCCAAATATGTCATGCTTCAATAATCACTCAATACAACTGGAAGCTCAGGTGTTACCTGTGGCATGGGGAATGCGATTTGTAAGTCCAGTGTCTTCTGCAGCCCATCACATGAAGGGGTTAATGAGGAGCTAGGTAACAAGATTGTGCAAACAATAATATCCTGTATGCAATTGTGTCCTGGCACCTATGCAGGGCAAAGAGTCATCACCGCGGAGCCTGGTGCCATCTTGGCATTGAAATACAATGCAGCTACACTGTGCTACTGTGTACGTTCAGTATGCAGTTTGGCTATGTGATGGATCTACTGCAAGACAAGCCTGCTCTGGAGGATGTGATCTTCCTCACAACACTTTGGAAAAAACTCACCAAAATTTAGCCATGTCAAATATCCTTTGCACCCAGCAGGAGACTGCCAGCTCCACTGGAGCAAGACACGAGCTCATAGTCAGGAATAGAGACATTCCCAATGCCGGCTGGAAGCAGTAGATGTCACACTCAAGAGGATCTTGCAGCATGAGTGGCATAATTTCACCTGCAGCCAGTGCTGCAGCTGATGGATTAGCAAATCCAGGAGGAGGATGAGGAGGAAGAGGAGAAGGTAGTAGAGGCAAAATGCCATGTTTCCCATCCTTGTGTAGACGCCCTGCAAGAGGCCTTCAACTGAGAGAACACCTTGCGGAGACCACTACCTACTCCAAGGAAGTATCATATTAGCCATAAACCCCCCAGCCTGTCTCCTTTCTTGAAAGATTAGGCTCGTGGATGCCATTGCCCAAGAGTGACTTTACTGACCAATGTACCCGAGGCATGGTGGTGACATTCATCCAAAAGAGGGGGTATGGTTTAAAAGCCAAAGTAGGGATGGGTCACCAGTTCACCTTGCTGTGTGACCATCTTCCTAAAAGACTCCGCACACTCTATGTTGGGGAGGAGGTCACCTTCATGAAGGTGAAGGGCAGCAAGTGGTGGTTCGTTGTTTGCATAAGTCAGGTTGTCGCTGTGGACAATTTTGAAAACTGACAGCAGGAGGTGGATTAGAAGAGGATGTTGTGTTGGCTGGAGGCCAGGCCTCTTGTGGTTATCCATCAAGCTGAAGGCAAACCCATAGGAGCCAAACCCATCCTGAAGGACCTGTCAGTGTTGCCCAAGTTCTTCCCGTCTGTCTTAGAGCGGGTAGTTGTCCTCTAATTTGTCTATCCTCTTGTCCAGCAATAGCCATGATGGGGTGTGCTGGGGGACAGGTGGTGACTGAGAATTCCCCTGGAGTAGTAGACCATGTGAGACTATCTGGCATCGGAGTTCCATGAGGAATCTTCATCCCGGGCAAAAAAAAAAAATCTGCTCAAATTTTCCTACGTTGATGTATGACACAGACGTTACTTTTCAACAACTCCCATGGCGGCGACTGACGGAGGAACGGGGGGGACGGTCGTTGTGGCTTCCTACAATGTGAAAGGTTTGAACTCACCGGCCAAACGTAGTCAGATTCTACATTTATTAAGTAAAAAAAACGCACAAATTCTATTCCTCCAAGAAACTCACTTTAAAAAAGGACGAACACCTAACACCGCTTATTCTAGATACCCAACTTGGATTCATAGCTGCTCTACTTCGGCGTCAAAGGGGGTCAGTATCGCTTTTAAGAAAAATTGCCCATTTGAAGTAAAAGACCACCTGTCTGACGCAGAAGGCAGATATATTTTTGTGAAAGGAGTCTTAGCCAATACGACACTAACACTAGCCAATATATATGCACCAAATCAAGGACAAGTTCAATGGCTCTCCAAAACATTAGACACACTAAACCTGTTCACGGAGGGTGTACTGGTGGTGGGAGGTGATTTTAATATGACAATGCACCCACTGTTAGACGCTTCCAACGGGAAATCCTCAATATCCTCAAAACTAAGGAGTAGTTTCCTAAATAGGCTGAGAGACCTCCACCTGGTGGATCCATGGAGAATAGAACACCCTACAACAAAGGATTATACATATTTTTCGATCCCACATAATACATACCACAGACTTGACTACCTCTTACTGCAAGAAAAGTTTATCAAACTAGTCCGCAACACCTCGATAGACAATATTACGATTTCCGACCATGCACCTATACTACTAGAGATTGAGATACCCACCATACCTAGGCGAACCCTGTCCTGGAGGCTGAACGAATCTTTACTAGGGGTCCCCGATCATTTGGCCCAGATAGAGTTTTCCCTGGGTAGATATTTCAGAGAAAACATATTAAATGACACGATCACACCAATAATCTGGGAAGCGCACAAGGCGGTGCTAAGAGGAGAGCTGATAGCCCTTGGCTCTCATGTCAAAAGACAGAGAGAAAAGGAAATCTCATCCGTGCTACATCAGATCAGTGCGACGGAGAGAATACATAAGAGCAAACAAATTTTCCTACGTTGAATAGAGGACTGACCTAAAAAAAAGCCTGGTTGCTGGCCTGTCATTTAGTTAATTCTTAGAAAAATCGAGACATGTTTTTTTGTTAATTTTTTTTCCCCTTCCCAAGTTTAGCGCAAGTTGCACTTTCCCTACTGGATTAGCAGGACTGCTGCCTTTGGGCTACACCTCAAAGCCCTTAATGGACTGTAATGGAGTCTAGCAAAATAGAAGAATGGCGGCACTCACCAGTTGCTGAGTTAAAAAATCCTTCATTCCAACTATTTTAAAAGAGAAGCAAGTCCACAGCAGGTTCACATTGCAATGGATCTGTATAAGCGCTAGCTAGGAGCAAAACAGCTGTAATCTGTACTGTGTGCCTTGCTCCATGCTGTGAACCTGGTTCTCTTTAAAATTGTTGGAATAAAGGATTATCTTTTTTAACTCGGCAACTGGTGAGTGCCATCTTTCTTCTTTGGGCTGGACATTTCTGAAAACCACATCATATGGCTGTGCACCACATATATAGTTGCAGAGCTATTTGCTCATCCCTGTTGTTCTGTTGGAATGGTGATGTACTCAAAGGGGATGTCTGGTCTAAAACTGATAATTCTGCAGTCACTCAATGTGACTCCAGACGTATTAATTCTCACAGGACCCGCACTGTGTGCTGCGAGGATTTTCTGGTTTCTAAACTGGGAACGGACCGCAATTATGCAATATACATATTCCCAGCAACAACACAGCTAGTGAGTGCGGCCTCGCTCAATACAAGTGTATGGAGCGGGCGCATGCAACTAGTGGGGGCGGCAGTCTTGTGGGCATTGCCTTGTTCCATACACTTGGAAACTGCAAATACTTGAAGCACACAGTGCAGGCACTGGGAGTATTGATAAATCTGCAGTCACACTGAAGAATTATCAGCTTTTGACCAGACAACCCCTTTAAAGGAATACTGTCAGGTCAAAAATCCACATGTAATTGCTATCATTTTCTAATTCCTTGCTCTAATCTCTCTCTATTGATGTATTTCTTTTATGTATATTCCCCTCCTATCCTCTGTAAACTTCAAATAAAGAGAATCATTCCATCTGTCACTCACAGTGAGTGATCCACTTAGTTCTCTGTTGTCCTCTCCCCATAGGATGAATATTCATGTCACATATTCACATCTCATTACTGCACAGGAGATGAGTGGGGGGACTGTATTCTCCTCTCTGCTCTCTGTGGGCAGCATCACAAGAGGTGAACTACAACACAGAAACTGTCACAGCACAGCAGAGTATCTGATATACAGAAGCAAATGGAGTCTACATCAGGCAGACCTGCAGTAGCTCTCTCCCTCCATGGTGATATCAACTGAACAGACCTGTAAGTGAGACCTGACAGTGCACCGTTAGCAAAGGGAGGAGGGAGGAGGGAGCTGCTGAGAGAGAGTGCATAATTACATGACAGTTTATACAGCACAGGACTTATCATCTGCTTATAAAGGGAAAGGACTAATGCAGCAGTTCCCTGCAGGGTCTGACAATGCTGATAACATGGAAACTACAAAGGGTAGAATAATGATGTTACATGTTTTTAAAAGGTCTGCTCAGGCCCTATTCAGGGGTAATATTAGACATCACACTGAAAATTGACCTGACAGTGTCCCTTTAATTCTGTGCACTATATGTCCTGTTGAGGGTTTCTATGTAGGAGAAACAGGACAGAAACTGAGAGCAAGGCTGGGATCAGACAGTTATATAACTTGGATGAAGATAGCATTGCAAGGCTCTGACTGGCTGTGGCTCCCTTGACTTGAGTGCAGGAGCTGCAAAGAAATACATGAAGCTGTCATGCTGTCACAGACATGGTACAGAGGTGAGGGAATAGAAGCAGGATGAAATAAATAAGCAAGGAAACCTGGGTAGCTAGTCTGGCTCTGGACTGGGGTCCCTGGCTAGCCCAGTACCCAGAGGTACCTCAGATGGCGAGGAGGTCCGTGTCACGACCCTTGCCATCTGCTCCTCATCCAGCCCTGTGCCACTCCCTCTCACCTCCAGCCATGGACAGGGCTAAACAGCAACTTCCAAAGGGAAAGCACAAAGAATCTTCAGCAAGTGCAAAGATGTCTTCAGCTCACTTGGTCAAAGGCAGACAAACTCTATCAGCAACATCAGCTGGAGGAAGAGGAGGCTATTTAAAGGCCAGGAGTGTGATCACCTGACAAACCTCCACCTCCTCCTGCAGGGCAGCACACCCACACAATAGATAGCAACAGCAGACTTGACATTAATCCTGGCAGAACCAAAGGAAATTTACTGTGAGATAAACTATAGCAGTATACACATGACACACGCTTGGGTCAGGAGAGCCACGGCCAGTCCGGGCAGTGCAATGCGATCCTCATCATAGTTATACGGACATCTGACCCTGACCTAAGATAGACTTTAAATAAAGATGTAATAAGCAAAAGGTGGGAATGAAAAATACACAAAAAACATCAATAGAAAGCACAAATTCAATAACGAGCCGGACCCACAATGGCCTTGTACGCTTATTTAGCGTTGTACATGCCTATTATCAGCATGACTAATGAGAACTAAAAATGCTGGAACACTAAAAAACGCTGAAATATGGAAAAGTATAGTAAGTGGCAGCACAGCGCTCAGCGTCACACCATGTGCATACTAATTTATCTGCAACTATCGCCTTGATCAGTAGCACCAAGCCAGGAATGCAAAGCACCCAGCCTAATAATAACCCGCAGCAGTGACTGCACCAGGCTCACACTGCAGGCGCTCCAGGCTTTGTCTATCTCCCATATAAAGGCCGCGGTGGCTCGTGTCTGCTCCCTCTTTTTCCAGTCTCGGTGTCTCTAATGACCTTTGTTCCTGTCTACCTGCCGTGCTTTCATCACAGCCAGTCTGGCTTCAATGGTGAATCAGATTGGCAGCGCTCGACTGTGACTTGCTGCTGTACAGATATTAAATAATCCTTCTCCATCTCTTCGTGCTCTCAAGTGAAATGTTTTCCAGTCTTCTTCGTCTGGGCTAATGAAATCTGTCTGCAGAATATAGTGCACTCGTTCCGTGTTCGGGGAGTAATGACCATTGTGCAGCTGGTAACGAAAGTAATAGGAATAATCGAAATCCATCATACCATGGGGATCATAGGGAAATGTAATGTATCAAAATCGGATTTACAATAAATAATTCAAAAATGCAATATAATATATATTTAGGTTCAAGAATCTGTATTGTTAAAAAAAATAAATAAAAAATATATATCTATCTATACCTATGTACACTATATACACATATATATAAATATATATAAAATGTAAATCTATTTCAGGCTTCAGTAATTTGCAACCTTGAAAATTCTTACAAATTTTTTATAATATTTTTGAATATTTTTATGAAGTAATGAAGAGGTTGTCTACTACTAGGACGAGCCCCTTTTGTCTCCACGTCTCCCCCAGCTCAATGAAGCTCAACTGTCCGGACGCAAAAGCTCCATTTGGGCCCCCAATTATTGCAAATCTCTAATAGCATCAGTCTTTTTCTATAGGACAAAGGGACTTTTGGGGCCCCCCAGGCTCCAAGGCCTGTATTGCAACTCCTGACCTATTTTGGTCAGGGGTGCACCGAACCCCCCTGCGGCCTGAGCCTCCACAGGTGAGGACCGGGGAGGGGGTTGCTGGTGGAGTCCAGCACCGACACTCCTGCAGCCGCAGGTGAGTTCCGGGGGGGGTGCTGTCAGAATACAGCACCGCCGCCCCCCTGCAGCCATGGGTGAGGTCCAGACGGGGGGGGGTGCTATCAGTGGCTAGCACCACCGCCCCTGTATCCTTGGTGTGGAGGGCCGCCGCTCTGCGGGTCTTGCCTGCATAACAGGGGAATATGGCGCCACCCCCTTCTACTAAGCCGCGCCCCCTGCCAGCTTGCCGCCTGAGTGTAAGGGCTCACACTGTCCAATGGATGGTGCGGCCCTGATTGTAGTTACGATCTTCTACACAGTGCTGTAGTTCCATATGTGAGTTTTGATAGATTAAGCCAAGGGTATATATATCATATAGGCAAGATCTAGAGATCTACTGTAGTGAGGCTCACAATCTCAATGTCCTACAATATTTATCAACTGAGTGCTTTCTCTCTTAAGGCCCCGTTACACGGCACAACAGCGTTAACAATATCACTTAAACATCACGGGTTTGGAGTCGTTCAAGCGACATTGTTAGGACGTTGTTGTGTGTGACTCTGCGAAGTTGTAACGATAAGTTGTTGGATTGGTGATCGCAGGTTTGAGAACATGCTCCCAAACCACACAATCAACGATCAGCCAACCTGGTATATCATTGTGTGTGACACCGCGATAACGATGTCATTTACAACTTCGCCCATTCACAGCAGTGAGCAGGTATCGTTCGCTGGGTTGTGCGAACAACACCTGCTCACAACATCGTTGGTGAGTCGACCACGATATCTAGACATGTGACATCTCAACAAAGATGTCAAAACGATGTCATAAATGACCGCGCACCCACAAGATCATTGCCGACATTGTTCCAATGTTTTGCCGTGTAACGGGGCCTTTAGGTTGACTATATGTTTTACTACTGCAAACATTTGACATGTTCTGCCTATAAATAATGTTCTAGTGATTGCACTTTAGATGGAGAATTTGTCTTAGGTGTTGGCAACTAAAGAGTGGGAAATCCAAAGCCTAAAGTAGGCAACAGTTCTCTATTTTTAAAAGAAATTTCTCAGTAACAGCACCCCCAACCCTCCTCAACCACATATATGAGCATGCAGGTTTCTGAAATGTAAATCCATCAAACCATAACATTTTCTATCTTTTGTCGTATCTCCAACTACAATAAAGTAATCACAGTCCAGGGCTCAGGTGACATTGTGACATCACGCGAGGCCTGCGTCCAATCACTGTTGGCTTCCTTCTATAAGTGAGTTATTCAACAGGATGTGGTGCTGAGGCCGCCGCTCTCTTTTTGTTGATAGCTCATTTGGTCCAAAGGCAGCGAGAAAGAAGCCAACTGTGATTGGACGCTGGCCTCGTGTGATGTCACAATGTCATGTGAGCCCTGAACAATGAATACCAACACCATTGGAATGGCACCAGCACAGGAGGTGAGTATAGGCTCTTTCATTTTACCTAGGGGAGACATTTGGAATTAGAAGGGGATTGTCCTTGTAGTGCACAACACCTTTAAAGGGGTTTGGCCACTATTTTACATGTCCTTTTCATAGGAATAACTGCTATGGATAAGCAGGTAACTAAATACCTTGCTTTTGCAAATTTTTCAGTAACCTGAACTGCTCTTCTGGTCACATGATCTCTGGGGAAGAATCCCCTGTGATGTCACACTAAAATCTCCATGGCTGCATTCAGACATCTGTATAAATCAGTCTGAGATCTTACAGCAATGCTTGGACTAGTCGCAGCTATCGCGAACCGAGCACGACAATTTCATATATTTCAAGGAAGCTGACTCTTTCTGGTCAGACCAATTTATACAGTCGCCTGAATGCACCCTTAGTTGCCGGTTTTGGAAATGGATGGGTGGGCTTGACTCAGGTTGTCGGATTTTGCCATGTGGCTGGATGTGGATTTACTTTGCTGTACCTGTGTATCTTGCCGTTGCAGACAAGGCCCTTCCTGCAAACCCAGCTCCTCCTTATATTTGCACACATACAGTAGGCTATATATACATGTACACACTCTGCTGTATACCCTGTGTGTAATATATATATATATATATATATAATTATATATATATATATATATATATATATATACACTGCCAATCATGTGGGTATACATACATATAGATAGAAGTGAAACACCTATGCATTTGAGAACAAATATATAAACAGCATTTTTTCAAAAAACTAAATTTTGGGATTTATTTTCTTGATATTTTATCTTTGTAAATTAAGGTTCTTAGTACTCATTTTGGTCAATACCTGTTTGCACATCAACCGCGGCAAGGTGACCTTAGATCTGATGGGTCCCTGTTCTACCATGCCACTCTTTCCTTAGACTTAGCTAAGTCATCCATTTTTATAATTTGTATGGGAAGTGGGAGGACTCACTTCAATAAAAGACCACCTGGGGTCAATGGGGGGTGCAGAGTAAAGCTGTGGAGCTCCCAGCAATTATATAGAAACCAAAAAAAGAAAAATTTGAGGATTGTAACACAATAGATAAAGAACAATGTCAGCTATGGTGGGAAGTCCTAGGCTCAACAGGCAATGAAGAGGGGTAGGTGTGGACAAGAACTGAAGAATCCAATGGAATCCAACATAAAAAACATACTTTATTTAATCTATAAAAAGCAGACAAAACCCCATTATGGGAAGGTGCACATGAGAATACAGCATCTTAACACAGGTAGATGACTGAAAGTAATGGCAGGCCTGCCAGTTTGGAAGCCATTCTGCTACAGTCAATACACAACAATGGGACCCAACTTGGAGTACCCATACCCATTTTACGAAATTAGGGCCCAACAGCAGGAAAATGGCATCAATTGCTGCAGAGTATAAATTGTACTATGGTGCAGCAGTCAGGCATAGACCATGCATAAGAGAGGGTCTGGACCAGCATTTACAGATTTAAAATTAAGTTAAAGTTGGCCAGGGTCACACATACCATCCTTTTTGCCCTAAATCCATTTTTGGGATCATTTTGGACATTTTTTTTTTTAATGTCCAAAAACGCATATGCGTTAACGCATGTGTGTGGGCGTTTTTTAAAAATACTTATAAGCACCATGAGTTAACGCATGCATTTTTTGGGAAAAAATTCCTAAGTCCCAAAAATTCCAAAAAACCTCCAGGACCTCAGGGGACATTATTGGCACCCTTAGAAAAACTGATCAGTTTCTCTAAGGGCTTAAAAAAGAGGATGGGCATGTGTGACCCTGGCCATTAAGAGTTGGGTGACAGGTGTAGGCATGGTGGGCTGGGAGCCCTGATACCTTAAGCAACAGCTCAATCTGCTTTTCTGCTCAGCCATAGTCAGGTGACACAAATATCAGCTTCATAAACTATTATTGTTAGAAAATATAAGGATAGTAAAACAAGCAGATAACTAAAAGTCAGTCCAGGGATGTTGGTCTGGAAGCCCTACTGCTACAGGCAACGTACAATAAGAAGACCGAGAACCTACTTCACCATTTAAGCCAATGATACAAGCAGAATGCAGCTTAATAAATTCCTTTATCATGAATGGGCTAGAAGGACATATGCCATGGTCTTCAATATTCCAAAATAATAGAGCTAATAGGTCAACTTCGACTACACCACAGTTCACACTCCTCAAGAACACTTGAGTGAGTAGAGTAGCTGAGATGTGTGTGAGCAGGAGGCTCAAATAAAAAGTAGAGCTACTAGCAGCCTTGATGTACCATATTGTATATCTATAAAGACTGTGTCCACTGTCCATCTGTCTTCTATTCTCCAGACACAATCCATGCCTACTCCATCCTGGCCCCACCTTGTGAGCCTTTCAGAAATAGGGTAATCCTCATACTTCCCTCAGATTCTGAATTCTCTTGCTCCCAAATACCCCCTTCCCCCCCCCACACACACATTGTCGACGTGTGGCTGATGCACTTTGGATTACACACAGCAAAATAACAGCAAACACATCTGAACTACTGTGTACTCCTCAAGTCATGGAGTAGTAATTTAGGCTACCTTCACATTTGCATTCGGTATGTATGCAATCAGATGCAAACGCAGTGCCGAACACAGATATATTGATGTGAACGTATCGCTGATTATCTGCAAGCGTTCACATCAAAATGTCCATAGGAAACCATTATAAGCTGTGAGATGTCGGGAGCCTATGAGGAGATATCGGGAGGAGATGTTGGGAGGAGGAAATGTCAGGAGGAGATGTCGGGAGGAGGAGATGTTGGGAGGAGCAGATGTCGGGAGCAGATTTCAGGAGGAGGAGATGTTGGGAGCAGATGTCGGGAGAAGGAGATGTCGGGAGGAGCAGATGTCGGGATGAGATGTCAGGAGGAGATGACGGGAGGAGATGAGGAAATGATGTGATGATGTCAGGAGGAGAGAAGAAAATCTGTGGCATTCACCTGTATTGCCATCGTGATGGCCCTGCATACTCATTGGGCTCCATATATGATTTGTACATTTGCAGAGGCTTGCGTACAAGTCATGCTTCCCCGAACGCAAAGAAAATGCAACAAGTTGCATTTTTGTGCTCCTAGAAACAACACATGTGGACGCAAACCTGTTCATCCGCAGGCAAAATCATACACCATGCGTCCCCATGTTATACATAGGGACGCACGAAGCATGCGTCACTGCACGCCTTCAGCCCCCTGCGATACGCAGCGGAGCTGAACGCAAATGTGGAACCAGCCTGAGATGTGAGGGTTTGCGTGTGTGCAAGCTTAAGGAAAAAGTGGCCAACCACTGTGACAGAACACACCACCATAAAGCTGTTTCCTAAGTCTCTTGGTTATGGAGTATTGTTTGTATCTCAGCAGGCATCAGCCAGCCTGTCTGAGTGATTCCCCGCAGGCAGCAGTGCTTCTAAGATTTGAAGGAATGACTTACTGACTGGGTTGGAATTTTGGATGGAGATTTGGACACTTGGAGCTGGCTGCTGGACAGGGTAGTGTGCTAAAGGCGTAGAAAAGTAGTGATTGGCTGGAGATAATCTCAAAGCTATAGGTTCTCTTTGTCAACTCTCGATTCATCATTCTGGCTGTGTCAGTGTGTTTCGATTGTGTTACATTAATTATCACGGTTCCAATTATGCTACATCAGTTATCACTGGTACAGCTATGTTACATCAGTCCTTATTAAATCCAGCTCTGCTTCACTAGTCATTACTATTTCAGCTCTACTTGATCAGCTTGGAATCTCCTCTACAGCCCACTCCTCCGTCCTGTGGCTTCAGCGTTACTTATCCATCTAATACTGTATATAAAGCTGAGTGTATGTATGTGTGTATGTGTGTGTACGTGGCTTACCCCGCCCACCCTACATAGCTATGCCCACTCTACATAGCCCCACCCACTCCACATAGCCCCTTTCTCTGTGATGTGACAATAGAATGTGGAATAAAATTTTGCATACACATCCCATTTGACTAAGGGTTTGTCGGCTGGGTGCGGATATGGGGGCAGGTTTTGGGGGTTGGGATGCAGGTTTGGGGGGTGTGGGTGCAGTGGGGGTGTTTTTTGGGGGAGGGAAGTGGTGCGGGTTTAGGGGGGCAAGGGTTGCGAGTTTGGGGTGGCATTGTTTTTGGGTGAGGGTGCAGGTTAGTCATTTTTGCATGGGGTAGTGTGGGTTTGGGGGGAAGGCTTCTTTGGGGGACACAGGCTTTTTGGGGTGGTGGGTTTAGGGAGGTTGCGTGGGGGCAGGTTTGGGGGTGAAAAAGTTTTGGGGTTGGGGGTGATGGGGTAAGTTTGGGTGGAGATGGGGTCTTGGTGTGTGGGGGGGAATGTTTGATACATATAGTGAGCATACATGCACACACAGACATACACTCAGCTTATAACTAAAAACAGTCAGTTACTATGCCCGGGCAACGCCTGGCTCTACAGCTAGTAATATTATAAAACTGTTCTTCTACACATTGGGCTTCCAAGATTCTCTTGTTCAGTTGAGACATAACATCAGACGGACATTATTTTGACTTTGATTTAGTGCACTGGGGTCTAGAATATGTTGATGCAAACCCCAGGAAAGTTCCAAGCATATATGACAAGTAGACACTAGAAAATGCAACGTGATATGACAACCTACGGTATGGGTAGAAGGATTTTTTAAAAGTATTTTGAGAAGATACATTTAGAAAAAATTGTGCTTGACTCTTCCCATTCATTACGGTTAACCCTTTTTGTACTGTCCTGTCTAGTGATGAGCGAGTAGTAAGATATTTAGGTTCGGATAGCTCAAATCGAATACTTTGAAATGTTTCAATATTCGGATCGAGTGAGTTTCCTATTGACTTGCATTGGATGATTTCCAATTGACTTGCATTGCACGAGTAATGAAACAATTCAAAGTTGCATGTGGAAAGAAAACCGGGCACTGACCTTATGTTGCTGCAGTTGAAATTGTGGCACTGAACCAGGTCCAGCGTTGCTCAGCCGTAGGATAATTGTTTATGGATAAAAACAATTCAAAGTATTTGGTTAGAGCTATCTGAACACGAATATTTCACTACTTGCTAATCATTAGGCCTGTCCAATCAGAAGACTGCGAAGAAAAAATTAATGTCCCAGAAAAAGAACTTCTCCAAAAGATTAAGTAATGCTTCAGTAAGAAAAAAATTCCTTCAAAATCTTGGTGTTTTTAAACATCTCACAAAAAAAACTTCATCTGTAAATACTGTAACCTAAGTGTTTGTGTTCACAAAAAGATAGATTGCTCTCACTGGGAGAAACAAAATAACAATCTTGTAGAGAAGGTTTAGCTGTATGCTGGAATGTTCATCGCATATACGCGAATGAAGGCAGAACAATCTTATAGTTGTGATACCTTTTAATAGCTAACAGAAATAAAATAATTGATGTTACAAAGCAGCAAGCTTTCCAGACTTCAAAGTTTGCAGCTTTGTAACATCACTTATTTTATTTCTGTTAGCCATTTAAAGGTATCACAGCTACAAGATTGTAATACCTTAATTCACTTATATGCACTGCGAATTCCAGCATACAGCTAAACCTTCTCTGTATCCCAAATAAACAGACTGTTGATTCTGTAGTCGATTGTTTTATGTTCAACGGAGGGTAATCAATCATGTGATGATGAATGTGTGATGATTATGATAATTACAATTATGTGGTAAAACTATAGGAATACAGATAATATACAGTACATCAATGCTAAACATATCACATAAACAACAATAGTGACAATACATAGCAGAGATAATACAAGAATAATGGACACACATATCACCAAGCTATGACAGTGTACATCACAGAAAGCATAAATTAGCACTGGGTATTTAATTATAGAACAGCTATCACATCATTCAGTGCTGAAGATCCTTAACTAAAATAGAGGAGCTAGATAAACACACATCCCTGCAGACCTAATCTCTATGTAAATGACTGCTATACTATTCTACCAAGGCTCTAGGGCAGGGGTCCCCAAATCCAGGCCTCGAGGGCTGCCAACAGTGCATGTTTTCAGGATCTCCTTAGTATTGCACAAGGGTTGGAATCATTACCTGTGCAGATGAGCACATTAACACCTGTGCAATACTAAGGAAATCCTGAAATCCTGCACTGTTGGCGGCCCTCGAGGCCTGAAGTTGGGGACCTCTACTCTAGGGTATTAGCATTCACACAGGAGTAAGACTTTCATCGGATTGACTTGGCAAACGATGATGCGATTTCACAGGAGACAAAAGCCTTCACGAGCAAGAGAACACATGGTTGCCTACATAAATCCCATCTGGTAGTGATCTCAAAATGGCTGCTAAATTCACAGAGAAGGAGAGGGCGGGCCTGTAGGGCACAGTGTTCTTAAAGGAGAAGACACCTGGATGTGCAGGAATACTGCCAGACAATGCTAAACCTATTTAAACACCATAACAAGATAACATATAATATCTCACAGGTTGTGACAAGTGTCAAATTAGAGGCAGCTTTCTCTTACCGAGTATGAATGGGCAGATTATTATTTTGTTTTTCCCACTGAGGGCAATCAAACTTTTTGAACTGGCTGACGAATACCAAACCTTCATGTTCACAGTAATGCAATGGTAGTGGTTTCTGGGTGGCTGGGGTGAAATTTACTCAAGACATTAATTAAACTAATCACTAATTTACTAGAAAACCTAAGTAATAGGAAGGACATTGTGTTCAATTCAACGCATTCACCATCCTATTGATGAAACAATAGAATGTGGCTATAACCTGTAAGGCTAATAAACAAATCGGCTGTAAAATTCTAGGGAATCAATGCTATACATAGTACAACCGTAATAAGAAGCCAATTTCCTGGCCCTCGTTAGACTGGCTCTAATTGACAAACATTTATAGTCAATACTGCTCCTCTCATCATATACTGCTGCACTTTTTGCCGTTCTACCCATATCTTGACACTTTCACCTACTAACAAGTTTCCCAAATGTGTATTTGTTCTTCCATTTAAGGTTAGAGAGTGGACAAAAAATGTTCTGCATGTTCTCAACTTTGGGTTGTAGAGGATTTGATATTCAGTATACTGAAAGGAAATGAATTCTTTCGTCTCCTTTCCCAAAAGTAGTTATTCACTCCCTCACAACAAATTCAAGAAGGACGGCTGGAAAGGAAAAACAAGGCGCTACCCTAGGGTGTTACCAGCATAACAATTGGAGATGTTCAGAAGGTTTACCCTCACCTGGCTTGGTTGTGAAAGCCACAACCACTATAATAATGTATAATGTGTTTGCTGCAGTCTTCCCAAATAAATTGCACCAATAAAAATAGAATAAAAAGAAAGGGATTCTTGACCGCGCTACAATATAAACAATCAACATTTATGTTTATAAAATGTGATTTTTATTTTCTATGCGTTTCTGGGCTCTCTGGCCCCTTCATCAGGAAAAAATCACAGATCACAGAAACGCGTGGAAAATAAAAATCACATTTTATCAAATAAATGTTGATTGTTTATATGGTAGTGCGGTCAAGAATCCCTTTCTTTTTATTCTATTTTTATTGGTGTCAAAACAAATTCTTTAATTTGTGGGAAATGACAAACATAAGGATCATAAAATACATAGATGTTCAGGAGCAGGAGCAGGTGTAGTCGTCGAGACAAAGTATGACCAAGGTCTTAAAGTGTAACCGCTGTTTAAAGTTTTATTTAACAATAATGTAGAGCAAGTGATTTTAATAAACTATCAAGTACCGTATATACTCGCGTATAAGCCGAGTTTTTCAGCCCAAAAATTGGGCTGAAAAGTACCCCCCTCGGCTTATACGCGAGTCAGTGCTGTATACCGATGTATACATCGGTACATACCGATGTATACATCGGTATACAGCAGCCCCCGCATCCCCAGTAATCCAGGGCCCCCCCAGCGTCTGTCCGGTCACCTGAAAAGCAAACTATACTTATCAGTGTCCGCTGTCCGCGCCCGCTCGCCTCTGCCCGGTCTGCCGTCTGCGATCCTCCATCTTCATGCGGCGTCTTCCGGGTTCCTGTGCTCGTCGCAGGGAATGACGTCATTCCCTGCGACGAGCACAGGAAACCGGAAGACGCCGCATGAAGAAGGAGGATCGCAGACGGCAGACCGGGCAGAGGCGAGCGGGCGCGGACAGCGGACACTGATAAGTATAGTTTGCTTTTCAGGTGACCGGACAGACGCTGGGGGGGCCCTGGATTACTGGGGCCCTGTATACTACCGCTGGGGCTCCAATCTACTACCACTGGGGCTGTATATACTACCACTGGGGCTGTATATACTACCACTGGGGCTGTATATACTACCACTGGGGCTGTATATACTGCTGGGGCCCTGTATACTACCGCTGGGGCTGCAATCTACTACCACTGGGGCTGTATATACTACCACTGGGGCTGTATATACTACCACTGGGGCTGAATATACCTGTGGGGCTGCTGTATACAACACTGGGGCTGTATATACCTGTGGGGGCTGCTGTATACTACCACTGGGCTGTATATACTGTGGGGCTGCTGTATACTACCACTGGGCTGTATATACCTGTGGGGCTGCTGTATACTACCACTGGGGCTGTATATACCTGTGGGGCTGCTGTATACTACCACTGGGGCTGTATATACCTGTGGGGCTGCTGTATACTACCACTGGGGCTGTATATACCTGTGGGGCTGCTGTATACTACCACTGGGGCTGTAATACCTGTGGGGCTGCTGTATACTACACTGGGCTGTATATACCTCTGGGGCTGCTGTATACTACCACTGGGGCTGTATATACCTGTGGGGCTGCTGTATACTACACTGGGGCTGTATATACCTCTGGGGCTGCTGGATGCTACCACTGGGGCTGTATATACCTGTGGGGCTGCTGTATACTACCACTGGGGCTGTATATACCTCTGGGGCTGCTGTATACTACCACTGGGGCTGTATATACTTCTGGGGCTGCTGTATACTACCACTGGGGCTGTATATACCTCTGGGGCTGCTGGATACTACCACTGGGGCTGTATATACCTTGTTCTGGGTTATGCTGCTGTATACTACCATGGGGCTGTATATACCTCTGGGGCTGCTGTATACTACCACTGGGGCTGTATATACCTCTGGGGCTGCTGTATACTACCACTGGGGCTGTATATACTACCACTGGGGCTGCTGTATACTACCATGGGGCTGCTGTATACTACCTCTGGGCTGCTGTATACTACCATCTGGGGCTGCTGTATATACTCTGGGGATGCTGGTATACTACCACTGGGGGCTGTATATACCTACCTGGGGATGCTGTATACTAACACTGGGGGCTGTATATACCCTGGGGATGCTGTATACTACTACTGGAGCTGCTGCTGTATATACCATGGCTGCATGTGATACACACTGGGAGGCTGCTGTATACTACCATTGGGGCCTGTATACACATGCTGGGGGCTGTATACCTGTGCTGGAGTCCACCCTCGGCTTATACACGAGTCAATAGGTTTTCCCAGGTTTTGGGGGCAAAAGTAGGGGGGTCGGCTTATACACGGGTCGGCTTATACACGAGTATATACGGTATGCTTTATTAGAAAATTCTGGTTGAAAACTATTCAGAAACCTTCCGAAATGTGTACCCACTAGACCAGAGGTCCCCAACTCCAGGCCTCAAGGGCCGCCAACAGTGCAGGTTTTCAGGAAATCCTGAAAACCTGCACTGTTAGCGGCCCTTGAGGCCTGGATTTGTGGACCTCTGCACTAGACTGTCTGTGAAGCAGACATATGTTCATTATGAGTCACATCCGTCTTCAGTGAAGATGGGGCATGTAACCATATAAGGAAAAAAGGGCTTGGCCTACACTACTGACTGCAGCTGGTGAGGAAACAATGTATCATATTAGCTCAGATAACAGCACAGTTGCTAAACAATGTCAGAGTTACAGGATCAGTGCAAGCTTGTGCCAAGGAAAGATCTTTCACTGACTTCACACAGCTCAGTCACAATCTCTGTTAACCCCTTTTCTGCTGGCTCCCCACACAGCTCACTGTCAGCCTGCTCTCAGGAGCTGTGGAAATACACACACAGTGCTGGCAGAACATTAGCCACACCCACACAGCCATAAAATGCAGTTTTTAAAAGAGCACAGAAAAATTTGAGAAAATAAGTCAAATGGCACAAAAAATCTTAGCTGCTATGTGACTCATCATTAACAATCAGTGCAGAATTATTATTATTATTTTTTTTTATTCAAAGAAATTAAATTTATACTTTAAGGATACAAAAGCAGCAGATAGGTCAAAATGTTGATGAAATCAGAACAAAAGTCAAAGAACAAGTAAGCATCTATTTATATAATCTCGAGTTTCCCGTATCCGGCCACTGTGCGGCTATTACGGCATGCACCACGGCCGGATACGGTGCGAGTGATGGCACGCATGCACCATCGCGAGACGCCGCTTTCCTAACACTTGCGCGGTGGACACCAGGAGTGAAGGCTCGAACGCCTCCTAGGAACCCCCTGCACATGCGCCGTCGCTACCGCCGTCACGCCGGAAGCATCGCGAGCGATGGCGCACATGCGCCATCGCGAGCCGCCGCTTTCCTAACACTTGCGGCGTCCTGGCAACCCCGGTGAAGAGGGAATAGAAAGAGAGTGAGAGGGCTGAATGAGAGCATGGGGGGACAGAAGGCCAAAAAGAGAACACAGGGGGGCAGAAAGAGAACACATGGGGGGACAGGGGGGCTGAATGAGAACACCAGGGGGGGCAGAAAGAAACATGGGGACATGGGGCAAGAAAGAGAACACATGGGGGGACAGGGGGGCACAAAGAGACCACATGGGGGTCGGGGCAGAAAGAGAACACATGGGGGGACAGGGGGGCAGAAAGAGAACACATGGGAGAGAGGGATCTGAAAGAGAGGACAGGGGGCCAGAATTAGTACAGAGGAGGGGACAGAAAGAGAGCATGGGGGGACGGGGGACAGAAAGAGTACACAGCGCGTGCACGGATGGACAGATCACCGAAGGAGATAGCTCTCGGAGGAAGAGAGCGTGCACGTAAGGAGAGAAAGCGCACAGAGGGAGACACAGCGCACGCACAGAGGGAGAAAGGGTGCATGGAGGAGCTGACACAAGGGGATGACAGCTCAAAGGACATATCATAGAGGGAAGAGAGACCACATACAGGGAGGACAACACAAATAAGAGAGTAGATGAAGGGAAAAAACTGTACAGTGGGGTACAGAGACAGCACACAGGGGGAAGATCGCTGAAGGGAGAGTGCACATGAGAAAAGAAGACAGCATGGGGGGGGGAAGGTGGACGGAGGGAAAGACAGCTGCTCCTCGACCCACAACAGAGCCCGCCCCCACCGTAACATCACTGCCCTCCCGATGCGATAGCATCGGGCCTATTTCTAGTCAATTATAAGTATCAAAACCAGAAATTTGTGAAATCTGAATAGCCCAACACTGTTTGATGTAAATAAACATAAAACCTTGGTTACTGCACTCGTTTTCTACATTAATCTAAATCCCTGCCAGGGGAGAGATAAAAACACAATAAAGCCTGTACAATAACAGGGATAAATATACACTCAATTAATTACCCTGCTATAGAGATGTGATCAGCGGGTCAGAAGCAACACATTCACCAGGGAGAAATCAGCTGAACTCCAGATAATGAAAACCAAGGAGTCGTCAGGTGAGCGGTGCCTCCGCCAGCAGGGGATCACAAGCAAATCTCCACATTCAGGAGGGTCCGGGACGGCAAAACGGTGCTGTGCAGGTATATCCTGCACAGAGAGACAGGCTTGCCTTCTTAAAACAGTCAGACTGTGGAATGCCTAACCACAAGTAATAATGGCCGACACTATATCAGCACTTAAAGAGAACTAACCACAGGATTCAGTACTATAAAGTGAAGACTGTGCTTTACAGGCTCTGGGATTCTGAATACAATCAGAACTTTACTTGAATGACTCCATGTTTGATTGCCGAGAAAAGTGTTAGAAAACTCCTGGAAGACAGGGCAACAGAGGATTGATGTGTGCAGCACTAGGGTTGTTTTTCGTTCCTTCTCTGTGGGCATGCCTTTCGGCTATATGGCAATCCCTCCCCTCCCTCTTATCTCTTTCAGTTTTTGGCTCCTGTGCACTGTGACTATACTCCAGCCACAGAGTACCTGACAAAACTGAAAGTAGAGATAAGAGGGAAAGAGGTTTTGGTTTACACCAAAATGTATGCTCACAGACGAGGAAAAAAGAAACAACTCCAAACAGTGACTAAGTGCTGCACACATCATTCATCTGCTGCCCTGTTTTCCCGGTGTTTGATAACACTTTTCTTTGGAATCAAACATGGAATTATTCAAGTAAAGGTAAGATTGCATTCAGCCTCCCAGTGTCTATAAGGCACCGGCTTCACTCTATAGCCATAAATCCTGCTGGTTGGTTCCCTTTAAAAGATGTGCATGCTTTTTGTATAACAAATGAAATTTTGAGAAAGGTTCAACTTGATGCACCTGTCGTTTTTCAACCTATGCAATTACTGTATGTAAAACTGCAATGTTATGGAGTGGGACTGTGCAGTGGAACAAGTAAGCAGCAGTGAGTATAATATTTTTTTAATTTACATAATTGTTTTCATGAGATCATCTATTTAAGCAAACCTGGGTAGCCCAATTCATATTTTGATATTAAAGGGGTTGTCCAGTCTCAGACGAAAAGTCTGCAGTTACTCTATATGACTGCAGACAGTCAAATTGTGATGGTGTGCATTGTGCACACTGTCACTACTCCCCTGTATTCATCGGTCGAGAATTGCATTCATGTGCCAGGTGGTCTTTTCAGACTTTTTTCAGTTTTCTTCTATTGAAATAATCCAGTGATGAGACTATTCAGCATCTGACTGCAAGGATTTCAATTGCATACATGGTGTCACTTTACTGCCCACCCGCATTGTGAATACAGAGGAATCGTGCCATGAGCACACTGTCAGGATTTGGCAATCTGAAGTCACATGAAGTTACTGTACACTTTTCTTCTATGAAGACACCCCTTCTAATTACTGGACAACCCCTTTAATTACACTGGGGAATAAATTAAAAAAAAAAATGTTTTGGTGCCTAAGGTATCAGGCTTCATTTCATTATATTCAGTCCGCTGAATCAGAATATGTCAATCATTCTTTTTAGAAGCTCTACTTTTTGAAAAAATGTAGTTGCCCACGCATAAATTGAGGATTTTTTTCCCGAAAGGGGCATTAATTGTATTGTCGAATCAAAGATGATCTGTAAGGTATGTGACAAATATGTGAATACTTATTAAATGTAATACTCACCCTCTAGTGACTTCATCCTCTAATGCCGCCATTACGGTCATTCTCCAGTGATTTGTGATTTGCTGGCAGCTGTATTGTTTCATGGAGCGTGCCAGAGGTCATAACTCAATACATCTCTATGGAGACCTCATTCTGGCCTTGTCCTAGCCTTGTTCTGGCCTCCTTCTGGCCTTGTCCTAGCCTCCTTCTTGCAACGTTCTGGCCTCGTTCTGGCTTCATTCTATCCTCATTCTATCCTCCGTCTGGTCTCATCCTAGCCTCTTTCTGTCCTCTTCCTAGCCTCCTTAGGGTCTCACCCTAGCCTCCTTCTAGCCTCATTTTGGCCTTATTCTAATCTATCTCTTGCCTCATCCTAGTGTCTTTCTGTCCTCATTCTGGCCTCATTCTAATCTCCTGCTGGCCTCATTCTAGCCTTTTTCTGTCCTCTTCCTAGCCTCCTTCTGACCTCACCCTAGCCTCCTGCTGGATTTGTTCTATCCTCCTTCTGGCCTCGTCCTAGCCTCCTTTGATCCTCAAACTGGCCTCATTCTAATCTCCTTCTGGCCTCATCCTAGCCTCTTTCTGCCCTCTTCCTTGCCTTCTTCTGGTCTCACCCTAGCTTCCTTCCTGGATTTGTTCTATCCTCCTTTTGGCCTTGTCCTAACCTCCTTCTGGCCTCATTCTGGCCCGTCCTGGTCTCACTCTAGCTCCATTTAGGTTCTCATAAACTTGCATTGGAAGCTTGCTATGTAACTTCTGACTTTTCGCCAGTCAGAAGTTACAGTCACTAGATGGCGCCGCAGGTCAGGAGCAGAGTTGGTTAGTGGTGAAGATGCCGGAAGGTGAGTATATGTCCGGGGGGGATGAGGCTTAGATTTACAGCGCCGCTCCAGTGTTGAAAATAAATGTTGGAGTGGTGCTTTAAATATCATAACCACCAATTTTTTTATTCCCAGGTGTTATTCATATTATTAGGTACTTTGCCTTGGAAATTATTTACCCATCTTATTATTGCTTTATTCTGTAAGAAAATTAGATCACACCAGATAGAATTAATTTTTCAATCACAATGACAATGTCTGAAGACGTAGGGCACATACCAAAAATTAGTAAAACACCAATGTATTTATTAATCATAGGAAAACACGTCATACAATGTAAAGATAAAAATGACATTAAAAATTAAAAAACAGCCTATAAATATACTGTGGAGAGCAAATAGCACAGAACCAACATAAGGTGAAACATATAGTACCATAATACAAATACATTATGCGAAAGTGATGAGAGAGGAATAGAAAAGGAGATTTTTGTGTACTCACCGTAAAATCCTTTTCTCTTAGCCTCTAATTGGGGGACACAGACCGTGGGTGTTATGCTGCTGTCCACTAGGAGGCGACACTAGGCAGAATCTGAAAAAGATTAACATTGGCTCCTCCTCTGCAGCATTACACCCCTGGAAGAGGAAATGCTTCTCCAGTTTTGTGCTAAAGCAGTAGGAGAGTTAACAGATAATAACAAGGACACAGGAAGTCTACGTAGGTAACCTGTGTAAACAAATATAGTTAACAAGGTAATAACAGTGTAACAAGGCCTGAATTCAAACAGGCACGTGTGTAAACAGTTAAGGGTTAGCAGAGTAACACTAGTACCACAAGGCCTGTAACTAAGCAGGTGCATGTGGAAAACAGTGAAGAGATAACGAAGTAATAATCGTATAACAAGGCCTGTAACTAAACAGACTCACAGAACTACAAGGTCTGGAACTAAACAGGCACAAGTTCAAACAGTTAACAGAGTGACAATAGGCAAACATGTGTAAACATGTTAACCATGTAACAGCTGAGAAGCTATGTGAGAACTGTAGAAAAAGGCCCACAAGGGCAACGGGGTGGGTGCTGTGTCCCCCAATTAGAGGCTAAGAGAAAAGGATTTTACGGTGAGTACACAAAAATCTCCTTTTCTCCTTCGCCTCATTGGGGGACACAGACCGTGGGACGTCCCAAAGCAGTCCCTGGGTGGGAAAAAACGATGGAACTAGTAATGCCGAACCTGGTCAGCGAAAAACTATGTACCTACAGGAGGGCTGCTGCCTCCTGGAGGACACATCTACCTAGACCTGCGTCTGCCAAGGCCTGAGTGTGAGCACTGCAGTGACTTGTAGATGTGTGTAGGCTGAGCCACCTGGTTGCCTACGACACCAATGTGCTGACGCCTGGGGCCGGACGGCCTAGGAGGCCCCCACGGCCGTAGTAGAATGTGCCCCGACACCAGCAGGAAGGGGCGGCTTTTTGAAGGTATAAGCGTCCTGGATGGTTGGTGGAATCCATCTAGCTATAGTAGCCTTAGAGGCTGACGTGTCTTTATATCGGACCTCTGGAAGAAGGAAGAGAGAATCCAACTTCCTAAAAAGGTGCTGTCCTGGATACATAGATGCGTAGGGCCCTGACGAGGTCCTACAATGTAAAGCCTTCACGACCCAATGGCCTGGAACCAGGCACAGAGCTGGCAGAGAGAGGTCTTCATTTAGTCGGAAGAAGTACCCCGCCAGTGGAAGAAAGGATGGGATCGGCGAAGGGCAACATTGTCTTGGTGGAAGACCAGACAAGGAGATTTACCTGAGAGTGCTGTAAGTTCCGATACTCTGCAGGAAAAAGTAATTGCCACCAAAAACCACCACTGTTAGTATGAGAATGCTCAGGGGAGTGACCCATAGAGGCTTAAGGGATGGTTCTTGTACAGCCGTGAGGAGAAGGTTTAGGTCCCACGGGTGTAGCGGCCTGTTGAATGGGGGAATCAAATGGCAAACCCCTCGAAGGACGGAGTTCCTTGAGGTCTGGGAGTAAAACGTTTGTGGAAGAAGGTGGAAGGGGCTGAAAACTGCCCCTTGAAAGAACCCAAGGACAGGCCTGAATCCAGGCCCGATTGAGAAAACTGAGAATTCTTGGCAGGGATAGGGCCAAAGTGAATGGCTTCTAAAGGTGCACCAAGCAACCAAAAACAAATGTTCATGTGCGACGGTAAATGGTTGAGGAGGCTGGTTTCCTCGCTCTCATAATGTTCGCCACAATATCCTAAGAAAACCCAGCTTGGTTAAGACCCAGGTCTCAACAGACATGCCGTCAATACAGAGTTGAGGAATTCTGACGGTATAACCTGTCTTGAGAGAGTGAGTCTGGACTGTCTGGTTGGACAGTCCGGCAAGCGCCATGGTACGGCTGCTATGAGTGAGAGACGGAAACGGATCCATCCCTGGACTGGTGTGTGTGGTCCCAATGACTGTGGGTCATAAGACCTGGTCCTGAAGGCTGGAATCACGAGTACCTCATCCGGGGTTTCCTAGCATCGGTAGATTCATGGGACAACGTGAGAGTGTGGGAAACACTCCCTTGAGGTAGTCCCCTTGCGGGCGAAGAAAAACCACTTCCCGGTCATCTACAGCCAGCGTGTGACCGGCTTATAGTGCCGAGTTTGTGGATTCCGCCCAGTGAAGTACATGATGAACTTCATCCGTTGCCTGGAGACTTCTGGGTTCCGCCCTAGTGACTGACATATGTCACAGCCGTGGCATTGGCTAAAGGACTTCAGTGTTAGGACTATTTCCGGAATCTTCCGTATATTCATGGGCATTTTTGACTCCGGGCGGGATCACTCGCCTTGTGTACTGTGATGGGGGACGCTGCACCCCATCGCGTCAGGCTCGTGATAGTGGTTAAACTGTTCAGCGTGGTGGAACGAAAAACCTTCCCCGTATGATAGAAAGAGTGGTCAGAGCCACCGGGGGGAGGGGGGAGACCGCCTACTTTCAGAGGACAGGTGAAAAACTCCTGTCGAGTGATTGAGGTTCTTGTTCCTTGAATTGAGAATGGAGAGTGTGAAGGCGGTCTGAGATGCAGCTGTGAAATATTAAACTGTTGGAACCGGAGTATAATTGTGGAGGTTGTTATAGTGTCTACAGTGCTGAGACACTATGTTCGCAGTCCACGAGGATCAGAGTTTTGGATAGGCAGAACGTCCAAGTACGGAAGGATGATGACACCCCTGGAGTGAGGGGTAGTCATGACGTCTGCCCTGACCTTTGTGAGCACTGAAGGAGCTGTAGTTGAATCGAAACGGGGGAGCCACTAATTAAGTGTTCCTGTTTGAATGCAAATCTGATGAAACTTTCGGTCAGTAGCTGCATAAGAATATACGGGTAGGCGTCCTGTATATCTATGGGCGGAAGGAATATTAATCGTTCTTTGGAAGCAACGTAGAGTGGCGATACCATGTGGGATAAGTTATCCGGACATGTTAGTTTAGTTGTTTCAGGTCCAGTACGGATCGTAATGTATCTTCCTGATTGGCCACAGATAGGTTGGAAAACGCTCTTTGCGTGATACGGTTACAGCGACTCCTGAAATGAGGAGAGGCTTTACAGGGTGGAAAAAGTACTTGAGCCTTTAGGCAGTGGAGACGATTTGGTCTCGGATTGATGAGACTGACTCTGTCAGGATGAGCTACGCTTCTGGGTATCCTGGGACAGGTACCTGCGTGGCGACCGAGTACTCGTCAGTGTCGGTCTAAGTCTTGACCGACCTTAATAAATACTGAAAGGAGCGGTCGTCCAGGTTTGCACTGAGGGAGGGAAGTGCCCTTGCGTCTCTTAGCATCTGAAGTTATCTTGTCCAGCTGTCCTTCGAACAGGTGTCCTCTGAAGGATGGAAGAAACTGTGAGGGGCTTCTTAGAGACCACGTCCATTCTTCCCTTCCCGTACCCAGAGGGCACATCTAAGGGAATGGCATTGTGAGCTGCTATTGCTGAGCAATTGGCAACGTGCAGGGCTGCGCGCATTAGGTAGTCAGCTGAGGTGGCGACTCGAGTTGTTTGGGTCGTCAGAGTAGGGCGGCGGACGAGGCATTCAATATTGGTTGACCTGCTAATGCTGTGATGGCTATCTCTGCCCCGACTGAAGCGAATCTTGTCCGTGTCAGTCTAGATGTGAACTAGCCTAATGAATTCCGGTTGGAATGCAGTTTGCCGACGGCGCTTGAAGGACCGCCTGGCTGTGCGCTGAGGGAGGGAAATGCTTTGGTCTCCCATGGCATCTGAATGCAATGTGACCAGTTGTCTTCTGGACAGACGTCCCTGGATATGGGAGGCCTGTGAGGGACTGAGGCTACAGTATATCTTAGAACTTCCAATAGAGCGACAGTCTGGCGGCTCTAGGACTAAGGACGTATTGAGATCTGAGTCGTGTTAAATTGGCCTTCTGAGGGCAGGACTGGTCTGCTGCCTGTAGCGCCTTTACTGTGGCATTATCGTCCACATTATGTCCAGTATGGAGCCACAGTCGGGAGGAAGTATGCCGAGCCTCTGATAATTATAATAATATTTATCCATTTATATAGCGCTATTAATTCCATAGCACTTTACATACATCCAGAAATACATATATATGTATCTATATATATATATAATATATACACACACAGGTGTAGAGGATTTGAACTTGGAAACCCGCAGGTGCAAGGTCCGTATCACTATCCTCCAGGCTACAATGCTTTGTGCTGCAGGGGAAAAAACATGCAGAGCCGCAGCAGGGAGGGAGCCCTGCTTGGCTTCGTTGCAGAGAGTGTGCAGCGTGAGATCCAGCGCCGCCAGCACTGCTGAACAACATGGCTGGAGGATTCGGGGAGGACTCCTCAACCTAGTATTCCCAGGGAATTCTGGGGAAGGGGGGCGGCATATGACATGGAGTCTCGACCGCAACCGTGCCACCCTACAGTGGGAGCCGGGGATGAAGCATGTCAGATCCCATGACATTGATGAGGGCACTGCGGACACCGCAGACCGGTACCCCCCGGGCAGGCTACTGTACAGCCCCTTTCCCCTGTGTGCCTGCATGTTGCGGCAGGGAAGAGGTCCTGTGATGCTCCCAGTGCTTACGGGCCCCAGTATAGTGGGGCTGCAAGCATCATGAGCGGCTGTACAGAGTACCCTGCACTTATATCTGAAGTGCAGGGATCTGTGTATTCAATACTAGATGCGGGGAAGATGCCTTAGTATCTTTTATTATATGGCTGTCATTATACATCAGATGCCCCCATCATGGCCGCAGTAGAGGGCTGCACAGAAACCAGGAGGGGGGCGGAGCGTGCAGGGAAAAGAAACTCTGCTCCACAGTGGCCTGCACGCTCCGTTCCGCCCCCTCCATGATGCTGTTCGCGTCATCCGGGGGCGGGCCGGGGGCGGGGAAAGAGGCGGCGGCTTCGCTCTAGGCCGAAGCCGCGGCCTCTAGTAATGTACCCAGGCCGCAGATGATGCGCGGCCGGCGCGGAGACCCGCGGAGGGACCGGAACTGACCCGGATCCCCGCGGTCCCCAGGTATAGTGCGGCGCTGTCCCTCACAGGAGAACCCAGGTACTGGGTCTCCTGGAGCTCGGCCTTACATACAGCTGCCGGCAGAGGCAGCTGCTGGACCCCCGGCCATTATGGCGCCAATGTGGTGGCGGCTCCCGCCGGAGGACCCTAGGTCAGGGTCTCCTGGGACATGGCCATATATGCAGGTGCCGGCTTCCAGGGGCATGGTGCTGGCCTGCAGGGACATAGGGAGTCTGTGCTCCATGTAATAGGTGCCTGTACTGCCGGACATGATGTCCTCCGGCCCCACCAGGAGCACACAGCAGGGCTGGGGCTCCTGGGATATGCAGCCATGGGATGTGCAGCCCATCAGAAGCACTCAGCGTGGCTGAGGCTTCTGGATTACTCTGCAGCTGGCCTGTGACCTGTGGTGCCTCAACCTAATAGTCCCACAGGGGTGATTAGGGAGGGTGCTGGCTGCCCCGCTGCTGGTCCCTTGGCACCCTCAGGAGTACACAGCGAGGCTGTGAGTCCTGGGTGTACTGCAGCGAACACGCTGCCGCTGAAGTCCATGGAGTGGCTCAGCAGGGCTGAGGACTCCTGGGGTGCTCCGAGTGCTGCACCTGCTGGCTCTACCTGTGGTGTCTCAACCTAAATGAACCCCAAAGGGGAATTTAGGGAGGGATGCTGCTCCACCATCAGAGGCCTCGTCCGTCACCTCGACCTCAACCCAATGACCCCAACAGTGGTGAAATGGGGAGGGAGGACCGTTGTCTCAACTTCAACCCAGCGCCCCCAACATTGGGGGGCCGAGGAAGGAGCGGCATGTTAGGGGGAAAAGTCTACCTCAACCAGGCGCCCCAACAGTGGGTGGCCGAGGAGGGACCATGCCGGGAGTCTCGTTAGAGACCCACTTTTCTTCTTCTTGAAGTAAAACATCAAAAAGTGAAAAATTTTAGGAGCAATAAAATTTGTGTGTGCCTCCTACAAGACACTAAGCAAAAACTGGAGAAGCATTTCCTCTTCCAGGGGTGTAATGCTGCAGAGGAGGAGCCAATGTTAATCTTTTTCAGATTCTGCCTAGTGTCGCCTCCTAGTGGACAGCAGCATAACACCCACGGTCTGTGTCCCCCAATGAGGCGAAGGAGAAAATAGACTATAAAGTGATTGGTGTAAAATAAACACGTCATACCAATATTTACGAGATGAACAAATCTTATAAAATTCAAATTCCCCAAAAACTTAGTGTGCAGAGAATGTATCCACTGCAAAACGAAACAACTCGAAAACCTCCAATTGCCTATGAGCAGCGCAACCGTGTAGAGCCGGCTGTCAGTACAGTGAAAGATGACTGCAGCCGGTCTGTGCACGCTCTCCTTACTGAAGGCCAGCAGCTCCAGGGGAGATTTAAATTCATTTTCTCCCAGTAGCCACATTTCAATAATGCGGCTGTCACACATATTATATAGTCTCTGAGAGTTTCTCTGCAATAGTTAAATAGAGTTAATTTCCTTCAGTCTCTTAAGGGTTAACTTTTGTGGCTCAGCAGCACTAAATGCTGTGTGTATCAGGTGAATTGGTTGCTCACTCCCCCATCCTTTAAGTAGTCCCACGACCCATCAGCTGGTGTCACTAAAAGAATTCATTCACTCATTGACCTATAAGCTGTGTTATGCTGTGTGCAGTTTCTTCTAGAGCTTTCAGAAGGTGTCTTTCCTTTGGACTTGCTGTTGCTATCCAAATCCCTGGGTGACGTTGCTGTGTTTATCTTGGTCCCTAAGTGGAGGTGAGGGGGTTATAGCCTAGGGCAGGTCAGCAGCAGGGCAAGGATGGTGGCTTAGACATCCTCACCTTTAAAGTACTTCTGAGAACAGGGTATGCTAGGGTCCCCCAGTCTAAGTATAAAACTAGTTTTCCTGTTCGCCTTTAACCCATCACTGCCATCCTGCTTCTATACCCCTTCATCCGTTATAACCACCCATGACAGCGGCTAGGCAGCATTGCAGCACTGTATATCTGCAGATTAATTCTATGTCTGCAGAATAATAAAATTTTCCCAGATGATACATTTCTTTTAACCATTTTTGTGCGCAAAAAGTCACAGGTTTCACAAAGCATTGCAAATATAGTGCAAAAAATGTCTGGTATACGTAGAAAAAGCATTTGCATACATATTAAAATAAACAAGTAATTGAAAACAAAGAAAATAGACTTCAAAATAGAAAAATGATTTTTGTCCATAGAAAAAAGAAAAATGGAACAAAACACAAAATACTCCATAAAAAACAGGGGCAAACGCAATAATCAACTGGGCTATAATGGCAAAATCATTTTCCAGTACTTCTGCTTTTTCTAGTGCTGCTTTTGTTGTAGCTAGAGATGTGCTAATTAATTTTCTGACATTTGAGGTTTCAACATGAATTCAAACAAGAGATATGTCTGTTTGTGTGGTCATGCGGACTTCTCCATAATGCCGTGCAGCTGTGACATCCTGCAGATTATCACCCCTTGTCTCACACTCCTGTAGAGTGTAAGCTTTTATGGTCAGCAGGATTTTATCTCTCTTCTGCTTTCTTCTCTCTTTTCTCCTTTTCCTCTTCTCTCCTCTTCTCTCTTGTCTATCTCTGCTCTCTTCTTGTAATGCTCACCAGGAGTGTGAATGTCCAGGGGTGGACCTACTGGACCATAGGGTGAGCTGTGGCAGCTGACTACCAGGGCAGGGACAGATTTTTGCACAGTCTCTGGTATGGCAGGCAAGTTTCCCAGGGACCGATGTGGCTACAGATACTGGAGTAAGCAGGTGCATGCTAGGTTGGCAATGGCCGGCAGGTACAGGGCCCAGCAGGACACAGGGACAGGTAACGAACAAAGGGCCAGACAACTATCTAGACAGAACAACACTGACCTAACTAAGGATGTTAATCAGGCACCTCCCCTAGTGGGAGGATGCCTTATACAACTAGTGCCACTCAGCCATTGACTGAAATTAATTTCCTGGAAATAGTGTGCTGACCCTTTAAATGCAGGGTAGGAATGCAGATGTGCACCTTGGTGCATTCCCGGGAAATCTTCATGCTGTGCACAAGACCCGAGAGCAGGAAGAGACAGCAGCACATGTGGACGGCAGTGAGGAGGAGAGGAAGCATTGGGTACGGCCGCAGTGGTGAGTAAGCTAGCGTCACTGCTGCATGGAGGCAGCATAGCACAAAGATGTCAGAAGTTCTGTACCCCCACCTTATGCCCCCTCTTCACCAGGCCAGAAGGAAGCTTCTTCTCTAGTGGGATGTCTTCCAAGTTGGTAAACAGTTTAACTGGCTGGTCGTAGAGGTAGGCAATATGACTGTTCTATGGGAGACTTCATTTTGGTCCCCCATTAGCAGACAGAGCTGAATTGCAAAATAGACACCTTCAGGGGTTCAGGAACCAGACATCTTCCATGGAAACTCTGTCCACAATAGAGCTCCTCTCCAGAGCTCCTGTTGAGGGCAGTCTCATAGGTAAGGAACCAGGGCAGACCAAGGAGTAATGGGGAGGTCAAGTTCAGGAGTACAATAAAGGAGATCTTCTCCAAATGTAAGGCTCCAACCTGTAATTCCACTAGTTCAGAGACAAAGTAAATAGGTTTTAACCAAGGTGCTCCATCGATGGATGACACAGTCCAGGGACTCCGGACACGTCGAATGGAAATCTGGAACCAATCCAACTCTGCTTGCTGAAAGAAGTTTCTAGCACATCCGGAATCCAGGTTGGCTCTCTCAGAACACTGCGTACCTCCAAATGACATGGATATGAGTTAATGAGGGACAGGATTTATTCTTGACAAGGTAGTACCTCCTACAGTCCTCAGGCTTGGAATTCTCGGCATAGATGAAGTTATTCCCCAAAACTGCACTAGAAATACAGGTCTTTGGCATGGCGGTGTTCTTGACTGTCATAAGGGCATGGAAATCAGATAGCATGATAGAGAAGAATATGGTAAGGTGTTCTAGGGAGATAGTCTGCTCCTTAAACTGAGGTCCTTTGCTCACCCTGCCCCAGAGATACCTCTGAAGGTAAGGCGGTCTTAGTCACTAACTTAGCCCTATGCTACTAACAAGCTCTAGACTAAGAGCCCCTACCTCCACCCACGGACCAGGAAAACACCGCAACTCCATGGATAAAAACTGCAGCAGCAAGAGCATGCACTTCCTGACTGCATGAGATTCTGGTAGAAATGAACTCTATCAGCAATGTCATCTGGAGGAAAGGAATGTTATTTAAAGGCAAGAGGTATAGTCATTTAAGTCAGCTGGCATACTGAGAGCAGCAGCCTGGAGCCGCCTCACATTGCAATACAGCAGCATCTGCAACATAACACTAAATATGCTAAAGGATTAACATGGGCTGTGAAGTAGTCCACATGTGACAGTACCCCCCTCCTTTATGAGGGCCTCTGGACCTAAACAGGCACATCAGTAAGGGGTTCACGACTTCTGAATATAGATCTACATTTAACTAAAACCCACACAAAATCATGCACTCTCAGTTCTGGATCTGAATGTTTATTAACATACATCTGATCATAGTTAGAGGGTACCTCCTTGGGAAGGCAGAAAATGGAGGTGTCACTCCGAACCCCAGGACACCCTTCTTGGGGTGCACAGTAGGAGTGACTGCTCTTCCCTGACCCCTCTTTGTAGGATGATGTTTATACCTAGCAGTAGCTGTACCACTACTCTCTGGTAGGCACTTAACCACCTCCACCGAAGACAAACTAGCAGATTTGATAAATATGGCAGTGACAGTAGTATTGTGGCAATTATTCTGACAGAACTTGCCAAAACTAACTACTTTTTTTAACCGCCGCTAGCCCAACACCGGGTTACGCTTTCCCAGGCACGGAAGACCCAAAACAATGGGCGTAGGCAGATTCTCCAAGGCGCAGCAAGACATACTCCTTGAGAAGAGCTCCTTTACACAAGTTTACATTATGTACGATCTCGGAAACAATCCCCTGGATGAGAAGAGCAGAGTTGATAGTAGAGAAAGAAAACAGCTCCTGGCAATGCACTACCATTTAGACTATGGGTTTGTACAAAGCGACAATCTATCAAATTGACTTCTGCTCCACTATCCACCAAGACGGAAATAGTAACTGCCTTTCCACCAATCCCTATTTCAGCAGAAATGGTCGGCTTAGACATAGAAATGGTGGCATATGAGGCTCATTAGCCATTTTGGAAAGGAGCAGACAGACCTTAATGTAATGGTCTGAACGACCGCAATAGTAACATGTCCCTTGTTGTGAGGGGTCTGTCCAACCTAATGTCAAGGAACATTGCAGACTCCAATGACTTTGGAACAGCATGCTGAGTCATAGTGTCTTGAAACCTTGTTGAAATCCAGACAGCACTGACTCCTGAGGGCAGCCTCATTACACTAAGTGTCAGTGGACCACCTCCTGAACTAGAGCATTACTCCTCGTCTGGCTGCGCTGCCTCTGAGTTAAGTAAGTTTAGACTCAGCAAGAGACGCCATCAGGGTCTCCAACACCAGTGCCATGGTCACAAAGAACTCATCACCGACACAAAAATGGAAAATCGGATCCGGCAGATAGAGGAAGGCTCCAGGCCTGGGGATCCCCTAAGAAGTAGGGACATAATAATCACGACTACACTACTGTCTTCTTCATCTTCTTTGAAGAACGAGGATGGAGCCTAAAGTATAGTTTACAGGCCTCTCTGAACACCTTAAACATATCTCTTCCCCCAGAAAATCTGTCAGGGGGAGAAATATTTTGTTCTGACAGAGCCATGGCGTGAGCTGAGACCATTTGTAACTGATGCACCACCTGGTTATGTAAATCCAAAACCTCCTCAGAGAATTCCCGCATTAGGCGGGCAAACGTTTTGTTGAAGCTATGTGTGCTTTTGAAAAAATGTTAGGGTTGATGATAATGTCACGCGGGCAGGGTAATCAGGGAGCAAGATGGAGAAGAATGGGCTAAGGTGTTCTAGGGGGCTAGTCTGACGCTTACACTGGGGTCCCTAGAACCTCCTGCCTCAGATGTCAGGAGCCACAACTGGAAACTGAGGACCCAGTGGTTTCTGAAGAAGTAGATGCAGACGTATAATCCCTTGTCACGAGACACCTCTATTAACCTCTCCTGGAACCTGAGGTCAACCTGAGTAGACAGAGTTTCCAGGTCATCTAAGGTCAAAGGAACTTCTCAACTGGACAGCTCATTCTTAATTCTTGCTGATAATCTCTCCCAGAAGATGGCTACTAATGCTTCGTTATTCCAGCCTGGGTCAGAAGACTGGGTGCAGAACCCATACACAATTGTTCAGAAATAGCCAGCACCGAATAGCCTTAAAATGGTTGTTCTTTATTATTTATGTGGCACCCCTGCTGGGGATTGCCACAGGACCCACCGGTGCAATACACCTTGGTACACACAGCACACAACACATTCAACCCCAGACCTGGAGGACGAGCTCTGCTTGCTGCCTTAAGCAAGTTCCCTTATAAGGATCCAGGCCTGAGGGGAGGAGTCAGTTAGTCTGCTTTGAGCAGTGAAGAGAGAAGTTAATTCCACCCAGACAGCCAAGGAGGAAGGTCCTGGAAGGAGCTGGTTGCTGGGACCAAGCAAGGCGCAGGACCAGGGAACACTGACCCAAATGTGCTGCACTCTAGGGAGAAGATCGGAGGCCAGTGGAGGAAGTAGCAGAAAAGAAGAAGGAAACAGACCTAGTTCTCTTTAGCCCACCCGGACACCGGAGTCCAATTCTGCTAATAATCAAAAGGGTAGCAGAGAAAGCCCGGGCAGACCAGGAGGATCTAATCCCCTTGAGGTAAAGAAGAGAAAGACACTCAAACCTGACCAAGTACAGGACCCTGGACCTAAGCAGAGAATAGGGATCCCACAGAAAGATCCTCATTTTCTGTTATGGAGTAGTACCCTGAGAGGGAGAAGGAGCCGCAAGTTCAGTTTCAGGCAGGACTTACCCCGATCACTGCACACAATAACAGAGGAGGCCTCAAAACATTCCAAGGTGAATGTCGCAAATTGCACCAAGAACCTGGTTACTCTCCTGACCTGTACTTGTTACCAAACATAAGTAAAAAGGTACCGAAACAGAGACTATTGTATGTGTGAGTGCTTGCTTCACCGCCGCTGCCCGCAGCGTTCACTGCAGAGACGCTACAATTACTCCCCTCATCTACCCCTGAGGTAAAGCTCCACCTGTGGGAGCTGTACTACTCTGAGCTGCACCTCCATCACCTCAGTGGCCGCTGCAGCACTGGTATCCACATTACCAGGTACCACAGGTGGCGTCACGTTACCATTCCCCATCCATCATCATCATCCCCCACCATCCCCGCCATTGAGGGTCCTGGGCACAGAACCGGGAACTGACCAGCCGTGATCCCCCATCAAAGTGACCATCTGTCCTGGTATACAAGTGCCCCCTACCCTGTCGACTGACTCAATCCTGGCATCACGAACAGCAGGATCACGTGCCCAGTAAAACCGGGTACTGTGTGCTTAAAATAGACTTTATTGACTGTTTTGTGAACTGTAAATCGGGCCGCCATACTGCGCCTCAGAAATTCAACTGCTTCACAGCGCAGATGAAAAAGAGTGCGAAGATAAGCCCCGCCCCTCCGCTCTGCCAGAGATCAATGAAGTCTAGTGTCGATTTCCGAAAATACCCGAGGTGCTGCACTTCCCCTGTAGAGCTGCCGACTACCGGAAAAGTTTATCTCACCTGCTGGCAGTGATTAACCTAGGGGGGGCACCACCATGAGTGAAGCGTACGACATACAGGTCCCTGACAGAGGGGATGTCCGGAACGCAACACCGGCTGGTTCCGCAGCCGGTGTTGGAGCCGCAGCACCCGAATAGTGGCCCCGATAATGCCAATAGCCTTGCCATACATACCGGGTGCAAAATGGTTGCCTACCTATGAAGGTAAGCCCGCTACCATAGCAGCCTTTAAGCAAAAGATGTGTGCAGTACTGGACATGTAGGCGATGACGGAAAAGCAGCGAGCCGCCGTTGTGCTGGGACAATTAACAGGCGCAGCAGAGCTAGAGGTCGAGTCTTGAAGCAATGCTGACCGAGACTCTATAACAAAAGTATTTGACAAGCTCAGGGCTGCTTTTGAAAAACGCACACAGTCTGAACTGAGGACGCAGTTCTACCAATGCAAACAGAGACCACAGGATACCATCAGAGACTTTGCCCTCCGTTTACAAGGGGCACTCCAGTCCTTAAAGCAGGTAGACCCAGCAAGTGTGCTAGAAGAAGATAAAATGCTTGCAGAACAGTTTATGGATGGATTAAGGTCTGACTACCACCGCCAGCAGATACACATGTGGGTCTTAGATCATCCTGATGTGAACTTTAATAATTTGAAAGACTGAACAATAACTGTGCTATGACACCAAGTGCCTGCAGAGCCTCAGCCCAATCCTGGCAGGTTAACACCTCTCCAATAGACTCTGAACCTACCCTCAAAGACCCTGCAAAAGCAGTAGGGCAAGCTGTGGCATTTAACCCTGATGATGACCTATGTAACCAGGTGCTACACCTAACCAAAAATATGGACTATGTGCTAAAACTCTTGCAAGCCATGCCGGGGGCACAACCACCAAGCAAAATCCAGCTAGCTGATTGCCTTGAGGATGTTCTGTGGATGCGGAGGAAGCAGAAGTCACCCGTGGAGGGGACCAACAAGTCGCCCGTTCAGGGGACCAATGCACCACTCCAACGCAGAGCCAGTGACTACATGGATTTTTCAGGACAGCCCATCTGCCTTTGCTGCAACAAACCAGGCCACTTCGCAAGAGGATGTCCTTTAAACCCGAGATTCCTGGGCCCGAGGGCCAACCCCCAGAAGGAGGACAACCAGGCCCATATGACTAGCGTCATCGGAACGTGGGAGGCCGTCCGTACCTCAACATTATGCTGGGAGGAATCCCCATGTCAGCCCTATTGGACACCGGGTCACAGGTTACCACCATCTCACATATCCTTTACAAAAATTTTGGTCTGATACTGATCTTAGACTTCCAGACCGTAGTTTTTTTATTATTGCCGCTAATGGACAACCACAGAATCAGGTGGGGTTCGGAGAAGTGACAATAAAGCTGTGGAGGGTGGAGTTAAAAGGCCAAGGGTTATGTGTGGTAGAAGATAATCCTGATGAAAATACCCCTACATGGTAATTGGTACTAATGTAATTGAAAACTGCCTTGGAGAAGTGTTGTTTTCACTCCTACAGATTGCTGGGACTGCTGGTTATGGGTGGAAGAGAGTCATCCAAAAAGAAATCTGAGCCCTCATCCACAAGCAACAGGTAAATCTGTCTGGGGAGAGATTGGCAGTGTGTGGGTAACAGACCCGCTTCCCATTGTGTTACCACCGAAACATGTAATGATGATATGGTGTTGAGCAGAAATAGGTTTTCAGAGGAAAGGAATACCAGACAGTAGTAGAACCGGTATATTCAGAGTATAGACCTACACTACTGACAGCCAGGGGGGTGGTGGATGTACGCAAGGGAAGAGTACCAATCCGTGTATTAAATTGTGGGGAAGTGGAAGCAAAACTACCTCGGTATGCTACTGTAGCAAAGCTGTACACTGTCTGTGACAACAAGATACAGACAGTGGAGCCCTTACCCCCGTCAAACCAGGTGGAGGATAACAACTGCAAGGGACAGCTGGAAGAGTGGTGTCAGCAGTTGCACGTCGGAACTGATGCCACCCCTTCCCACCAGAAGCACGGAGTCTACCGAGTAATACAAGAATTCAAACAGATATTCAGTAAGCATCCATTAGATTTTGGCAGGATTAAAGGGGTACACCATCGCATACCCACAGGAGATCATCCCCCGATTAGAGTGAGACACAGACCCGTTCCATTAAACCACTACCAGTGTGCCAAAGAGATGCTGCAGGACATGAAGGAAGCTGGGGTTATAAGAAATAGCTGTAGTCCCTGGGCAGCCCCCTTAGTCCTAGTCAGAAAGAAGAATGGCACTATGAGGATGTGTGTGGATTACAGGGAAATCAATAAGATTACTCACAAAGATGCTTACCCGTTACCCGAATAGAGGAGTCTCTTGCTGCATTAAAGACTGCTAATTATATCTCCACATTAGATCTCACGAGTGGGTATTGGCAGGTCTCCATTGCAGAAGAAGACCGTGAGAAGACCGCATTCACAACACCAATGGGCCTATGCGAATTCAACAGCATGCCATTCAGGTTATGCAATGCACTGGGACCGTTTCAAAGACTCATGGAATGTTGACAGGGACACGGGAACTTCAGGATGGTGCTCTTATACCTGGACAAAGTCATCGTGTATTCCAAAACATACGAAGAACATGTGGAACACCTGGCAGAGATATTTACAGCTCTAGCAAAGTACGGAATGAAGCTCAAACCATCTAAATGTCACCTGCTGAAACCAAAAGTCCATTACCTCGGGCATGTGGTCAGCGTAGATGGAGTAGCACCAGACCCGGAAAAAGTGATAGCTATCCAGGACTGGCAGAGAACAACCACCGTCAGCGAGGTACGTCAATTCTTAGGTTTGGTTTGGTACTACAGAAGATTCATAAAGGGCTACACAAAGATGGCAGCACCCTACAAGATCTTGTGGTAGGCCAAACTAAGAAGAGAAGGTCTTCAGAGCCACCATTGGAATGGGAAAAGGAACACAGTTGACCACCTCTTACTCTCTATGCTGCACTCCATCGGCATCAAGGACACAGCTCACTCCTGGTTCTCTTCCTATCTCTCTGATCGCTCTTTCAGTGTATCATTTGCTGGCTCCACTTCCTCCCCTCTTCCTCTCACTATTAGGGCCCCTCAGGGTTCAGTCCTTGGCCCTCTCCTCTTCTCTCTCTACACCGCCCCAATAGAATACACCATCAGCAGATTTGGCTTCCAGTACCATCTTTATGCTGATGACACACAACTATACACTTCATCTCCTGACCTTACCCCCGCTGTATTACATAACACCAATGACTGTCTAACCGCAGTTTTCACTATCACGTCCGCTCTCTATCTGAAACTTAACCTTTCCAAAACTGAACTTCTTCTGATCCCGCCCTCTGCCAACCTCCGGAAGCCACCTTAGACTAACATGGGCAATAATCCGAACCTCCCATTCCTGACCCCAAGACTTCTCTCGAGCTGCACCAATCCTCTGGAATGCTCTGCCCCAAGAAATTAGGACCATTCACAACTTGCATAACTTCAGATGCTCCCTAAAAACACATCTTTTCAGGGCAGCCTATCATTCTACCTAATAGTAGTCATTTAGACATAAGATATTCATTGTTATAAGCCCCTGTACTTTGTGTCACCCCATCCTGTCGTAGATTGCAAGCTCTTTCGAGCAGAGTCACCTTTATTTTTGGCCTTATTTATTGTATTTCCTACATTGATTTTATGTTTATTGTATGTAACTACTGTTCTGTATTACTTACTTAGTAGCGGTATTCGTGTACTCGCTACTCGCCGAGTAAATTAGGATTACTTGGGAGTAGCAAGTACCGAATACTTTTGCAGTGTATCAGTAGATACACTGCAAAAGTCCTGTAAAAGAGAGAAAAAGTTGTTAAAAAATAAAAAAAATCGGATACTCACCTTAACTGACGGCTGTACCGGGACCGGCCGATGCACGTCTATTCATGGAAAAGGACCTTTCCCTCTCTCAGCCAATCAGATGGCTGGGAGAGATCTGGCCAATCAGATGCCGCCACGTCACAATGATGTAATCACTAGCAGCCACCTGATTGGCCAGATGGAAAGGTCCTCTCAGGTACACCGAGGACCTTTCCATCTGGCCAATCAGGTGGCCGCTAGCGATTACGTCATTGTGACGTAGCGGCATCTGATTGGCAAGATCTCTCACAGCCATCTGATTGGCTGAGAGAGGGAAATGTCCTTTTCCATGAATAGACGTGCATCGGCCGGTCCCGGTACAGCCGTCGGTTAAGGTGAGTATCCGATTTTTTTATTTTTTAACCACTTTTTCTCTTTTACAGGACTTTTGCAGTGTATCTAATGATACACTGCAAAAGTATTCGGAATCACTATACTCGTAACGAGTAGCAAGTACCGCTACCTACTCGTTGCGGGTATAGCGATTCCGAATAGTAAGGTATTCGCCCATCCCTATTACTTACCATTCTGTATTGTATATTTTTCTTATACAAACCATTGTACTGTAAAGTGCTGAGGAATATGTTGGCTCTATACAAGTAAAGTTTTATTATTTTATTATTATTAAAAGAAGAAGGGAACAGACCTGGTTCCCTTTAGCCTACCCGGACACCGGAGTCCGATTCTGCTAATATCCTAAAGGGTAGCAGAGAAAGCCCGGACAGACCAGGAGAATCTAATCTCCCTGAGGTAAAGAAGAGAAGATACTCAAACCTGACCAAGTACAGAACCAGGGACATAAGCAGAGAATTGGGATCCCACAGAAAGGTCCTTATTGTCGGTTATGGAGTAGTACCCTGAGAGGGAGAAGGAGTGGCAAGTTCAGTTTCAGACAGGACTTACCCCGATCACTGCACACAATAACAAAGAAGGCCTCACAACTTTCCAAGGTGAATGTTGCAAATTGCACCGAGAACCTGGTTATCCTCCTGGACTGTACCTGTTACTAGTCATCAGTAAAAAGGTACCAAAACAGAGACTATTGTATGTGTGAGTGCTTGCTTCACCGACGCTGCCTGCATCGATCACTGCAGAGGCGCTACAACGACTCCCCTTATCTACCCCCGCTGCCCTGAGGTAATGCTCCACCTAGGGGGAGCTGTACTACTCTGAGCTGCACCTCCATCACCTCAGCGGCTGGCTGCAGCGCTGGTATCCATGTTACCAGGTACCACAGGTGGCGTCATGTTACCATTTCCCCATCATCATCATCATCCCCCACCATCCCCGCCATTGAGCGTCCAGGGCACAGAACTGGGAACCAACCAGCCGTGATCCCCCATCAAAGTGACCATCTGTTCCAGTATCCGAGTACCCCCTACCCTGTCACCGACTCATTTATCCATGTTCACACGATAAAAGACAACCGGGTTACGCAGGCCCCACCTGACGTGTTTCAGAGGAACGTGGATGCCAGCCACTACCGTGAACTGGTGAAAAAACCAAGGCAAAGGGTCAGCTTTTCCTTATCCCCTTCCTTTGATATATGCAGAACCCATAGCATACTGAATGATCCATGATGAGGCTTCCCTACAAATACACACAAGAGAAGATGCTCTCCTTGAATACCTTCTTAATGGCCTCCAAGAAGACCAAGACATTGAAGGTGACTGGGTCTCTTCTTTCCCACAGAGGGTTAACCCAAGCAAGTTCCTTCCCCCCCCCGAGGTGCGACATCAGGAATGCCACTTTTGCCTGTCTGAAGAAAACTGGTGAGCCAAAAGTCAAAGTGCAGAGTACACTGCGTCGACAGGTAGCCCAGGGATAGACACAGGTATAGACACTGGAGAAAGCAGGTGCAGGCTTAAACAGCAAGGGCAGACAAGGAAGCAGGAGCAGGCAGGTACAGGGAAAAGCAGGACACAGGAACATGCAATGAACAACAGGACCAGACAATTAGCTAGACAGAGAAACACTCCACTAACTAAGAACATTGATCAGGCAACTCCCCTAGTGATGCTTATATACCCAAGGCCGCTCAGCAATAGGCTCAGGGGCACTTCCTTGAAATAGCATGCTGACCCTATAAATACAGGGCAGGAGTCCAGGCAACGCACCTTAGATGCATTCCCAGGAGATCTGCGAGGTGAGTACGCCAGTGTCCCTCCTGCAGGGAGCCAGAGTAGCACGGAGATGTCAGAATTACATTTCTCTCTCCTGTTATCATCTATTCTTCTCTCTCTTTATTCACTTATCTGATCTCATTTCTTCTCTAACTCTTCTCTCTTCAGTTCTTTTTTTTCTCTTACCATCTTTCTCTCTTCTCTCTATCAGTTATCTCTCTCCTCTTTCTCACTTCTCTCTCATTTCTTTCTCTTTTCTCTTCTGTGGCGCCCCTGTGGACTGGTCGCCACAGTGATGCTGCACCTATTCCACCGGTGTGGTGTCATTGTTTCCAGGTGAGAAGCAGTCACAAACCCAAGACACACAATTGCACACAACACCATCCTGAATCTAGGCCGGAGGGTTTGGGCGGACCCCTTTTCGGGAGGGCCCCATCTCCTGGCTGGAGGAGGGGTTAGCGAAAGTTAGAGTAGAGAAGAAAGAGAAGGTTGGAGGAGAGTGTCCGGAGTAGAACGCAGGACAGAGAGTGTCCTAGGGGATGCAGGAGTGGGAGATCCACCCGTGTGCCTCGAATCTCGCCCAACTTGAGTTGGGCAGAGTGACAGGTTGTCTGAGGGGACCGGCCCAGATCTGATGGGAGTGCTGCATGTCTCAGTCAGTAAAACAGAAGGCCATTGGTTCTACATGAGTGGTGGCCACCAACCTTGGATAATCACCGGGATGGTGGCAAGAACTAGGGACGGGGCGTGTCGATGCAGTCGCCCGACAAGTACCGCCGCCATCAGCCTGGGACATGTCCACTAAGACGTTGGGAAGAAGGGAGAGTAGCTAGTGCTGGGGAGAGCATCCAGGAAAGGCTATGAATGGTGTCGTTTGCAGAGTGGCCCTAATCAACTGGGAACCAACCTGGCTGCACTTTGGAGGAGCACAGCACCCCGGCTGGGTGAACTTGACTGATAAATTAAAGTTAACAAACTGCACAAACTGTGTTTGCCTCCTTCTTCCTCGCCATCACGCCCTAATAGACTGTCCACATCATCCCTGGGGCCCATCCCTGGGGCCCTCCGGCTGTATTATCATCTGCCCCAGTGGTCACACCCTGCAGCGTCGGCCATCCCTGGCCAAATTTCACAGGTGGCATCACAAACTTTTCTCCTGTAAATATTCCCTTTTTACTGCATGCCTAGGGCCACGATGTTGGATCACTGCCACCGTGACCTTCCACCGAACAGACCGGCCCTGTCCCAAGTACCCCATGGCCATGGTGGACGTTGCACTTCTCTCTCTTGTCTTCTTTCTCTTTTATCTCTCTGCTCTCCTATTATTTTCATCCGGTTTTCCTTCTCCACTCTCTTCTCTCTCTACTTCCTCTTCTCTATTCTCTTATCATTCCTCCTCATCTCTTTATTTCTTCTCTTCTCTCTCTGCTCTTCTCTCTTTTCATTTCTCTGCACTTTTTCTCCTCTCTCTTCTCGCTCTCTCCTCTCTCCTCTTTTTCTCTATCTTTTCTCGTCTCTATCATTTCTTTTTCCTCTCTTTTCTCTCTTCTCTGTCTCTTCTCTTTCTCCCCTCTCTCTTGTCGTCTCTTGCCTTTTTTTTCTCTTTTCTCTCCTCGTTTTTACTTCTTCCCTATTTACACTTTCTTCTCTCTCTTCTGTCTCTTTCATTTTCGAGAAAATGTGACGAATTATAGAAGATCTGCTTTTCTCTAGTTCCAGCTGTTAGTCTACAGTAGTTGGATGGACCCCTGCCGGTTTGATATCAGTGTCATGTCCTAGTAACATGCCAATCAATGTTTCCTCTGAGTCAACTTTTCTCAATCAAACTTTCAGTGCAACTTGGCCGAATTCGAAGATGTATGCCGAAAAGTATGTACAACGCTGATAGCAGTGTATCCACATCAACCAAAGCGGTACCTGGTGCCCGCGGAAACACGTCTCACAGAGAGGAGGAATTATGTATTTTTGAATTAAAACATCTTTTATTTCAGCTATGTATGATAGGATTGTCTGAATAAAATAACCTCTTCTAAGATAGAGAAGCCCCTGGAGAAAAAGCTGATCTAGGGGGGTTTAATCATCAAGTACAGGTGTTATCAGCAGGGGATCCGCAATGTGATTGCTTATAGCTACTCTCGGGAAAATGAAGCATTACACAGTGGCTATTGATTTCGTAGATGCTGGCACTGAGCTGTGCTCGATAGGCATCGTAGCTCTGCTGAACATGATCAGTAGACCAGACTGTAGCCTTCTAGTAGGCCCTTATGTATCAGACAACCTTCCATGCGGTCCAAAGACACAAATTCTACCGTCACAATACGTTGTAGGTCTCCGTAAAAGATAACAAAAACAACAAATAATACGTAAGTCATCCTCAACATCAGATCCAGCATCAGATGCTCGGGGCATCCTTGTGGCCAACTCATCAACAGCCATCTTTCCGCAAAAGCATCTGATTCTGAGCTCACAACATTGACAAAACAACCTGATTCAGGAAAGAGGAAATATCTTGAGACTTAGGATCCAGCGGAAGCTGCTAAGGATGTACAGTAAGCTCATAGAACTAATATCTCTGGAAGCAGCTGTGAGACCTCAGGCAAATATACATATTTGAACAGCAGAATGCTTGAAATCCAGATACCTACTGGCATTAATCTGAGGCCTAGAACATAGGCACATAAGGTCCTACAACGATCCTAATTAGACTCCCTTCTGAGACGTCTTGTAATTTAGTCTTGTGGAAGAATTTTAAACAGGGAAAGTTGATGCTGTCAAATCCCTATGACTTGGAATGTTTTATGACAGTTCGTCTTGGCAACATTACCAAGTAAAGGAATTTCAGGACTAAGGATTTAAAGTGATTCACCAAGTTTATTTATTTTTTTAAAAGCACTCCCATCAAAGTTTTTATCATCTTAACATATCGAAATCATCATATTATGCAGGAGAAAACTGGAAAGATAAAAATGGTGCAAAACAGGGCCTTACTCAGGTGTGGTGAGATGAAATTGTAAAAAGTTCCACCTTTTGTAGTTGCGAGGATCCACAACTACTATACGAAAAATTATAATAATCCTCGACTGCAGCAATCCTCCAAAGTGTTAGATGGGTTCCATAGTATTCAGATAGGAAAAATGGGTTTAATCCGCACTGCCCAGGTATCCTCAGCAGACAAAACTATGATCCATATATTTACATAAAGTGATTTTATTCATTATGCATTTTGGAGCTTGAGCTCCTACCACAGATACAAAATCACAGATGCCCCTTTTTGCTATCTTAATACTAAGGAACCAATCATCATGTTATATCTTATTATCTACTTATAATTGCTCATTTTACCTTTCTACCCAGTTAATTCTTTTATTTCCCTTTAAGAGTAATGCATATAGTGATTAAAAATAGACTAGTTTAACCCTTATAAGCTCTATGAAGGACCAGATAGTTTAATTTCCCTGAATGAGTCATCATTAGAACAACAAGGTATTTTCTGTTGTAATGATGACTCATGCCAGGAAAAGTCACTTTAAAGCTTTAAAGAGTTTGCTTGTTTGTTTTTAATCACAAAATTCCATAGACCTAATGGAAAAGGAGAGGCGTTAACTGGGTAAAGCGACAAATTAGCATTTGTAAGTACAGTACAAAGTGCTCTAAAATATAATGATTGCAATACATTAAGAATATGAAAACGTTATGGGAGTGCTTCTATAAAGAGATCTTGTTTCTTGCCAGGTGCAAATGATGCTTTTCTCATGAATCCAATATTGTTTTGCTGCGTTCCCTGCATATCTCCATTCCTTACCTATGGCTCCCAATAAAATTGATGACTGGACACCAAATTCCATGCAACCCCTTAAGGCTGCCTTAAATGGAACCATTCACCTGAGTCGAGCTACCTAAAAACAAAGGCAGCGTGAAGCTGAGCCTGGCTGCACAATTGCAGCCAGATATATTCTTCCCTAAAATATACCAGTTTAGTTAGAAGATTGGCCGAGAATAGACTAGTCCCCAGGCCATTGCACCCCTTGAGTTGATTAAGAGACCTTTCAATAACTTGGCGTGGTGCAATGAGAATTCGGTTGGTAAGCAGTGCCAGATTAGTCTTGTCTCTGGCTATGGTTCCCTGGCCAGATTTTTAAAGTATATTTTCTCTGAGAAAAATATACCAGACTACAATTGTACATCCAGGTTCTGACTCAGGCTGCCTGTGGTTTGGGAAGCATGAATCAAGTGACAGTTTCTCGTTAATGGCCCCCAGAGCAGCTGCCTACTACCCTTTGTCTTTAACTTGGTAGGCAACTCTGACCCAGGTCTGTAACACATATTTATTCTAGTATGGAAGAATGGAAATGTCTGTCTGAGCTCTATTTAAAACCTCATTGAAGGGTGGGCGGGGCCTGGCTGCCATAGAGTGAGGACGCACGCTGACCGAGCTCCTCTCATTCCCGGACTTTAATACCTTTTGACCGCCTGATCACCTCACATGCCGCCCAAGCGAAGGTTAACTGCCCAAGAGCCTCCTGTCACTCTCTCCTCGGGAGCTCCCGCTCATGGGGCTCCATAGCGGGCTTCTTCTTCAGCTCCCCTGCTTCCCAACAGTCTGTGTGTGTGGGGAAGATGGCGCTGAAACCACAGAGACCCTCCCCTTGCACGCAGCCGCTCAGATGAAGAGAGGAGCACGCGGTGCTAAAGGGGGACACCAATCTGGACTCAATCATAAACAAATTGGAGCAGTCTCACAGACAGGAGATGGAGGCCGTGAGAGGGGATCTGTCTGTGGTGGAGAGCAGGGTGACCGAAACGGAGGCGGCTCAGTCCTCCTTGGAATGGAGAATCCAGGTTCTGGAGGACCGTCTGGAGGATAATGACTCGCACATGAATGATTTATATTTGCTCCTTGACGATCAACAGAACAGAGACTGGAGGAATAACATACGACTCAAGGGGCTCCTGGAGGACTGGCAGTCTTCTAAGTTGCAGGACACGGTCCGAGCAATCTATAACAAAGTGCTGGGGTGCTCTGAGGAATCGCCTTGCATCTTTGACCGGGTCCACAGGGTTTTCCGACCAGGAGGGGGTGTTTCAGATGCCCCCAGGGATGTTTTTTGTCGCCTTCATTATTTCACGGAGAGAGACTCTATTACACAGAAAGCTTGATCGCATGGTCCCGTGGAATTGGACGGTGCCAGGATCAAATTATTCCCATAACTTTCTGTGTCGTAGGGATACTCAATCATACACACCAGCAAGTTATGTGGATAGTGTGGACCCCACAACTGGGGAACTCATGCCTGGTGAGTGGCGTGCAAACTTTAGCCGTTGGCCATCAGCAGGATGCCAGGAGCAGCAGAGACAGCTACTGCTCGTATTTCAATGACGCTGGGGCGATGGCCTAGCAGGACCACCCGATGTAAGGGGTGTGTGATGGGTCCACACTGTCCAATGTGTGTTTATTTTTAAGTTTTTGATTCACATACATTATTTTGCACTCTTCCATTTATGTAATATGTTTCTTGTGTGATGACAACACTTGTTTTTTGGTTTTGTGTTTGTTGTTTTTATTTGTGTGGCCACACTCCAAATATATTTGTTTCTGATCAGACAAACGTGTGTGATTCTTTGATTTGTAGCTGACCACCGTATCACATAGCATTTTAGGGTCTGCTCTGAGGTGTGAGACAACATTGTTATTTGAGGGTCCCTGCACCATTGTGTGTACAGGTACACTACACACACAGTTTCCAACACACTGTATGGTGTTTGTGTGTTTCCCTATCCAGATTGCTGTATGTAGACATGGGTATGTGTCCACTTCTATATTGTCTGATTGAGACATATGCACATATGTGGAAATACATGCATGCATTTGCCACCCACATAGTTGGGATAATGCTATGTGAGGTACATAGACCTGTCCATACTTCCTGTGTGTAGCTTACCACCTTGTACAGTAGACGATCAGAATGTCCATACATTTAGCAGAAACACACTGCAGTACACTAGCGTGCCTGTCTGACAGTTTGGCGACGCAGTGTGTTGCTGGAGCTGACACTCATCACATATTACATCAGTTTCCAGATGATATAATGGGCAATAGCATCCATGTCGCCATCATGTTGTCTGAGATGGCTGACCAATGGTGACGCTCTTTCACCGTCCAATCGGAGTGTTCTTGGCGCGGTTAAAACTTAACTCAGGTACGCCTTTGTCCGAAGCTGGGTGAAAAGTACGCCCACACTTCTAATGTGGTTGTGCTGTGTGACGGCGCAACTACAATCTGAAAAATTGTCTGCTAGATTTGGGCGCCGACTTCCAGGATGCTGGATCGTTGCAGGTTGGAGGTGTGATTGCTACGTGTAACATTTACTATGCGATCTTGGACAAGTGCCAAAAACGTGCGCGCTCCCGTGAAATTGTATGCGATATCGGAACGATATTGCAACGTGTAAACAGTACCCTTAGAGACATCCCCCAAAAGACTTGCAGCAGTAATTGTGGCAAAAGTTAATCCTACAAAATATTGACTCTGGGGGCTTAATACAAATGCATGGCAAAATTCACAGATTCATATTTTTTAAATATTTAGAAAACCAGACATCTTGGTAAATCACAAAATCCCAATAAAATAATAATAATAATGTGAAAAAAATTGGAAAAGTATTAATATTTTTCCAAAACACTATAAAAACATAACAAATATTATTCAATCGTATTCAATCACTTCTCTCTTTTCCAAGATTTAAGATAAAAATGAAATATTTTTGGTTATATTGCATATGTAAAGATCTACCCGATCTATCAAAATATAAAATGATTTAACCTGTATGATAAAATGTCAGCTCACCACAGAGCACTCAGAAAACAGCTCTATTGACAGAAAAATAAAAATGATATGGGTCTCATAAAAAAGAATAGAAATTGATTTTTTTTTTTACAAACACGCTGGCTCTATATGCTCCCCCTTGATTATTAGACAAGACATGAGAGACATGATGAGCCACAGGGTGCCTTCCATACTTCCCCAGAGCCTGCCCGTGCACCTAGAAGGAGGTTGTAGATACTAGTTCTTGTGATGCAGAGAGGAAATAGAGACACAATTTTGGACTGTACATTTTCAGTCCACAGAACTGTTCCTAAAGAACTGTCCAATGCGCCCTTTAAGCAAGCAAGCTGCCTTGGTCTGGATGATTATCAAGAAAGTAAGCCACCCAAACTTCCAGATGCCACTCCTCAGTTTTTGGACTTGATCCGGTGACCTCTTGTTGCATGGTTGGTTTCCTCCTGAGCTGAGCCACAGTCTGGTTGGTCCATCCAACTGCTGATGGCTCTCTTATCTTTGATTTACTTGGTTTGTGATTAGTCAGGTGTTTCTCACTTTTCTATTATGTCTATTATGTCTCAGTCCTATCACATCCATGGTGGGGCTATTTATGCTCACCTTATACCTATCTTCTTTGCTCGCTTTAATTCTTGGTTGATGTTTGTTAAAGGGATCCTGTCACCCCCAAAACACCTCAAAAGCTATTAAAAGCTGTCCCTAGAGCATAGTAACACTTACCCTACACTCAGCAAGTGAAAATGAAGATAAATGTTATTACACTACCTCATTAGGGATGATAATTAGTGACTATCAAATAAAAAGAAGGAGGGGAACAAGAGGCGCAATAGTGCCCTATCACTGTGGCACTAGATTAAAGTGGTGAAAAAAGGAATTCACTCACCTGGGACAGTTGTGTCACCCACAACTGGCTTGAAGGCGTACTTAATGCTTTATTTCTGGATGGCTGCTGCAGGACTTCCACCGTCCACTCATATGCGGAAATATATCGAATCGTGGGGAAAAAAATGGTGTATCATGGTCCGCGCTGCCAAAAACATCCACTCTGAAAGTAATGCACGTGAAGATGGAACTTCAAAATAACTTCTTTATTGCCTCCTACGCGTTTCGGTGCCCTCCTGGCACCTTCCTCAGGAGGGCACCGAAACGCGTAGGAGGCAATAAAGAAGTTATTTTGAAGTTCCATCTTCACGTGCATTACTTTCAGAGTGGATGTTTTTGGCAGCGCGGACCATGATACACCATTTTTTTCCCCACGATTCGAATTAGTGACTATGGTATTCATAGTCACCCTGGCAGGCTCTCCCTCTTCATGATATCACGCCTCAATAGGCGTGATCTTCAAATCAGATTCAAATGCGCCGCCTCCCCGCTGTGTCCTGTGTCGGCCGGCCTGTAGTGGGGCTGGGTCATTTCCAGCGCCGGGTGACGGTATGTACACCTGCGCAGCTCTGTTAGCTTCAAAACGCGCACTGCGCACTGCGCATGCGCAGTGCGGGTCTTGAAGCTAACAGCGGCGCGGGTGTACATACGTCACCCGGCGCCGGAAATGACGCGGTTCGCGTCATACAGCCGCACAATACAGCGGTCCGGCTGCCATAGGAGAGAGGCGAGGCGCGCATTTTAATGTGATTTGAAGATCACGCCTATTGAGGCGTGATATCATGAAGAGGGACAGCCTGCCAGGGTGACTATGAATACCATAGTCACTAATTATCATCCCTAATGAGGTAGTGTAATAACATTTATCTTCATTTTCACTTGCTGCATTTAAGAGCTAAAAGGAGTGTAGGGTAAGTGTTACTATGCTCTAGGGACAGCTTTTAATAGCTGTAGAGGTATTTTGGGGGTGGCAGGATCCCTTTAAGGAGGCCCATCCCTCTGCCTTGGAAGGATTTTGCCTCCAAGGCAAAAAACAGTTGTGTTACTTCTCTATGTATTCTTATTTACGTTCCCAACACCTTTCCTCTCCCCTCAGTTGGGTTGGTTGATGGTTTCTTTTGCTTTCATGTATCATACCCCTTTCCCTCTTGTGTGCATGCTTTAAGTTTCCTCACCTCTGCAAACTTTCCCCCTCTTGGTTAGTTGTGTTAGTTGTTCCTCAGGAGGAAAAATAAACCACTCAATAGCCTTTTAGGGACCAGGTCCAAGTTGGTGTTTTTAGTCGTATGGTCAGAGATTTCATGGTCTGTACAGGAACCAGTCTGGGGTGCGGCTGTTGTGTTGTAGGTTATATTTCTCTCTTTACTAGTGATGAGCGGACTCGTGGATGTTCAGGTTCAGAAGGACTTTAAAAACAAATTCTTGAACTTGATCCAAACTTGAAGCTAGACCATGAATTCTATAAAAGTTGATTTGACTATAACGTCTGTGCTGAAAAATGGGGGCAATTGATCAACCAATTATTGATCACCATTGCAGGTAAAATAGACAGCTAGGGGCTACAATCCGCAGATTCACTCTGACCTGAGGTGAACCTTCCTGCATCACAGCAAGAACCTAAACTCACAAATTTTGTGTCTCACTGTGAGGCAGGAAAGTTCACTTGAGGTCAGAGAGCCATGTCGCTGTAGCTGAACTCAGGTGACCCAGACATTGACATCACCACTCTCACAACAAGAGCCAAAGCTCAGTCATTTTCATGTCCTCCAATGAAAGGTCATCAGAGAGGATCATGGAGGGTTTGTGTGGGATTAATAAAGATAGAAATTAGGTATGGGTTTGTGTTTTTTGTTCAAACAAAACTATTTCTCTCTGTGTGGTGTATTATTTACTAAAGATGCATAATGGCCAGGTCTAACATTGGCCCAACATTATGAATTTCAGGCTTAGTGCCAGCTGGTAATATTCAACTGGCATTAACCCCTTTATTACCGAGTCTGTCACCGCCACAGTGCAGCTGGAAGAGTTGGGTACAGGTCCAGAAAATGGTGTTTTGATGAATGAGCCATTTTCTGGGAGTGGTTGAGGGCTGCAATTCACAGTTTCGGGGACCCAGAACATTTGGGCCACCCCATGCTGAGTATTCTGGCCCCAGTTGCCTAGTTGTAGCTGGCTGGAAACCAAAAATGCAGCAAAGCTGCACTTAATTTTTTAAATTATTTTTATTATTTCAAGAAATAATCATTGAAAAAAGGGCTCCCCTGTATTTTAATTACAAGCCAAATAAAATTAGGCAGCTTGCGGTGGGTGGCAGCCCGTATCTGCCTGCTGTACCTGAGCTGGTGACTAAAAATACAGCCGAGACCCACATCACATTATGACATCTTGACACCCTTTTTTTCCAGCCAAATCTTGTTTTTTCACAGTCACAACTGTGAACAATTGGGAAAAAATCGCAGCAAAATCCAAATGAAAAAACGCTGCAAAAAGGCACCATTGGATGTTTTGGGTTAGAATTTCTGCCAATAGGTGCATATTATTGATGTCTCCCTCAACCTATGTAATACCACACAGACATGTTCCTCGGGATAACTCAAATTTGACAAAACAAAATTCATCAAGATAAATCACAAGATAAATCTTTCCATGCAATCAGAAAAAATATAATTCATAAAGTGTTGAAATACTGCTGGCACATTGGTTAACACAAATGGCATGACAAGATTTTCAAATATACCCTTAGACATTAAAAATGCCATTTTCCACTCATCACCCGTCCAGATTCATATCTTTTACAAAGAAAAATCCAGCAGAGGAAGAAAGACAAAGATGGAACATTCTGTAAAGTGTGCAAAAGGTGACGGGGACCAAATTGAGGAAACTTAAAGGTGGTGGTGGGCTCAGGAGAATAATAAATTAAAGCAAGAGAACTTCCAACCAACCCTAACTGTATAGAGAGAAAAGGTGTTAAAAAGATAAAGAAGAAAACACAGAGAAAGTAATACAATTGGTCTCTGCCTTTGTTGCAGGACTGGATCTCATTAGCTAACATCTACCAAGATCTAGAGCAAGCTAGAAAGCAGGTGCAAAGTGAATATAAATAGCCACCTCTGCCGCCAAGCCTACAACCTGCAATGAGACCCGGTCACACCGCACCGCCTCACAACCGACACCTCCCACTCCTACTATATGCCCGCCCCTCATAGACTGTGAGCCCTCGAGACAGGATCTTCTCCCTATTGTATCTGTACGTTAGAATTGTCCACAGCCATTGTTACTTGTAGTGTTACTATGCTATTTGTCCTAGTCTGCCCTCTTAACATGTAAAGCACCATGGAATATTATGGCGCTATATAAATAAATAATAATATAATATCCCCACCCAGGATGTAATAGGTCATAGACAAAATAGAAAAAGTGAGAAATATCTGACTAACAGCAAACCAAGGGAAGAAGAGCACATATAAGAGAACCATCAGAAATTGGACATAGTCCAACGGGCTGTGGTTTAGCTGGGAAGGAAATTGACCTTGCAGCAAGAGGTCACGGGATCAAGTCCTGAAACCAATTCATGACACCTTTAATCCCTAAGCAGTGATCTTAATTCATGAGTGTCCAAGTGGATGCTGGCTGCTGGAGTGTGCTGGCAGAGAGAAGGTTCATAAAGCTGGTCTTTACCAGGTGTTAAAGCTATGACAAGATTGAGAAAAACAGATAGTCAAAATATGACACAGGGTATGTAAAATCTATACCTCATGGTACCTTTACACGCCGCAACAGGAGTGTGGCAACACACGGGTGCTTCACGTGCATGAGCACGCACAAACGGTTGTCCAACGGTAAAACGCACCACCTTTACACGCCGCAACAAGGTGCGCTACGGTAGGTTACATCTGTCTCTGGATACACCGCCGGTGCACAAGTTACTTCTGTAGCTTACCTTACCACATTTACACGCCGCAATTACAAGGTAATAAGGGCGGGACAAAGGCAGCAGGACAACACATAGGCGTTGTCACAATTGTGGATTACGAGAATTCCGTACGCTGATAGGACAAAGCAATAACATCATGATTTGCCAGCCAGCACAGGAGGCAGACTAACACATGACGCCGAGCAATTGTGTAGTGTGAGTGGTCAGCTCCTTAAATATGCCGCCCTATGCAGCGACTACCATCGTAACACAAGAGCTTCCTCCAATGATCGCTGAAGGGGGGTGGTTTTCCGGTGCTGTGTCACGCACCGGGGAGTTATCTAGGTGACGAATAACCCTTACCCTACCATATTTACACGCGATACAACCCGCAACCATCGCCTAGAATCCACCTGTTTTAGGGCTCTGCTCTGAAACAGGTGCCTCAAGTGACGGGTGGCAACAACCGTGTTCACACGCCGCAACAGCGGGTTGATTTGGCGGTGCAAGATACATTTCTCTCATGTACCCGGTTGTTGCCACCATCCTGTTGCGGCGTGTAAAGGTACCATCACAGCTAGAAGTAACTGCCTGGGTGCTTAGTAGCAAGTGACCTTGCCCGAGAACTCACATTAGAGACATGATAACAAGAGACACTCAGCACCTTGTATCAAGAAGTAGACACCTCATCTTGGTTGGTCCACAAGTCATGACTACAGGACAGTGGCTGCATACCCTAATGCTGTTGGTAGAGCAAGCGCAGAGTTGTTAAGCAGCAAAAGTCAAGTTCATGGTAAGAGTTGACACACTGCAGAAAAAAATAAAAAGAACTGATGGCAAAGGAGATATGCCATAACTGTGCCGAAAATCAACCGTTGTATATTTCTGTATAATACCACTTGATTAACATTTTCACTTTTAATGTTCCTTTAAGAAAGGACGTACATGACAACCAATTTCACAAAGAATTACAGTTTACTTTCCTATTACTATGGTCCATTTACCCATCAAACATGACATAAAAATGGGAGTGATACAATTAATTAATTTCACAACCCATTTTATTATTTTTACAGTATTATGGCGTCTCTTTGATGTGAAATTCTTGCAACATTTTCCCCAAGGCAGTAAAATGTTCTGTATCATAACAACAAAAAGTTATGATGTGTGACAGCGCCCCCCGCTCCTGTGTACTGTGATCTTCCATCACTCGGTCAGGGTTTTATTTGGCACCGCAGCTGTGGAGCGCCGGGCTACGATCCAGACACAGTGGGACGTCCCGATAGAAGGAAAATGCTCACACGCTCCACGGGCTGTCGAGCACTAAATATACTAAATAATCCCACTACTCTGATTCTTACAAGGTTTTAAGGAGTGGTAATTTTTTTCCCTTTCTTTTTTTTTTTTTTTTTAAACTCTGGGTTCTCTCTTTCAAACCTGTTTTTTTCTCTTTTTCCTTTGTTCTTACCTTCTTGCAAATTTTCCTTTTCTTTTCTTCACCTTTCTTTTATACATTTTTTCGTTCTTTTAAAAAAATTTCTCTTTTTCATCCTTTTTTTTCTTTCTTTACTTCCTGAAAACTTTCTTTTTTTTCTCCTTTCATTTTTCTTTCTTACCTTTTTTCATTCATTTAAACTTTTTTTCATTTTTTTTCTTCCTTACCTTTTTTTGAACTTTATTTTTACTCCCATTTTCATCCTTTTTTTTCTTACATGTTTACCTTTTTTTTTTTCTTTTTTTATCCTTTCTTTCTTAAGGCTGTTTTACACATCGCAATATCGTTCTGATATTGCATACGATCTCACGGCAGCGCTCACATTTTGGGCTTGTCCAAGATCACATAGTAGATGTTACACAGGGAGATATCGGCAGGCAATGCAACCGCGGTGTCGTACCCCCTCCTTTTCTCACTGTGTCTGAGCAACTCAGGGAAGGGACCAATTAACACTGGAGTGAATAGGGGAAGTTGTGCCCCAAAATCGTTGTTGCGTTGTCATACAGCACGATCATGGCAGATTGCACAGCCAATATTGCACGGTTGAAAAAACATGCACAATTAAAAAAAAATAGGGTGAGATCAATGCGGAGGCAGGGAGCCTCTGTAAACCGATGGGGGGCCGTGTACCAGCAGGGGGGCCTTGTATACCAAAGGGGGGCCGTGTCCAGCGGGGGGCCCTCTTTTAAAACTGATGGGGGGGACCGTGTGCCAGCAGGGGGGGCCTCTGTATATCTAATACAGTGCCTACAAGTAGTATTCAACCCCCTGCAGATTTAGGTGGTTTGATAAGATGCAAATAAGTTAGAGCCTTCAAACTGCAAACGAGAGTTAGGATTTTATTAACAGAAGCATAAATCTTACAAACCAAAAAGTTATGTTGCTCAGTTGAATTTTAATAAATTTTAAACATAAAAGTGGGGGTAAATTATTATTAAACCCCCTATGTTTAATATTTTGTGGAATAACCCTTGTTGGGCAATTACAGCTAATAATCGTCTTTTATAAGACCTGATCAGGCCGGCACAGGTCTCTGGAGTTATCTTGGCCCAATCCTCCATGCAGATCTTCTCCAAGTTATTAGGTTCTTTGGGTGTTTCATGTGGACTTTAATCTTGAGCTCCCTTTCCCCAAGTTTTCAATTGGGTTAAGGTCAGGAGACTGACTAGGCCACTCCAAAACCTTGATTTTTTCCCTCTTGAACCAGGCCTTGGGTTTTTCTTGGCTGTTTTGCTTTGGGGCGTTGTCTTGTTGGAAGATGAAAATTACGACCCTTTTTAAGATCCTTGATGGAGGAGCGGAGGTCCTTGGCCAAAATCTCCAGGTAGGGCCGTGCTATCCATCTTCCCATGGATTGCGGACCAGATAGCCTGGCCCCCTTTGGGTGAGAAACAGCCCCACAGCATGTGCTTTCCACCACCATGCTTGACTGTAGGGGTGGTATTCTTGGGGTCGTATGCAGTGCATCCAGTCTCCAAACGTCACGTGTGTGGTTGCACCAAAGATCTCGATCTTGGTCTCATCAGACCATAGAACCCTTTAACCAGTCTGTCTCAGAGTCCTCCAAGTGGTTTATGAGCAAACTGTAGATGAGCCTTGACATGACGCTTTGAAAGTAAAGGTACCTTACGGGGTCGTCAGGAACGGAGGGCCATTGCGGTGGAGTGCGTTACTTATGGTATTGACTGAAAACCCAAAGTCCCCACTGCCATGAGATCTTCCTGAGCTCCTTTTCCCTTTTTGTCCTTGGGTTGTCCCTTTGGGGTTTGCCTTGACTCTTCGGACAAGCCTGGCCTCGGCACGGGAGGAAACTTTTAAAGCTGTCCAGGCCCTGGAAGGCTAACGGTAGTTTCCCTAAGCCTTCCACTTCCGGATGATGCCCCCCAACAGTGGAGATAGGTAGGCCCAACTCCTTGGAAAGGGTTTTGTTTCCCCTTGCCAGCCTTGTGACCCTCCACGATCTTGTCTCTGATGGCCTTGGAATGCTCCTTTGTCTTTCCCATGTTGACCATGTATGAGTGCTGTTCACAAGTTTGGGGAGGGTCTCTTAAATAGTCAGAAAAGGCTGGCAAAAGAGTAATTAATCCCCACATGTGAAGCTCATTGTTCTTTGTGCCTAAACTACTTCTTAATACTTTAGGAGGACCAAACAGAATGCTGGTGGTTTGAGGGGTTGAATAATAAATGAATTAACTTTTAACGCTTTAAAAAAAAAATAATAATAATTTTTGTGGCTGCAGTGCATTTCCCACTTCCAGGCTGATCTCAGTCCAAATGTCACAATGCCAAGTTTTAAATTTCCCCATGTGTCAACCAGCTAAATCTGCAGGGGGTTTAATACTACATTGTAGGCACTGTATATAAAGCTGAATGTGTGTGTGTGTGTGTGTATATCCGGGATTGGCATCTACACCGTCGCAACCCACAGCCGCCAAAATTTTGCACAGTCACACATCTGGACCCCGGGAGCGTCATAGGCTATGTTGTGAGGCGAAATTTTTAAACCCTGCGCGTTCCGTTCACCAAACATTTTGGCCCTATCTACATAATGGGGAAAAAGGGAAAGAAAACGTGTGGGAGGAAAATCGACAGCTGTCAGCTACAGCTACAAAAATTTGCACAGTCACACGTCTGGACCCCGGAGCGTCATAGGCTATGTTTGTGAGGCGAAATTTTAACCCTGCGCGTTCCAGTTCACCAATCAATTTTGCCCCTATCTACATAATGGGGAAAAGTGAAGGGGGAGGTGGGGAAAAAAGGGGGGATTGGAGGGCCATTTTTTTTTGGGGGACAGTTACCAGTTGACAGTTGTGAATGAGAGGGGCTTAATGATAGCGCCAAAACTAACAGCACATACCAGCATATAGTCACTAAGGTGGGACCCCAACATGAGATATTCACCACACACGGGGACATGTATACACACCACACGCACACAAGAGTAAGCAGCAAGTGTATAGTCGCTAAAGTGCAAGCCGCAACATTGGATACTCACCACGCACCCGAACAAACACACACACCACAAAGAGACACACACAACACAGAGACACACACACCCCCCCAAGGGGACACACACTCTATAGCGACACACGCACTCACCCCACAGGGACACACACACACCACAAAGAGATCACACAAAACACAGACACACACACCACACAGACCCCCCCCCACAGGGACAAACACACATAGCCACCCTATAGGGACACATGCACTCACCCCACAGGGACACACACACTGCAAAGAGACACACACATCACACAGACCCCCCCCCAACAGGGACACACACACATACACACCCTATAGGGACACATGCACTCACCCTCAGGGACACACACACACACCACACAGAGACACACACAACACAGAGACACACACACCCCACACAGACACCCCCCCCCACAGGGACACACACACATACACACCCTATAGGGACAAAAGCACTCACCCCACAGGGACACACACACACACACCACAAAGAGACACACACAACACAGATACACACACACACACACCACAGACCCCCCCACAGGGACACACACACATACACACCCTATAGGGACACATGCACTCACCCCACAGGGACACACAACACCACAAAGAGACACACACAACAGAGAGACACACCACACAGACCCCTCCCACAGGGACACACACATACACACCCTATAGGACACATGCACTCACCCCACAGGACACAAAACACACCACAAAGAGACACACACAACAGAGACACACACCACACAGACCCCCCCACAGGGACACACACATACATACCCCAGGGACACACACACCACACAGACAGACACAGATGTGCACAAATCACCTCACACAACTCGCCTCATACGTGTGCTATCTTTATTTTCCAAACATAAACATCTGCCAATGTGCAACACATGTGCCATATAGGGAATTAAGGCAGATGTCAGTCACATGAGCTGTCTATTATGTGTATGTGTGAGGTAACATATACTGCCCGGCCAGAGGGAGGGTTACTGTTGGCTGGAGATTTATTAGGCTGCCTATAGCAACCAATCACAGCTCAGCTTCTATTTTCCTACAGGTCATTAATATGACATATTCAAATTCATTATGTTATAGCTAACAGCAGTTATTTATTAACCCGGGCGTGCCAGGTACTACAGCTAGTTTATACATAAATTTAAATGGATAAAAGCCACTGTTGCCAGATATTACATGTACAATTGTTCGACAGAATTCCTTTTTTAAATAGGATTTTAGCAAAAATATCGATCTTGGTTTTACAAGAAATCCTTACATGATGGAAAAAAATGGAGGTAATTTTCGTAATCAGCCACCAATTACATAACAATCAGTGAAAACTTCTCTTGTATTTTTTCAAAAAATTCAATTTTGCAGGTTGTGTTATTTTTTTCTTCTTTTCCCTTACCTTTTTTTTTCGTCCTTTTCATTTGTTTACCTTCTTTTTTTCTTTCTTCTCTTTTTTTCTTACTTTCCTTCCTTTAACTGTCTTGTTTCTCTTCTTTTCTTCCTTTCTTTCTTACATTTTTCCAGCTTTTGAACTTTCTTTTTTCTCCTTTTTGACCCTTTCTTTCTTACCTTCTTTCAAGTATTCTTACTTTCTTTCCTTCTACTAAACTTTCTAACCTTCTTTCTTTTGAAAAAATAAAGAACCAAAGCAAAAAAGTTCCGGTGGTACAATAATGGCAACCTCATATTTTACGTGGCAGCTTTGTCCTAACTACATGACTTTTGGTAAATGTTTTAATCTATTGTGTCTTTGCTACATGGATGTGACCCACCCTAAGGCCGTGGGGACTCTGATTTTGGGCGTTGGTTACGGTTGCTGTCACTGGTGGCTGGTTCCTGGGTCTATGGCCCTGGTGGTCGTTGACAAGTGTGGAAAATAAAATAATAAAATATGTCGTACCATTGGTTTGATAAAAGGCATATAAAGGGACACATCTAATTTAAGGTAATTTTCTGTTTAATGAAAATTTTGTAGCATCTAACAGGTTAGACTGTCTCACCAGGGCCCCGTGTTTCCTTTACGAGAAAACCACCCTGGAGCATTTTATATGTGGCGTTTTGTATTGGCTATTTTGGGGTGGTGGTTTTGCTGCCCGTGTAGATTTTTGGAGTACATGAATCCACAGTTTAGCGGGAAAGTGCGTAGCTAGTGGGTTACCCTGGGGGAAACCAGAAGGGTGGTACGGTAGTGTCAACAGTGAGGTAGCTCTGCAGGTGGAATGCAAAGTGACTTTTCCCCGCGTCAAAGAATGACACACTACACATTGCTGAGTCTCTGTACTGGTTTACTGGTAACCTTCAGGAATTAAACAGATTTACTGTCTCGGGTTACTGGCCTGGGTAGTCACCAGTGGATGAGGTGTCCTTCTGTGGCTTTCAATGGTGTTCTTTCTGGTTTTCTCCAACTGTGCTCTCACTGTCCTCTGCATACTCCTTAATTTCCCCAGCGCGGCCCTGCACTGAGCCCCTTTCTTGTACCAAGCCTATGGGTCTGAATAGACTAATCCCTTAGCTGAGGAGCTCACGACCCTGGACAGATTTCCCGGGTGGAGGTGTGCTTTGGACCGAGTCAGGGCTGTCTGTTTACCCACGGCCCCCCCGGGTTTGGCAGCTTAGGGCTGAACTCTGCTGCCCCGCGCTCAAGCTGGTTCTCCTTAAATGGCCCGGGATTCCCCCCAACTGGTTATCGGGGATGGCCCGGGGCCCCGGGTTTTTAGCTGAAAACCAAGGATCCCCCCCTTTTCGTCTGGGTCCCCCCCCTTTTTTCCGCCCCATCAGGGATTTGATCTGGGTGCAGTCCCCCTTTTCCGTGTCGCAGGGACCATAGAGCGCCACACATGCAACCACAATGTACGGAAACAGTAACCTCCATTCCTTTAAATCAACGTACAGCCCGGGGGTGAAATCCCCAAAAGGGATTGGAGCAATTCCATTAAATAACAAATCCATAGAAACCGGACAGTATCCGGACTTGCAGAACAAAACTTCAAAATTTGTTTTTTTAACCCACATGTGCAACGTTTGGGCTCTAAAAATTGGGCTCTTTCTCAGACGTGCCTCAAGTCTACAATTATAATGTGTATCAGGGTCATATTTTGGATGTCAGGGGTCCACCTCATCTTTATTCCTAAAATTTGGATATTCTAGTATAAAGCATTGCAGTCTGCTGAAAAAGGAATGAAGATGCCGTATAAGTCGCCCATATGAAATTTATAATCTGATTTCAATCCCATGGACATTTCCCTTCCCCAGGCGGAAACAGAAAAGAAAAAACAGTAACACATATTCATGTTTGGGCAAAATGCCTACTGGTGCCAAACGAAAGGAAATCGCACATCAAGACACATTTCCCAGTAATCTCACAGAAACACTTGGCACAAATAAAATTTCCCATTTGGCCTTTTGGGTTTTAAACCTCCTAAAATCCATACTATGGAAATGTATAAAGTGAGGTCCTAAAAAACCCACAGCATTGCTTACTAGGGACTCGTGCACACAAGGTTGGATTGTGGTAGGTTGGACCCAAACAGACAAAAGCTCTTTATTCCTTTATAAAAGATTAATGTGACACTGTGGGTAGGGCCATAACTTTTGGAGGAAGGAGGGGGCAATAGGGTCTTATCTTTAAAAGAAAAATTGGCGGGATAAATATAACTGCTCACCTGAGCCATTTGTGTCACCCACAACTGGTATCAAAAGCTATAGAAATGGCACCGCAAAAATTTCCCAAAACTCCAAATGGAAACAAAGGGAATCAATGAAGGCAACAAATGGACACTGCCTCAGAACCGTGCTGCTCATTCGATGGAAGGGATAGTCAACAGATGAAGGTGCAAGGTGGCTTTTTTGGGTCCCTGAGAATGGAGGGCGGGATTGACTCCCAAATGCGTCGGATGAAATAAGAGACACCCCCAGCACCTTCATCTGTCCCGTCCGGGCTCTTCCCTTTTATGAGGGAAACCGGTTTTCCCAGTACAAATGTCCAAATGTTGTCTTTTACTGATGAGTAAAGGGTTTACTGCGCCTGAGGGAAGGCTTTCCATGCAGGGGGGGGTGCCTAACTGTCTAGCAGGGGCCTCACTAGAGCCTCTGGTGGTGAGGATAGGCTGAAACTGGGCCCGGGAGCATCAAGAACTGATTAGACTTTTTTTAAAAAATACCTTAATTTTAATAAATCCCTTTTAAAATCCCTTTAAAATCCCTTTGACCTAGCCAGTCTATAAAATTACTTGATATAAAAGGCAAAATTATGACACGATTCCTGCAACAGATTAAATAATTTGTCACAAAATAAAGATGCAAAACCCTTTTTCAGGGCCAAATTGACCGGGCACCCCCTTTAAACCCCCCGGGGCAACTTGGCTTGCAAACTTGGGCAAAGATACAACGAGAATCCCAAGTGTTTTAAAATTTTGATAGGTTGTCTAAAATCGTGCTATATTTTAATTGGGTATGTACTGATGTTCCCATGTCCACCTTCCAGTACAACCCTCTGTAATTTTTCTATAATAGCTCTTCACCCCTTTTCAGGGGAGTTTTTGTCATGAACCCTTGACCAAAGCTCTTGTAGCTACAACAAATCCTTCTTTAATCCAAAAGAAAGTTGTTGCATAATCCTTGGGGGACTGAAAGTTATTCCTTATCAGGGACCCCCAAACAGGGGAAATCTCTAGGACTGCAGGGAGATGATCGGAGGGTCAGGACCGGAATGTGGAACAAAGGGGGGGCAAGGGCAGAGGCTAGGGAGGGGGGGGGCCCAAAGGTTCCCCGGGAACAAACCAAACTTCAGAGAACCCAAATAGGGTTAAGGGGAAGGGGGCGGGGGTCCCGGAAAAGGGCAATAAGATGGGGATTTAATCAGCCCTTTTAAAAAAGAACAAAAAACATAAGAGGGAAAATAGCAGGCAAACTGGGCAAAAGGGAAATAACGTTTTTGGGCAAAAAGGGTCGGGGGAGGGCCTAATTTTTAGGGCCCCCGCGCCGAAACGTCAGGGGAACCCGACTATGGGGCCCACAGGTTTAAAAACGCCCGAGATTGGCTAGGGGCCCTTCCCCCAAAACAAAGCGAAGAAATCAAAGGGGGCCCCAAAAGGAAATTTTTGGGCCCAAAAAAACAAGAAACCGGGAAAAAATTTGGGGGGACTAAAGGAAAATAAAGTTCCAAAAGGACAATTAAGGTACTTAAATGGGACAAAATTAACCCAATAAAAATTTAAAAGATTAGCAAATCTTTTTAAAGTTTTTAAATTTCCAAATTAATTCAGATTTGCACTCTTAAGGAATGAAACTCCAGTGGGAAATTTCCCAACCGCTTTCCCATCACAACCCTAAAATCCCCCACACTTAAATGATGGGGTTTTTGGGTTTTTTCTGGCACAAATCCCTTAGTTTTTTTTTAAAAACTTGTTGGGAAAAGGGTTATGACTTTGAGAAGCTGCTTAAATGTGGCACTGGAGTTTCTCCACTTCCTTAATGAAATGCAAATTTGCATATTTTTTGAGAGGAGGGGAATTTGGCTACAATCTCCTCACCTACTTTGCTGCTCCCTAAGGGGAAAAGCAAACTTCCCCAATTAAAAATTTAAATTTAGAAAATTTGTTTTGACTTAAAATTACTTGATGAAAACCCAAAGAAAATTTTTTTAAAAAAATCTTAAATTTCAAACAAATTTCCCTTGGGGAAAATAAATTTAATTGTGTTTTTTTTATTGTATCAAAAACTTAAATTTTTTACAAAAAATGCAAAGAGTTTTTTAAATATTACAAAGGATTTTCTGATTTTATTTTGAACCCTGTCTTACTTGAATAAATTTATAGAAATTACAGCCCCCCATTTTTTGTAGGGGTTAAATTTTTTAAAAATTTCCCCCGTTTAAAAATCCTTTTTTTCCCCGAACCCCTTTAATCTTTTTAAAAAAAACGATCCCCCACTTGTCCCTTTCCCCCGGTAAACAAAGAATCTTAGAAAAAGGTCAGTATCCCCCTTTTAATTTTAAACCCAACCCGTAAAAAACCCCTGGCTTTTTTGTTCAAAAATTAATAATTTTGGGAATTGCCCTTTCCTTTCCCGGGGCCTTTTTTGGAAGACAAAAAGTTTTTTTTCAAAAAATAACCCCCCTTTGGGGTTCATTTTTAAAGGGAATTTTTTTGACTTCAGCTCCAATTCCCTATGTCCCTTTAAAAATTCCCAGTCTAGACTTTAAAAAGAGGTAAAATGATATAAATTTAAAACAAATTAAAACCTTTATAAATACATCCAATGTTTTTTTCTTGTTTTTGCTTTTCACCATAATTGTGGCCTTTTTTTTTTGCTGCACCCTCAATCTGTTTTTTTCCCCCCATTTAAAAGGAAAAGTTAGAATGGGAAAAAAATAAGTCCAAAAATTAAACCTTCCCAGACCTGGAAAGAGAATCCCAAAAAAAACTCCAATACTTATTGGCCAGGGAAAAGCTTTTAAAAAAGTTTTTGATTCCCTAAGCTGTAACTGCACTATAAAAAAAATTCCCATTGTGATACCGGGGACATTTATGTTTACTGCCGAACTTGGAAACATGAGCCCAAAATCAAATAAAAATGACAGCTGAAACAGGGGAGCGATACTGGGAATTGCTGGAAAACCCAAACCGTTTCTGGAAAACTTGGGGGACCATTGGAAGACCCCTGAAACCAAATTCCAAACTTCTAACCCCAACCCTAATTTTTTTCCCCGACTTATTTTTTTGCAAAGGGGGGGGACCATTTTAAACCGGAGGGAAAAGCTGCCCTTTTGTAAAGTCCAAAACGCCACCCAATGCCCAAAAAGATCCAAATTCCTTTACAGGAAAACCACCCGGGGTTTTATTGGAAGAAAAACCGGGCATACTTGCTAAACCCTTGAATTTAAAACGCATTAGTTTTCTATTAAATGGGTTGGGTTTCCAAAAGAAAATATTTTCAAAATTGATAAATTAAATGCCGTTAATTTTAAGGTTCAAACAGGGGGCCCTTTTGTGGGTTGGGGCCCCCCTTGAAATCTTCCCCTTCCCCTTTCCCGACGTTTCCCCGCCCCTATTGCCCCTGTTGGAACAAATTTTCATTGCATATAGGATTTTTTCATTAAAAATTGCCGATTGTACCCATTGGGTGTTTTTATTTTTGATTTGGCGCCATTTATTAAAACACAAATTTTACACATTGCCAAGGGCAGTTTGCACTTTTTTTAAATTTTAATCATAACCGTCATTTTCGTCTTTTACATTTTTTGAAAAAAATTGCTCCGGCCCTTAATTTTTGCCAAATTTATGTAAAATATACAAATTAGTAGGGGGGTTTTTTTATCCCCTTTTTTCTGTTTTTATTTTTTGCCTTTAAATTGCAAAGATTTAAAATTAAGGGAAAATTCTTAGGGAAGGCCCCCTTTTTTTAATCTTTTAATTTTAAAAAATTAACTTGTAAGCTTACCCCAAAAAATAAAACCAAAAACTTGTTGTGAGTAAATTGATAACCTTTTGTTTCCCGCGAAAAGGTCCCAAAAACCCCCCCTTTTTGGGTTCCCTTTGATTCCCAATTTCCTTTTCTTTTAAAAAATATATCTTTATTATTTTTTTTGTTACCCCCAAAAGTGTTTTTTTCTGAAAGAGCCCGCTTTTGAACTTAAAAACAGAAAATTAGTTTCCTTTAAAATTCTGCGCCCCGACGAGATTTAAAAAAAAAAATATGTTAAAAATTAAAATTGCTTCCGGGAAAAACAAGACAAAAAAAAAACGACCTGTGAATTTTACAACATTTTTGAGGGGAAATTTAATTTTTATTTAAAACAAATTTCAAAAATTTGGGTCCAAATTTTTTTTAAAAAACCCTGAACAGAAAAAAAGTAAGGACGTCATTTTGCACGAACCCAAGATCTCCCCGGAAAAACTTAAAAACGTAAATTTAAACAGGCGGCCGGTCCAGCAGGGGAAAAATTTTGGGGGCTGCAAAAGATCAGTTTCAGCAAGGGAATGTCCCCTTTTTAGGCTTGGGGTCAAATTTAACAGTTTTAGATTCCAAATTTTTACCCCCTGCTGAACATCAGTAAAAAGGGGTAATATATTTTGCATTTGGGGCCCGGGATTTCCCCCCAAAAGTGCCCTAAGCTAAGGGAAAAAAATTGGAAATTTTCAACCAAAAGGGGGGGGCAAACCCCGGGTCCCTCACAAGTCAGCGGTTCCCCGCAGACTAATTTGTCGGAGAGTTTTTTTCCATCTCCAAAACAACAGGTTCCCTAACCCCTTTGAAAGTGCAGAATCTCATTCTTCTATAGATGTGGGCTCAAATGGCAAGGGGTTTTTCCTTTCTATAGGGTAAGCCAAAATGTAAACAGGGACCCATATTGAAAGATTTAACCCTTTTTTGGTAAAAGGGCCCTCTTTTGTAGTTTGTAACCCTCTTATGGTCAGCACCCCTTCCCCTTTTTAAGGAAGTTTTATAACCAGCAGAGTCTTCTAACTTCTTCAAGTGAAGCCTCTTATGACAGTAGGGTCCTCCATTTGTAAGAAAAAATTTTTTAAGGTTCAAAAGGGGTTTCTCCCCTTTCCCTTTTAAAGGTGAAAGGGCTTTTGGTGCGGGGCCCCTCTTTCTTTGTTTGTAAATCTTATGGTTAGCGGGGTTCCTCTTTCTCTCTCCTGCGATAACCCCTTTTATGTTTAAGAATCAGGCAGGGTTTTTCTTTTTTTTCCCTTTGTAATTTAAACCCTTTTTGGTAGTAAGGTTTTCTCTTCAGCGGGCAATTTTCCTAAGTAAATTTTGGGGTCCTTTTCCCCCGTAGAGGTAAGCTTTTTTGGGTCATAGGGTCTTCTCTCCCTTATTGTAACGCCCCTTTTGCCGCAGTGTCCCATCTCTTTTTCTCCGTAAAGTGAAACCTTGTATCAGGGGGGCCTTTTCTCCTGAAATTTTGAAAAAGCTTTTAATTAGGGGGGGCTTCTTACCCTTGTTTTTTAAGCTTTTAGCCCGCAGAGCCCTTTTCCCAATTTTTTGAAAAGAAAGTTTTTGGAGGGCCTTTCCTTTCCTGTAGAGTTAAGCCCCCTAGGGTTTTTTCAGCGAGGTTCCTCCTTTCCTTCCCTATTTTACTTTAGTTTTTACAAATTAATTTTTTTGAGAAAATTTCCACAAAGCTAAAAAATTTGTTTTCCCCAAAGGCCATTCTAAAATTGGAAACCGTTGCCAAAATCATTTTAATCAAACCCCATGATTTACAAATTAGGGGTTTTGCTCAGAAACATCTTTTACTTTTTTTCCCTTTTAAAGGGGGTTTAAAAACCTAAATTGGTAATAGTTTAAAATAAAACAGGCCCGGTCCATTTAAATGTAAATTTTTTTGCCAAGAAAAAAGGGCCCAAAGCGTGTCCCTTAATTTTTCCCCAAATTCAAAGCTGATAAAATAGAACTAACCAATGAAAAAAAAACCCACAAATTATGGAAAATTTTCAAAATCTTAAAGGAAAAAGAAAAGGTTCAAAAAATCCAACCCAAAATTTTATATGTAGCACCCCCCTTAACTCAACAAATGTATTAAAAGGAGGGGAAAGGGCGGGGTGGGCTTGGGAACTTAAAATGTCCAGAAAGAAATGTTAGAAGGGAAGAATTTAATACCTAAAAGGGGGGTGGAATAAATTTTAAGAGGAATTAAAAAAACGTGCAGGGCATTTACAGAAAAAGGGGTTTTTTTTTAATGTAACTCTCTAAAAGGGGGTAAAAAAATGGGCCCCCACAATGGTGGGGAGGAAACCATGACCCCCCCTTGGTACGGATAAAAACACCCTGGGGCCCCACAGCCAAAACACCCCCCAACCTGACCCCAAAAAAGGCCCAAGGGGAGGTTCAAAAAAGAAAATAAAGAGAAAAGGGTTGGGGCCAAATTAAAAAAAAAACCCGGGTTTTAAAACAAACACACATTCTAAAAGGTAGAGGGGGAAACAAAAATGAGCTACAAATAAGAAATCAAGTAAGGGCCCTCACAGAAACAAAAAGTGTAAGGAAAAGGAGCGGGAAAGAAAAAAACCTGGAAATTTCGGTGTTTACCAATAAGGAAAACCCCTTTGCTAAAGGGACGGAACCCCAAACCCCAAAAGGTAAACCCCGGGGAATTTTTCCGAAAGGAACGTACGTAAAAGGTAAAATAAATCCCCAAGGGGGGTTGAATAAAAAGGGGGGAAAAAAGCCCAATTGGAAGCCATCAGTTTTTGGGAGGGAAAAAAAGGGGAAAGAGCCAGCTGACAGAGAACTGACCGGGGCCAACCTTCAGCCGAATAAGCCCCAAACAGACCCATAAATTTTCCTGAAATTAAAATGGATAAAAACACCAAAAGTTTTTTTTGTTGGGGGGGGGGGTTGGGTTAAGAAAGACCTTTAATTGTTTTTTCGGGTTTTTGTGTGCCCGGGGAAAAATTTTTAATTGGTGGGAAAAATGGGACGGGGTACCTTCCCGGGCCCGGGTTTCACGGGGGTCACGGGGCCCGGGTCCGGAAGTGCCCCGGCCTGGCAGGAAAAGGGGTTTTTAAAAGGGGGTAAACAGTCTCCCACCCACTATGTGGCCCAGGGGGGGCCAAAGCTCCCCAGGAGCCCCCCCCCGGGATATGTAAATTTAAGGCATTTGGAAAGGGAAATATTTCCGGGGCAAAATGAGTTTCCCCGGACAGTGGGGTTAAGCTATGGTGAAAGAAAGGGTTGGCTTTTGCGATCAATGCATTTACTGTCCAATCTGAAGGAAATCCCCCTTTTACAGTTTGGGGTTTTAAAATGCTGTGGCTTAAGGGGGGGTTCTCTCAGAGGGTTGGGGGGAATCAAAGCAGGGCAAAAATTTAGGGGAGTCGGGTCGGGCTCACCGTTTTAATTTCCCAAAACTTTTAAAGGTCAGCTAAAATTCCTTTTTAAGTTACACTCAGTTTTACAGTCCCCTTACAGGGGAAAAAAAAAAAGGGTAACTCTCCATGGTTTTCCTTACCCCCGGTTCCGGGTTGTTTCCTTCTATGCCCCCTTATTTGTCTTTGGGGTTTTTTTTAAGGTTTTTTTCTTTCTCTCTATCTTTTGTAAATTGGTGTGCTTTACTCCCGTATGGCGGGGGGTTCGCCCTGTGCCCCCCGGGTTACCACTGGGGCCCCTGCCCTTTTGGGGGTAGGACCCAAATTCTCATTCCCCCCCCGGTTTGTCGGGGTGTGGGGGAAATCAAACGGCCCCTCTAACCCGACACTCTACTCCAGCCTAGCCCCCAAATACCCTTTGGTGAGACCCCACCGGGCCCCTCTAAGGTTTTTGGGTTTCAATAGAGGGCTACTCCGCCTGCAGTCTCCCCTAAACCGTGGTTTGGAAACCCCTTGTATTAGGGGCCTTCTCTCTCTCCCTTTTTAACCCCGGGGTTGCGGGTTCTTTTTTTCTCCCCTTTGGCTCGCATGGCTTTTCCCAGATTTTTTTTCGCCCTTAAAACCCCTATTTCCCTCTTTCCCCCCAGGACTTGTCCCTCTGTCTTCCCTGGGCACTGGGCCTCAGACTTTCCCCACCCCTGTTTAATCTCCCCTCGCACCTGACCTACTTTTTTCCCCCCCACTTTTCTAAAAAACCCAACCAGGGGCCCTTTGGGACTGCCAAAAACCCCCAAAGGTCTTTGGATTGGGGGTGCTCCTCTCTATGGGTTTGGGGGCTGTGAGGGGTTAAAGGTTCAACGTTTTTTTAAAACCTTCCTGCTGCAGCCCTTTTTTAACCCCGGTGCGGGGGCCCAAAAACCCCGAAATTTTCAATACTATGAAATCAAAACCGAATAAAAAAGGTTGGAAGAGACCCCCGGGGATAAAATTTGGTCAACCCCCCCTCTAAACAGGTTTAAAGGGGAATCACCTTGACAGATACTTTTCCCAGTCTTGTGAAAAACCCCTTTGGGAAGGGAGAATTAAACCACCTTTGGGCCCGGGTTTTTCCATCTTTGAAACCTTCACTGTCAGAAATTTTTTTCAAAAATCTGTCTGTGTCTTTCAAGTTTCATCCATTGCTTCAAATTTTTTCCAAATGGGGAAAAAGGCTAAAACCCTTACACCTAAAACCCCCCTGAGAATTTCCCAAAGGTAAAAAATCCCCCTCCTTTTAAGAAAAACTTTTCAAAATTTTGGCCCGTTCCTAGGGGGCTTTTTAAAAGGACCGGTCACCACTGGTCCGTTTACACAAATTTCTAGGGATGTTTTTTTTAAAAATGTGGAAAGTAAAAAAGGGAAAAATAAAACCAATAAAGGGTTTCCCCAAAGGGGAAAGAAAGGGGGGAAAAATACTTAAATTTTAAAAAATTTAAATGAATATTTTAAAAAATTTCCCAAAAATTTTTCCTTTTTCAGCAAATCCCCTGGGGGGCCCCTTTCGGGTCCCTTACTACTAGTAAATAAGTCTTTTTCAAAAACCCCTTTACTTAGCCCCCCCCCCAAATTCGTATAGGGAAATTTTTCCAATTTTTTGGGTTTTTTTTTTTTAAAAGGGGGAAACCCAAAATGGACACAAAAACAGTAATTGACCAAAGAAAGAGGGGGGGATAAAAATTTGATTGTAACGGAAAAACCCTAATTTTTAACCTTTTCGTTTTATAAAAACCCTTCTAAATGATTAGACCAAAAATGTCAGTTCAAAGTATATTGTTGTAGACGTAGGTTTAAGCCCCTGGTTAAACTAAAATCCTTTTCATTTTAAAATACTCATTCGGACTATGTTAATTTTAGTGCATGTTTTTATTTTTGTTTTTTTTTGTCATGTAAAATCAAAAAAAAACCCCTTTGCCAAACAACTCCTAATTTAAAAGCCCAAAGCAATTTCCAAAACCCTGCTTGAATTTTGCTTTCCCCTAAAACAGCATCTCGGTCCCCAAATTCCACCCCCCATTACATAAAACGGTTTCTTAAATTTCCTGTGTAACCTAAGCATCCCTTTTAAATAAAATTCCCTTTAAAAAAAAATAAAACCCAAACCCTTTCCCTTAATCATACGCACAATGGGAATAACCCTATGACGTCAAAACCCGGCCCCGGGGGAAATTATCAGCTTTACTTCCAAAAGGGGCAGCTGTTTTTTAAATTTTTTTCCTTTTTTAAAATCCTCTCATTGGTTGGCGCTCGCTTGACTTCTCACGTTTAAAGCAAAAAAAGGTGATTTTTAATTACCCGGGAATTTTTCCGGGACGGGTCTGCCAAACCCAAAATAAAAGGGGGTTTAATTTATTACGGAATAAATTTTTTAAAAATATTTTTGGGAGGGGGGTTCCAAGTGTGAGCCGCAACCGGAAAAAACCGCCAACGTGCGGGCAAAACTCCCCCGGAAAAATGTCATTTTGGGGTTTGCCCTTTTTTAAAAAAGGTGTTTTTTGGGAAAAGGTGTTAAAAAAGGGGCCCAAGAAGCCCTTTTCCCACTATAAGGGACTTGCAAGGGGAGAAAAGGAGAGGAAACACTTAAAAGGGTTCAACCCTTTTTGGGGGTTTCCAAGTTATTTTGAAAAGGACAGAAATCGTAAACTTTCCATTTTTTGGGATTTTTTAAAAATTAAGGGACTTTAAAATGGGGAAACCGGGAAATAAAAACCCCGGAGGTGTCGGGGGGAAAATTTTTTCCCTTTTCCCTTTAAAAATACCCACCTAAAGTGCCCGCTTTAATTCAGGTATCCAAGGGTTTTGAAAAAAAGGAAAAAGTCCCCCGACACCTTCTGGGTTTTATTTCCTGTTCCCGCTGAAAGGGGCCCATTACCCCCCATATTCTCGTTGGGAAGCAACAGGATATAGAATGAGGAATAAATTTTGGGGAAAAAATTAATTTCATTCCAGTTTTTAAAAGACTTTCGGGGAAGGTTTTAAAATCTTCCCAACCACCCCTCTACGGGAAAATTTAAAACCTAAGGGCCACTTTCCAACCTAACCAACTGTACTGTCCAATTGACAAAAGCCTTTTGGTACAACCCACAAAACTAATGGCCCATTTTTATTTAGCCCAGAATGTTGGTCAAAGTTGGACAATAATTTGGGTTTGGTTTAAAATGCCTTAAAAGCCCAAAAAACCCTTTAAACCCTTGCCCTAAGACGGGTGTTTTCAGGGGTAATTTTTCCCAAAAAAGTGCAAAGAATGAGATCTATTGGTTGGGGTGAGGCAAAGGGGGAATCTCAAAGGGATAAGGTTTCCTTGTGGGAGTGACACATCCAAAACTCGCATGCCAGTAATAAAACTTAAACCCCATTGCTCCTCTGGGTAAAATATGCAAAATTTTTCCTTTTAAAAAAAACCAAACCCATTTTTCCCCCCATTTGGGAAATAGCAATCCCAAAAGTAAAAAAAAGCTTTAATGGGCCTTTTCATATGTTTGTATTTTATACCAGGGGAAAAAGAAACCTTTTAATTTGCAGATCCTTTCCGGGGGATTGCCCCTTTATTTAGTGCAAAGTAAAAGATCTTTTGGCATTTGAAAGGCAATGGGGGGAAGGGATAATTTTTCCCCTTTTGGGAGGTACAGCGCCCCCCCGGGGGCCCGGGGGATACCAGAGGGCCCGAGACGGACCATTCTTTTTGGGGGGCCAAGGTCATGGCCCAGCTTCGTGGTCCCCGGTGGGAAATGCAAAAAATAATTAAGGGTTAAAAAAAACCAAAATTCCAACAGGGGGCAAACCGCCCGCAGACCGCTGGGGAAGGTGGGGATGGGAAACCCCGGGGTGGTGAGCCCCCCATTGTAAAGGGGTTGGGTCCCCGGGCATGTAAAAAGGGGTTTGATCAATGGGGTTCTTTCCCCATAACTTGGGGTTCAATGGGAATTTTCTTGGCCCTTTTTACTTAACAACCCGCTTCACACAAGGGTTTACCGGGTCCACGCAACAGTCACCGGCTCGGGCTCTTACTGCAGCAGGGATGGTTCCTCTGTGTCACTCCCCTTAGTGTTCCTTTCGGGCCCTTTGGTTCTCTCTACTCTCATGGGTATGGGTTCGGTATGTCCGTCACAGGCTCTATAGTGAGTCATCCCACATTCTGGGTCACTAGCCTTGGTCTGATGGCTTTGTTCTGCTCCATATCGGTTGTTAGGTCTCGGGGACTTGGAGTTCCCGAACCCCGTTGGGTGTCTTGTGGTTAGGGGCATAAAGCGTTCCTGGCCACATCTACAGAGCTGGCTCTCTGGTTTCTCTGGCTCAGCCACCAGTGACTCGGGTTAGTCGGGCTCACATGGCTCCTTCTACCGTCATGGCTCACATGGCTCCTTCTACCGTCCATGGTTATCCGTTTTTTTTTGTGCTCCCGTCCAGCCATTAGTGGTGCAGGCTGCCGGGACCTGTTGTTCTCTGTCACTGTTAGTCAGTACTTAGCTGAAGGGTGTCTTGGCTTGGGATTCGTCCCTCTTTTCCACCCTCTAGGGAATTCCACCTCCAACTTAGTGTTCCAGTGTTTTACTACTGTTCCTACACCTCTTTGTCCGGTTTCTCTCTCTCTTCCCACCCACACTGTGCTACTCCCGCCACCACTGAAGTGACTTGGGCTCAGGTCGGAGTGTGTGTGTTTTTGTGAGCTGACCATCTTACCTTCCGTTCGCTGCAGTTCACTCTGTGGCCGCCCGGTCGCAGGGTCACTAGAGACACACCAATCTGGTATGCCAGTAATGAGGAAACTTAAAGCCGCACTGTTTCTCTGGTAAATAAAATGTGCAAATTTTCTCTTCAGGGAGGAAGTAGATGTAAACTCTAGTGCCACCTGTATGGGAATCAACATGTATATAGAGATGAGCAAATCAATTTGTAAAAAAAATAAAATTCATTACCAAATTTTCAAATGGTCTCCTCAGGGAGGAAGTAGACCTGAACTCTAGTGCCACCCATTGGACATAGCAATCCTAAAAGTCAAAAATGGCCCTTTAACGAGCCTTTACTATATGACTAGTGGCGTAACGATCGCGGTTTCAGGGGTCACAGCTGCAATGGGGCCTGGACCTGTAAGGGGCCCGTGCCTCCATCCGCCCCCTGCGCCTACTGATCGTAGTTCCTGCTTCACATGTATATGCGTCCCCGAGGACACACATCCAAGTGACAGCACGGCAGCATAGGCCTCTATAGGGCCGATGTGTCAGGGAGAGGAGGGGAGAGGAGGGGAGGGAAGCCTCCTACTTCCTGCTGCTGCTCCCGCCCCTCGCGTCCTCTGACCTGCCGGCTTCCTGGCCTGCATTCCACTGGAGACCACATACAGCAGGCCGACACCTCCTCCTCCTGAGTCTTGAATTTTCAGGAGACTGCTGGAGCAGCGAGGGAACTAGGAGAGGTAAGTACAGTTTTTCTTTTTACTAACTAAGTTTACTATGGCCAGAGGACTATGGGGGGTGTTTCATATATAACGCTGCATATATAATACTGGAGAGATATGAGGCTGCACATAATACTACACTATATGGAGAGATTTGAGGCTGCATATATAATACTGCACTATATGGAAAGATATAAGGCTGCACTATATGGAAAGATATAAGGCTGCATATACAGTAATACTGCACTATATGGAGACTTATAAGGCTGCATATATAATACTGCACTATATGGAGAGATATGAGGCTGCATTATGCTATATGGAGAGGCTATGAGGCTGTATGATACTATATGAAGAGACTATGAGGCTGCATTATGCTATATGAAGAGGCTATGAGGCTGCATTATATTATATGGAAAGGCTATGAGGCAGGATTTTACTATATGGAGAGGCTATGAGGCTGTATTATACTAAATGGAGAGGCTATGAAGCAGCATTATACAATATAGAAGGGATATGAGGCTGTATTATACTATATGGAGAGGCTATAAAGCTGCATTATACTATACAGAGAAGCTATGAGGCTGTATTATACTATATGGAGAGGCTATGAGGCTGTATTATACAGACAGGTTATGAGGCTGTATTATACTATATGGAGAGGCTATGAGGCTGTATTATACTATATGGAGAAGCAATGAGGCTGTATTATATGGACAGTCTATGAGGCTGTATTATACCATATGGAGAGGCAATGTGGATGTATTATATGGAGAGGCTATGAGGCTGTATTATACTATATGGAGAGGCAATGAGGCTGTATCATATGGAGAGTCTATGAGGCTGTATTATACTATATGGAGAGGCTATGAGGTTGTATTATACTATATGGAGAGGCAATGTGGCTGTATTATATGGACAGGCTATGAGGCTGTATTATACTAAATGGAGAGGCTATGAAGCAGCATTATACTATATGGAGAGGCCATGAGGCTATATTATACTATATGGAGAGGCAATGAGGCTGTATTATACTATAAAGAGAGATATGAGGCTGCATATAATAAGGCTGCACTATATGGAAAGATATAAGACTGCATATACAGTATAATACTACAGAGTATGGAGAGATATAAGGCTGCATATATAATACTGCACGATATGGTGAGATATGAGACTGCATTATGCTATATGGAGAGGTTATGAGGCTGTATGATACCGTATGGAGAGGCTATAAGGCTGCCATTATACTATATGGAGAGGCTATGAAGCTGCATTATACTATATGCAGAGGCTATGAGGCTGTATTATACTATATGGAGAGGCTATGAGTCTGTATTATACTATATGGAGAAGCAATGAGGCTGTATTATATGGACAGTCTATGAGGCTGTATTATACCATATGGAGAGGCAATGAGGCTGTATTATACTATATGGAGAGGCTATGAGGCTGTATTATACTATATGGAGAGGCAATGAGGCTGTATCATATGGACAGTCTATGAGGCTGTATTATACTATATGGAGAGGCTATGAGGTTGTATTATACTATATGGAGAGGCAATGTGTCTGTATTATATGGAGAGGCTATGAGACTGTATTATACGATATGGAGAGGCTATGAGGCTGCATTATACTATATGGAGATGATATGAGGCTGCATTATGATATATGGAGGAATATGAGACTGCATTATATTATATGGAGGATAATGGGGGTTTATTATAATAATTGAATGACTATGGGGGCTACCTTATGAATGGAGGACTATAGAATAAATTATAACACATAGAGGACTATGGGGGTACATTGTAATATATAAAGAAATATGGGGATGCCTTATAATAATTGAACAAATAGGGTGGTGGGAGGAGGACCATATAAAACCATGATGGGGGACATATATACCACGATAACGGCCATATTCCAGGAAGATGATCATACATAACATGACGACGGACATTAATGCATAATGAAGGGGTCAATGTATGAGTCTTTAGAGGATTTAGAATGTTACATGAGGCCCATTCATCTGACAACGTGTGTGCACTGGTGGAAGGCAGGTCTAAATTTCGCACCGGGGGCCGCCAGACTCTGGTTACGCCACTGCATATGACTTATGATTTATGCCAGATCAGAAGCTCAATCTGCAGACACGGTAGTTTGGGGTAATTGTGATGCACCCCAGGGCTGTGGGATACTCGGAACTGGGCATTGAGGCTTCTGGGGAGTCATAGGGGTCGAGACCCAGCTCTGTGACCCTGGGAGTCAGTTAAAAGTTTGGGGGACATAGGTTTAGGGGTAGAATCCTGAAGCCACCTATGGCACTCGGCCAGGGATGGCCAACGTTGCAGTTGAGACCTCCGGGGGAGATGACGATACAGCCAGATGTTGCTGCTCCCAGTAGGTGGAGCGGTACCACGGGGCAGGTGTGAAAGTCTATGTACAAATAGTGGTGAAATTGCAGTGCAGGGCAGAGGATGCTGGAATAATTCACGGCTACAACTGGTGCAGTTCCACACTTTTACTCACGGTTCTTAGGTGGTAGCGTTCAGCCGGGTGCTGTGTCCTATGAGCCAGGGGTCCAGCCACTCCCATGTAGATTGGAAACACTTAGCTGGCACCCCATTCTGTGTACCTTCTCCGGGTTGTCTTCCACTTGTGCTGGCTCTCTACCTCCTGCCCTGCACCTCACATTCGTTCCTCTTGTGCTGGCTCTCTCCCTCCTGCCCTGTACCCCATATTCGCATATCCTGCGCCAGTGGCCTCGGACCCTACTGGGCGTCTCCTTTGGCCCTATTCAGCCACCTTTGTTGCAAATGACATAGATTCAGCTGTTGCTCCTGGAGATGAAGCAGCCTCTGGCTGGCTAGCTGAGGCCTCAAGTCTCCTCCACTAGTTTGGACCCGGTGACCCTCTGGGGCCCTGGTCCCTCCACTTTCCTGCGACTGGCAATGGATGAGAAGTTCTCACTTCACATTCCTCTGAGACCCCTTCTTTCTGTGGATCTCCTGCCTTGCTCCCTCTGTCTCTCTCTTCCAGGGACGAGCTCCTCTAGATCCAGTCCCCTGGTCTCACTAATCTTTCTCAGGTTCTTCCCAGCTCCTTCACTCGAGCTGCTCAACCTTTTACTCCCAACTCCTCCTCAGGACTGTGTAGCTACTTCCTGTTGTTTTCCTTTCTATCTTGTCTCCCATTCCTATGCTCCACCTTCCTACTGTTCCACCCACCTCCCTGTCTAAGCTCCATCTCCAGTCGGGGATGAGGGTGTGAACCAATTCCTCCATCCTCCTAGTTAGTAGTAGTAGCTAATGTTGGATGTAGGTGTGTGGCTACCGGGTAGTGTCCCTTCCTTACCTGGAGTGGGGGTACCACACCTCTGCCTAAAGTGCAGTACCTCTGTGGTGACTGGACCCTCAGGAGTGCCACAATTGCTGCTCATCAGTGCAAAGTATAAGATCTGATCAGGCTTTGTTACAAGCTAAGTGGGATCTAAGTGATAAGTTTTTCTCCATGTGAAGACTGACACTAATCTGGAATGCCAGTAGTGAGGAGACTTAAAGCCACAATACTCATCAGGGAAATAAAATAGGAAAATTGTCTCTCCAGAGAAGAAGCAGACTAGAACTCCAGTGCCAACAATTTTTCAGAATTCCCTTCACAAGAATCCCAAAAAATATTGGCCAACCAGTCAACATTTTGGTGAAATCTTACTAGGGCCGGGAAAGGCTCAATAATTAACCCCTAACTGACCCATGACGGATCCAGGATTCGGTGGGTGCTGTTAACCCTTTGAATCCTGCTGTCAATCACTAACAGTGGGATCCAAAGGTGCCACGGCGGGGAACATGCTGTTCCCCGCCTGCACCGAAGATCATGCGATAAGATCGCGGGATCTCCGATGCTCACATGACAGCCCGGTGTCCTGGCTTGAGTCCGGAAGCTGTCACGGAGCACTTCTGGTGGCAAGCGCTGCTAACCACTCACCGTTTGCAGTTCTGACAGATACCGATGTGCTGCAGCTCATTGGTATCTCCCAGAAGCGATGGACTGTGCAGCAGGGTGCCTCTCTATTGGGCTGTGTAAAAATAAGAATCAACTAAATAAGAATCAATCTAAAAAATAAACCCATAAAAGTTCAAATCACCCCCCTTTTCCCCCATTCACAATAAAAGCATTAAAAAAATTAAAAAAACACATGTTTGGTATCGCCGCATTCAGAAACGCCTGATCTATCAATATATAAAATCAATTAATAAGAGCCGTAAACTGCGTAACAGAATAAAAGGTCAAAACGCCAAAATAACGTTTTCTTGTTTGCTGCAAGATTGATATAAAATGCAATAACGGACGATCAAAACATCACATCTTTCCAAAAATGGTATCATTAGAAACGTCAGCTCAAGACGCAAAAAATAAGCTGTCATACAGCCCTAGATCCCAAAAAATGAGGACGCTACAGGTCGCAGAACATGGCGCAAAAAGTGCAATATGTTTTTTTCAAATTTCTGAATTATTTTTCACCACTTAGATACCAGTAAAGGTATACATGCTTGGTATCTACAAACTCGTATAGACCTGAGGCATCACGTCGTCAGGTTGGTTTTACCATATAGTGAACATGGTGACTAAAAAAAAAAAAAACCAAGTGTGTAATTGCACTTTTTTTTGCAATTTCACCGCCCTTGGAATTTTTTTGCAATTTCCCTGTACACTATACGGTAAAATAAATAATTGCATCTGAAAGTACAACTCGTACCACAAAACACAAGCCATCATATTTCTATATTGATGGAGAAGTAAAAACGTGATGGCTCTTGGAAGCAGGGGAGCAAAACACTAAATTGAAAAATGAAAAATTCCTGGGTCATGAAGGGATTAAAAATTATCATACTTGCCCATCTTTAGCCCGACCCTCACCTGTTTTGCGTCTGCAGCCCTTCACCCGCTCCTTTACCAGTTTCGGATCGGTGATCAGTCTTCCTGTACTGACTAGGCCTCTCATTACGCCAAGTGATCGTATAAGGTGTGACACATGTCATGGCATCCAATCGCCTAGTATGACATGCATTATTTATGACCCATTGTGATTGCAGATGGAAACATCAGGCCTAGTCAGCACCGGAAGACCAAAAACAAAAATTGGAGCTGCAGTGCGATCAACAGATAAGCAGCAGATCCAGGACAGCTGTTAATATTTTAATATAATCGCAATTTAGTTATGATATTATAAGAAAGGTTTAGAACAACTGCTCTATGTTTACCATGTAACAACACAGCACACCCTATTAACCCCTTCATGCAGTGGCGGAACTTGAGCCCTGGTGCAGCTGTTGGTGTGGGGCGGGGGGTGGTGGCAGCTTCAGGTGAGGAGCGGGGGGGTGCTAGCAGCTGCAGGTGAGGAGCGCGGGGATGCTAGCAGCTGTAGTTGAGGAGCGGGGGGGGTTTGCTAGCGGCTCCTACCTACGCCGCATTCAGGTCTGGGAGCCGGGCCTGCAGATGAGAGGAGGGGCGGGTACAGCCAAGGGAAGCAGGAAGCTTCCCTCAGTTAACCTCCCTCCTCTGACATAGGGTCAAGGGGGGCAGCTGTGCAGGGCCCCCTACAGGAGCTTAGGGGCCCCTACCCGGTCGGGGCCCTGGTGCAGCTGAACTAGCTGCACCATGGTAGGTCCGCTCCTGCCTTCATGACCAAGGGAGTAATAGTACGCCCTTGACCGCCTTCCTCCCTATGAACGAGCTCATGCGTAGAACTTGCATCATCCCGCACACGTCAGCTGATCTGATCATCTGTCATATGTAGCCAACAGCAATGATCATATCAGTCATCCTATCGGTGCTGTTAACCCTTTTCATCGCACTGTCATTCATTGACAGCATGATCCAAAGCACAAGGGCAGGGATTGTGCCATTCTCCGCTGGCATTGGAGGACCTGTGATCCGATCACTGCACCTCGATGATGGCCTGTGATGACCTGTGATGATCCCGGAGGTTGTCCTGAATCACTTCCTGTGGATGCAGGGCACAGAAAGTGATCATTTCTCCTTTTCACAGACATACAGCAGCAGCACACGGCAGTGCTGAGGCACCATAAGGGGCAGTGTAAAAGAGAAAAAAAGTTTTCAAAAGTATTAAAAAAAAAAACATACCGTAAACGTTCAAATCATCCCTCTTTTGCCCCATGAAATTAAAATTATTAAAAAAAGTTATAAATATACATTTGGTATCACCTCATTCATAAATGCCCAATCTATCATAATGTAAAATCAATTCATCAGATCGGTAAACTGCGTAACGGAAAAAACTCCATACTCCAAAATTACATTTTTTTGTTACTGTAACATTTCAATAAAATGCAATAACGGGCGATCAAAACATAACATCCACCCAAAAATGGCAACATTACAAACGTCAACTCAAGACGCAATAAATAAGCCGTCACACAGCACCAGATCCCGAAAAATAGATAACAGTAAAAATATACAAGTTTGGTATCTACGAACTCGTACCGATCCAAGGCATCGTAACTGATAAGTCACTTTTACCATATAGTGCACTTTTTAGCAATTTCACTGCACTTGGATTTTTTTCCCAATTTCCAGTACATTGTATGATACAATAAATGATATCATTCAAAAGTACAACTTGTCCCACAAAAAACAAGCCGCATATGTCTATAATGATGGAAAAATAAAAAATTAATGGCTCTTGGAAGAAGGGAAGAAAAAAACGAAAACCAGAAAACGGAAAATCACCCGGGGGGGTTACGGGTTATTTACTGTTATAATGTCACTCAGAGTTTTAAACAAACTTGGCTGGTGTTGGGCTCTGTTCAGATTGCAGATTCCAACTCTCGGCCCAATGGTTTCTCTTGTAATCAACCTGGGCGTCAACCTGCAGTTGTCACATCCCCAGTGTGTGTTCCTGAAACTTCTGCATCTGCCACCAGGTGCCGCTGTGTTAACTCCAAAAGTGTGGCTGGTGATGTAGTAGTTTGACTTGGGGATGTGTTGTATGGCTGCTCAGCTGCGTTCATTAACTCTGACTTCAGCCAATTAGGAAATACTGCAGTCTATTAGAATCCTCCGTGTGTTGGTTGCCAGATATATTTCCTAGTTCTCTTGGTATTCCTGCTTAGCATTATTGATTTTCCGGGCTGACCTCTGGCTCTTTTTATATTATTCTCCAGTCTAACAATTTTGTACTTTTCTGACTTCTCGGCTTTGATCCTGCTTGGAGACTTTTCTATTCCTGGATTGCAACCCATCTGTAGGCAGCAACCTCTTGGACCTTGCAGTAAAGCCAGATCCCTGTATAGGGGTTAAAGGGTATCTGGGTGTCTCAGGGTTCCGCCTGACAGTGTGGTTTGCACTTTGTCTGTCCAGGATTCCTTTTTTACCTGTAACTCTGATGAACATTACAGTTGTGCTGCTGGTCTGCTCGCTCCTCTTATCACATGTTGTGGGGAGGCCTATCACAGCGGCTCTCCTCCTATTTATACCGGTGGAATCCTTCCAACAATGCCAGTTATAGTATATCCTATGTTGGTCTGTAAGACTCTCTGGTGAAGGTTGTATTATGTCCTTGAAGCTGCTGTGGGAGCTCTCCCCTTGTTGTTCTGTAGCTTCCTTCCTCCTGTGGTTTTTCCTCATCTACTCTTATTGTCTTTACCTTTGTGTGTGCGTGCTTTGTGACTGAGTCTTAGTATTCCCTTGTCTGTCTTTATCTGTGGACTTCATTATACCCCTATACTGAGGCGAGGGGGAGTGGGAATTAGATCTGGACTGGTCAGGAGTAGGGTCAGGAAAGGAGACTCATGCCTCTCTACCATTAGGAGTAACCCTGAGGTTGTGAAATTAGGGATAGCATAGGGCTCCCTAGCTTGATGGACAGATCAGTCACCCTGGTTCCATGGTATCTCATGGCCATAGTGACATAAAAGATTCATATATGTATTGAGTCCTCCCAACATGTTTCACTGTTATAAAGCTTCTTCAGAGGAACTGAATATAATGTGACAAGCCCACACTTTTGGAGGTGTCATAGTATTTAATAAGCTAATAGCAATATAAATGAGAAAGTACAAAGCAACACACAGGTCAGTACAATTTAAATCCACTGCACTAGGACCCAATTCACTGTTAATACAGTACTCGTAGACTGTGAGCTCTTGTGGACAGGGTCCCCTCCCCTCCTGTACCTATATGTCCTGATTGTCTAGAGTTATTGTAATTGTGCTTGTCTCCCCTATCCTCATGTAAAGCGCCATGGAACCTAATGGCGCTATATAAATAAATAATAATACTTTAAGATAATGTAAGTAAACTATTAAAAAAGGTTGGATCATTAGTGGTGTGTTTGAAACCTTTTGGTACTGTATATTGGTTGTATTCACTTCAAATCTGTATCTACTTGTTTAAGATTATGTAGAGACCATATTTATCACAGGAAAGACAAATAATAACACTGTGTAGATTCCGATTGGTTTCGCATCGCTAGGCTTTGTCAAGGTCTCTTATTAGGTAACACGCACAACTTGTAGTTAAACCTTATTATTAATTATATCTAGGTCAGGATTAACATTTTGTACTTGCAGTAGAAAAATAATTACAAATACATTCTGTTAGAAATAATAAGATGTATAAAGAATGACAGCTAAAATGAAAGATCCTGTACTCTCGTGTGCAACTACCCTAAACTAAAAACTCCTGTCCTCCATAATGCTAATCTAAGAAGTAATTTAAATCAGATTTAACGTTCAGACCTTCTGGGGTCAATGTGTTTAACTCATAAATTGATTCAGTCTCCTTTGTGATAATTTTTTAATTACGTCGCTTGCCCCCTCTAATTCTTCTCCATACTACAGATCACCATTGCTGGAATACCAATAGCAACATTGGGGAGAACTTTACAATGAACTGACAGGCTGTGGGTTATCAGACCTTTCTTAATATTTCTTATATGTTTACGAACCCTCAAATACTTTATGCCCACCCCCTCCAGCTATCACTGTCTGTACCTGCAGCTTCATAATACTATTCTAATCATACCCATCTGAGCTCATAGTGTAATGTTAAAGGTGAAAAAAACTTTTATACACTTACGTTTTCTTATGTGAATTAGGCAGTGACTGCTCCTTCGAGAATGTACTCACTCTGGCAGTTTAACAGTTAACTTGTCAACTTCTCTGTATAAAGGACCTGTGTGTTGTCCTGATCATGTGACCACAGTGGGCGGAGCTAATCAAGCATAATCATTAAGGTTGAGGGACACTTAACTCGGCCTATTATAGTCACATGATCGTGACATCACACAGGCCCTACAGAATCCTTATGAAATTCAGCTGAAATGTTAACTATTAACCTGCCAGAGTGACTACATCCTCCAAGGTGTATAGTAACTGCCTCATTTATGTAGGAAAATGTAAGTGTATAAATGCTTTTTTTTCACTTTTAACATTACACTATGAACTCAGACAGGGATGATTAGAATAGTATTATGAAGCTGCAGTGATAATTGGGTGGGCATAAATGAGCTGACAGGTTCCCTTTAACTTACATTTTCTACCAATGTGGCCAAAACATTCATTGTGTCACAATCAACATAGTGGCTGATGTCACATACCTTACCATCTTCGTTACCCTTATATGGTTTTTGACTTTAATGTGTTAGGCTGGCTTCACATTGGCATTCCCCTTCGCAGCGTTCTGCGGAGGGGAACCGCCATCTGAGCACAGGCACCGCAAGTCCCTATGTTTATCATGGGGATACACGGTGCTGCGCTTGACTGCGCATGACCGTGCGCTGCCATTTATTCCCTTGTGTGATTTGTACGCATGTGCATGCTTGCGTACAAATCACACACTTTCATCCGCACCTTGAACTCGACATGTCGCGTTCCTGGTGCAGACGACAATGTATGATTTGTATGCAAGCATGCACATGCATACAAATCGCACGGGGAAATGAATGGGAGCACACGGTCATGTGCAGTCAAGCGCAGCACCGTGCATCCCCATGATAAACATAGGGACTTGCGATGCCTGTGCTCAGATGGCGGTTTCCCTCCGCAGAACGCTGCCGAGGGGAACGCCAATGTGAAGCCAGCCTTAGCACTTTGGATCTTCTATTGACATTCTGTGCATCTTGCCCCTTTTCGAAATGGTGTCCACTGCTTTGCTCTTGTTCATGTAATCCTCCTCTCTGCCTTTATTTGTGGCAACCCAGGGTCCATTTGCCACAATATTAAGCTTGGCAGCAAGGAAAGGTACCCACCTTAGGCGAAACACACACAACACCTTCCCAACTCCAGGCCAGAAAGGGGATCTCTACACCCGAGTTCAGGGCAGGTCCCCTATAAGTTCTGGTCTGGGGGCGTGGTCAGGCAGTTCAGTTCCTGGGAGGACTGTAGAAGACATCTTATGGTTGGGTGCCGGGCTAGGCCTGTACGAGGATACTGACTAGCCAGTGTGAGTGATCCTTAGGTGAGGGTCTAAGGGAAGTGGAGAAAAGGTGTGAGGAGTGCAGCAGAGCTGGCTCGCCCCAGCACCTTGCATAATATGGACACCAAAGTCCGAGGTCGCCAGGGAGTTTATGCCCAGCAACCAACATCGGCGGAGGGCAGGTGATTCCAAATTGCTCGCCAACCAGAAAGGCCAGGAGACACAGCCGCACCACAGAGCTCAGGAGATGCAGTGAAAGGATAAGTGACACAAAAAAAGGCTCAAGCCGTCTGTTACACGGCCAAGACAGACAAGTGAGGAAAGAGTCTTAGCACAGCTTCAAGCAGCTAGGGCTCACAGAGAACAGCGCAGTAGGGAGGCCTCAGAACTTGCCAGGTGTGGAAAGCCCCAACTTGCTTCCAGGATCCGGATCCCTAACACCGCTTGTGAATTGTGCCCTGAATGAACCAACTACTTGCAACAGTAAAGGTAAAGGAGACTGTTACCCTTGTGTCTGTCAATTCTTTCGTACACTGAACCCCACACCCCCGAAGTGCCCTGCATCACAACAGACTTCACGGTTGCCCTGGGGACCCGCTCTTCCCATGAAGAGCTGAGCCATCTACACTGCAACTCCCATCATCCCCAGAGGTCCCGACTGCAGCACCAGCTATAGGCTGGGGTCACACATAGAAGTCCATTTTTGGAAGTGATTTCCATGACCAATCCGTTTTTTTTGGGGTGCTTTTTGAGCCTCCTGCACCCCTGGACGTTTTTTTGACTTAGTCATTTTTTCATTTTTTTCATTAAAAACGGACATGCGTTAATGCATGCGTTAACGCAGGTGTCTATATGTGCAATGCGTTAACGCATGCGTTTCCCATAGGGCCCCATGTTATAAAAACGCATGCGTTTTTTAACTGATGCCAAAAACGTTGCTAGCAACGTTTTTGGCTCAAAAACGGACAGAGCAATGTTTTGAGGTCCAGAAAAAAACGGACAGGGTGTTTATTACATCCAATACGTTTTTCTGTCAGTTTTTGGACTTAGAAAAAAAAAATGACAAAAATGAAGCCAAAAACGGACCAAGGGCTTAAGTGTGACCCCAGCCATACCAGCCACATTCCACGGGTGGCATCACGACACTCTTTAATTTTTGCTTTATTTTATTTCGATCCATTTTTACAATTCCCTTTTTAACTGCTCACCCAACGAGGGGATCACGGACCGGGTCACACCACCGTGACATCCTGTAGCCCCTGATGATAACAAAAGGGTCATGTGCCGAGCACCCCACGGTTCACAAAAGGGGTGAGACATATTAACTTCAGTCTACTGTCTAGCCATGCTTGAGTATTCAGTTGACTTCCTGGGTTCCTGTGCTTTACCGATCTGGTCCACCTCCTACTGATCCACTCTGGCTTTTCCATCAACTTCATTTGGACTCCAGCAATCTCACCTGCCTTCAGCCTCTCCCCTGCTTCTAGCTGCCTGTTCTTAGTTCCCTGACTTTGCTTCCACTTCAACAGTCCTGTGTCATGTAAGCCTCTTGTGCCCTGACACCACATACAGTATTATTGCTTAACAGATGCAGCACTCTGGACATTTGGGACTCTTTTAAAGATTTACTGCACTAATAAATATTAGACTTGTTTTTCTGTGGATTCCTATTCCCAGGCCTCTGGATATATATTTTTCATAGACTGTTTTCTCCATTGGTTTATCCCTATGAAAATTATTTCTAGAGACTTTCAATTGTTACCTGTTTGATGAACTTACTCATTTGCTGCACTTCACATTATATCTGTCAAGTGTGTTAATTATAGACTTTTTTCAACTTTCAATTAGATTTTAGTGTGTCTGTGCTCCCATCTGCTAATAGATCTCTGAGTAATTCTACAATACATTACGTAATGTTTTAATAGAATCACAGAATGGTGGAGTTGGAAGGGACCTCCTTGGTCATCTTCTCCTATTCCCTGCTCAAAGCAGGATTCACTAAATTATCCCAGACAGATGTCTGTCCAGCCTTTGAAGACGTCCATTGAAGGAGAGCTCACCACCTCTCACGTGGCTGCCTGTTCCACTCGTTGATCTCCCTCACTACAAAAAGTTTTTTCTCTTGTCTAATCTGCATCTCCACCCAGTTTTACAGACTTTACACCTTTTTGCAGGTGAATAAAACATTTATGGTATTATTACCATCTTTCCTACTATCCCTTACAGATTCTATGCACTGAACAATCTTTAAGGTCGCGCATACTGCTATGCAATAGCCTAGATTTTTCAGGCAGTAGTAGTCCTAGAATTCTACCCGTTCTAATAATAATCCAATTGTTTTAATAAAGTCCTCTGATCTTATTAGTATCCTATGAAAATTCTGTTACAGACACTACATGAATGGCTTCATCTCATTTAGATTGTTTTTCGAGCCATTTTTTGTTTCATAACTGTGCCCAGGTAGACAAGGTCCATGACCATCTCCGCCAAACTACCTGACCTCACATCTTCCTCCATCAGGGCCATCAACCTGCATGTATCCAATCTTCAGGCCTCCATGGGCAATCGTCAGTTCCCACTCCTCCATCATGGGTCTCCATTCTGTCACTATATTCTCTGTCACTGCACAGTAATGCTCCTTCCTCAACGTCCCGTAAGCAAATGACCCATATACAGCTCTACAGTTTGGAGAAGACTTCTTAGTGTTCCATACAAAGAGTTGCTGTCATTTCTCAGAAAGCCTAACAACTTAATAGACTCATCTACACATGAAAACACACGGTCTGAGGTTCTGAGAAATAAAGAAATGTAAATTAAATTCTTATTCATCCACAGAAAAGCTAGAGAGCACTACATGGATGGATATACATAGCCAACAGTGATAAACTTGCAAAGATGCCTACATTACTCAGAAGGAATTTCTGCAATGTGAAGTGGGTGATGAGGTCAGTGTTAATGAAATCCTCAATACTGAGAAGTATAATCAGATTCTCATTCATCACACAAAGCTATCATCTCTGCAGCTGGACAATGAAAACAAAGGTCATAAAGAGCTACAAAACAATCTACAGGAGGTACGGCCGCTACTCATGGTCAAAGAGGTTATTCGGTGAAAACAAGCCATCACCTATCCAATATGACCACTTTACACGCAGCAACAGGAAGATAGAAAACGGCAGGTGTCGGAGACAATTGTACCTTTTACCTTCAAAACACCTTGCAGATACCTGAATTACACGCAGCCACTTCAAGGTGTTTTGAAGGTAAAAGGTACAATTGTCTCCGACACCTGCCGGTTTCTATTTTCCTGTTGCCGCGTGTAAAATGGCCATTAGTGATATATATATATGTATATATGAAGAAAAAATCCAGAAAGCGCTTCCTTAAGCTCTTCAACCCAGGTGCAAATCTATATAGCTAAATTACATGTGTATCGATATGATAGCAGCACACTGGTTAAGCCAATACATGCGAACAATGATGTTTCTAGATGTTACTTTGAGAAAAAATAAAAACTAAAAAGTTTTTTCAAAAAACCTCAGATAACATTTTTTTTTGTTTTTTTTATGGTTCTTAGCGCATGCATTGGCCAATATATGCCAGCCCTTCAACCAATTCATGGTGACCATAATTCTGGAGGGTCCCTGTCTACACTATAAGCCTCTCTCATACTCTAGGGGTCTCTGTTACAATGGGCAGTAGCAGGAGACATACCATTTCAGTTGGACCCTATGGTAGGGAGGCAGGAGTGCCAGTCCAGCAGTAGAACCAGCATGCTCCACATATAATAAATGAAGAAAAAAAAACAGACAGCACTCCTTAAGCTCTTCAGCCCGCTGCTGGACTTGAACTCCTGCCTTTCTACCATAGGGTCTATCTGAAGTGGTAGGTCTCCTACTACTTTCCATTGCAACAGAGACCCCCTAGGGTACGAGAGAGGCGTATAGTGTAGACGGGGACCCTTCAGAATTATGGTCACCGAGACGTGGTTGAAAGGCTGGCATATATTGGCCAATGCATGCGTTAAGAACCATAAAAAAAAAAAAATACCTGAGTTTTTTTTTAAAAACTTTTCGTTTTTATTTTTTTCTCAAAGAAACATCTAAAAACATGATTGTCTGCATGTATTGGCTTAACCGGTGTGCTTCTATCATTTTGACATACATATATATATATATATATATATATATATATATATGTATATATAAAATCAATCCAAAAAAGGAAGAAGCAGCACCAAATAGATGTCAAGTGAACCTTTATTGCCAATGGCGTGGCGACATTTTGGACCGGAGGTCCTTTCTCAAGCAGTTTTTATATATATATATATATATATATATATATATATATATATATATATATAATGTGAAAAAATTCTTGCAGCACACAGCTACTACCAATGATGTACAAATGCTACAAGCTATATGTGTTTGAGGAAAAAGTTTAAAAACTTACGTTTTTTTCAAAAAACTCAAAAATTCTAATTTTTTATTTCTGAAGTTCTTGGTACATACATTGGCCAATGTCTGCTTGCTCATCAACTGCGACAAAGTGACTTCAGGTCTGATGAGTCCTACGCTGATATCCCTATCCTCCTTGTCCACCCCCCACTTCTCAGTGGGCAGACTCCATCTAGACCAGGGGTCTCAAACTCGGCTGGGTTGGTGGGCCGCACATAGAGAAACATTTATAGCGGGGGGCCGCATCCCTTGTAGGACTAAGTGATATTTTTAGTAATACCAGAATTTTTTGCTCAATGTAGTAAAGTAAAAATCCTGATCCCTTTCTTGTAGTAATGTCCCCATCCTGTAGTAATGTCTTTTTCTACTGATTTCCCCCATACTGATCCCCTTTTCTAGTGATGTCCCCCATCCTGATCCCTTTTTCTAGTGATGATCCCTATCCTGATTCCTTTTTATAGTGATGTCCACTATCCTGATCCCTTTTTCTAGTGATGTCCCCCATCGATCATGATCCCCTTTTGTAGTGATGTCCCCATACTGATCTCTTTTTGTAGTGATGTCCCCCATCCTGATCCCCTTTTCTAGTGATGTCCCCCTTCCTGATCTCCTTTTCTGGTGATGTCCCCAATGTCATTCCCCTTTAGTAGTGATGTCCCCATTTTGATCCCCTTTAATGATGATGTCCTCATCCTGATCCCCTTTTATAGTGATGTCCCCCATCCTGATCTACTATTATAGTGATTCCCCCCATCCTGTTTTACCTTCTTTTTGCACACTCAAATACACACTCTATCACACTCACACACAAACCCACACACAAACCCCCCCCCCCACACACACACATACTCTCACACACACTTTCACACATCCTCATACACACTCTTACACACACTCATACACACACTGAAACTCGCACACACTTATACACATTTCCTCACTCACCCTCACGCACTCACCCTCTCACACACACTCACACTTTTCTCACTTTAATGATGCATCGCTCCAGTGCAGGGGGCCGCCGTGGTCCCCGCTGCGCTGGCTTCCGGCCTCCACTGTGCTATGACTTCCTCCAGCCGCTGCGCAGACAAGCTCTGTTGCAGGTGACATTGATCTTGCCGAGTGGCAGAGCTTGTTAGTGCTGCGGACAGAAGTCATCACACAGCCGGGACTGCTGCGGTCTCCTGCACTGGGGTGATGCATCATTAAGTTGTCCAAGGTGCCGCGGGCCGCATAGTGATGCCCCAGGGGCCGCATGCGGCCCCCGGGCCGCGAGTTTGAGACCCCTGATCTAGACCCTCGATCACCTGTAGGTTAATGAGGGTGCACATTGCAGCAAGGAGCCTGCAACTCCATTATTATTATATGTACCAAGAACTTCAGAAATAAAAAATTAGAATTTTTGAGTTTTTTGAAAAAAACGTAAGTTTTTAAACTTTTTCCTCAAACACATATAGCTTGTAGCATTTGTACATCATTGGTAGTAGCTGTGTGCTGCAAGAATTTTTTCACATTATATGACCCTGCGTCTTTGCTAGCACCATTTCACATTTGTCTTTGAGTGCTGTGCAGTTTTTTTCTTGTTTATTATATGGAGTTGCAGGCTCCTTGCTGCAATGTGCACCCTCATTAACCTACAGGTGATCGAGGGTCTAGATGGAGTCTGCCCACTGAGAAGTGGGGGGTGGACAAGGAGGATAGGGATATCAGAGTAGGACTCATCAGACCTGAAGTCACTATGTCGCAGTTGATGAGCAAGCAGACATTGGCCAATGTATGTACCAAGAACTTCAGAAATAAAAAATTAGAATTTTTGAGTTTTTTGAAAAAAACGTAAGTTTTTAAACTTTTTCCTTAAACACATATAGCTTGTAGCATTTGTACATCATTGGTAGTAGCTGTGTGCTGCAAGAATTTTTTCACATTATATGACCCTGCGTCTTTGCTAGCACCAGTTCACATTTGTCTTTGAGTGCTATATATATATATAGTGACGTAGCGATCACGGACCGGATCGGGGTTCACTCTTTTGGCAGCGATGTTCAAACACAACAATAGTCTCTCAATGTAAATAAATTAATGTTGGTTTATTAATTCAGCATAAACCGCCCTCCAGCACATAAACCGGAGCCTTTCTTTGGCATACAGCAGGGGCGGGGAACAATTTTTCTGGCGAGGGCCATTTGGAAATTTCTACAATCCTTCGGGGGTCGCACAAAATTATCAACTTGAAAATTACCTGCTATATTTGGTTAAAAAATCAACTTACCCTTACAGTGGTGGCTGGAGCTAGTTTTCCTTGGTGTCGGTGATATTGGTCATGTTGCTTCTCAACCGCTTTTCCGGATTTTCTAGAGCCCTAGACATCACAGTAGAGGCTAGGAGCATATACCTCACTGGGGAGGCCGAGGCTGAGGCATAGAGACCACTGGAGAGCTGAATTTAAAGGGCAGAAAGTTGGAAAAACGTGTCTGCCAGCCTGAGCACTGCGGTCCCCAGGAATCTGTCTGGGGGCCGCTAAGAAGTCACTGAGGGCCGCATTCGGCCCTGGGGCCTGAGGTTCCCTACCCCTGGCTTACAGGAACATACCGTCTGTATACAGTCTGTTGTTACCTCCCACACGGGTGCACAGGTTTGGGTATGCTTCTCCAGCACTATCGCAGTGGAGTAGTCTCTGACTCCACTCACAGGCCACAGCTCCAGGCCTGGTCTCTGCTCATGTGTTACACCCAGCCAGCTTCCTCAGCCGGGGCTTGTCCGTCATCAAGAGCCCACTGCAGCCACAGCATGTGCTCAGCAGCAGGCTTTTCCAGCCTCAGGAACCTGAGCTGACATCACATCCCGTGACCAGTCAGAAGTCACATGATATCAGCCCTGACCACACCCCTAGAGGAGGTGTGTTAACTCATACACCCACACTTGCATTCTCTCTCTCTACTGCTGCAAGACACAGTGAAACATTCACATTGCATCAGACCTCTGCCTGTGCAATGTATACCAGCCATTCAGACCATGGCTGGCCGACATACCACTATATATATATATATATATATATATATATATATTTATATATACATATACATTCAAGGCTGCTGATGGACTGTGTGCTGTATATTATTTGGAGGTGGCTGCTGGGCTGTATATACATTATTTGGTGGCTGTCCTGGGCTGTAAATATATTTGGAGGCTGTTGGGCTGAATATATTTTTGGAGGCTGCTGTTGGGCTATGCACATATAATATATGGAGGCTGTACATTTACTTAGTTTATGGAAGCTGCTGCTGGGCTACCTGTACATGTAATAGATGTAGGATGCTGCTGGGCTGGCTGTATTTATAATAGATGTAGGAAGCTGCTGGACTGGCTGTATATATTTATAGTATATGGAGGCTGCAGCTGGGCTACCTGTACATGTAATAGATGTAGGATGCTGCTGGGCTGGCTGTATTTATAGTAGATGTAGGAAGCTGCTGGGCTGGCTGTATATATTTATAGTATATGGAGGCTGCAGCTGGGCTGTATATATATATGAGAGAGAGAGAGCGAGAGGCTGCTGTTGGTCTGGCTGCTTATAGAGGTTGAGGGCTGTTGTGGTGTATACACATCACTGTACTGTACATAGGTCCACACTATATACATGCAGTATATACAGACACACTGTGAAATACAGGATATAGTCTGGACCTGTATATACAGTATGCTGCTGTGTATGGAACAGAAGCCGAAAGAAAGACAGAGAAACAGATGATAATCACCCGCCAGAGACACCACCAACTCTGAAGAGAAGGTTCAAGTGCAGCCGCGCTTGGTGGTGAATGGAGCAGTATCCTCTTCTCCTCATGGTGATATCCTTCTTGTAAGTTCCTGTTTGTACTGTGCAAGGGTGCAGCTTTAGTTCCTCAGCAGTACAAACTTCATGATACTACAGAGCAGAGGGCCCATCACCGCGGCCATAGTTTCACTTAGCTGCAGCCATGACTCCATGACTAGGGCTGTGGAGCCCCTTAGCACCAGCCAGTGGCCCTAGTCATACCTGCAACTATTTGACAGTAAGCTCACGGGGACTGGCCCTCTACACCAGTAATGGCCGGGTCACAGACATCTGTGGACGGTATCCCCATGAGCGAGCTGGCCCCACCCAGCTGTTCAGGGCCCTGGCACTTTCCCAGGTGCATCAGGTGCTGATGTCGGCACTGGGTCCTGAGTTTGAATTCCACCAAAGATGACATCTGTAAGGAGTTTGTATGTTCAATCTGTGTTTGAGTAGGTTTCATCTGTGTCTTTTTGTTTTTGCCCACATTCCAAAGACATAAAGTTATGGAATTTCGATTGTGAGCCCCAATGGGACAGTAATGATTGTTATTATAATATTTACTGAACTTCAGTTCAATCTTGAACATGGCGACTTGGTGGATGAACACTTTATAGGAAGATTGAGCTTCTGCAGCCTAGTAGGTTCACCAGGGTCTTCTCCAAGCCTAGATAGGTCCACCAGGGTCATGTCCAAGTCTAGATGTGTCCACCAGGGTCTTCACCATTATCTTGATAGTATCAAGCCATCGGGTTCATGGTCTTCTTCTTTGCCTTATTCCTTCTATTCTTCCAACCATGATTGCTCTCTTCATTTGATGTCTCCAAAGCACATGATACTCACTGTAAAACTAAAACACGCCAGTAAATGAGCAGAATCTTGATTCCATTCCATACAAATTGAAGTTATGGAGATGCCAGCCCGATCCTTGGATCTTAATCTGAAACAATACTTGTGGAGTGACATAAAAAATGGCACTTCAAATGCAATTAAATTGTGGGATGTAGTCAAAGCATACTGGGCTGGAATAACAGTTCACAGTTAACAGAAGTTGGTTGACTTTATGTAACATAGATGTGAAGCAGTTCTAAAAACCTGTGGTTATACAACTAAATATTAGGTTAGTGATTCACAGGAATTATAAATCCGAAGGAAAGAACATATTGTGAGTTTGTAAAGACAAATGCAGACACTATATTTTTGAACAGCCCAATGTTCAGTTTTTTTATATTTTCTGTAAAGTAGTTAAAAATGATATACATTTCTCTTCATGTTTTGATTTATAAAACAGTGTGCAATGTTCCCAATGCTGGAAATAAAACTATTATAAAGATTTGGGGCTTGACTCATGTTTTCGAACACACTGCTATCATTTTAAACACAACTATATAGAGGGAATATTTAATCAAAAATAATCAGAATCTATCCAATTAGCACATAATAAGCTAAATACACATAATTCATCATATTTATATAGTGTACAGTATTGGGCTTAATATCAAGTGTCCAATATGCATACAGTAAAACGCTTTATGTGGTAACATTAAAATATAATTAATTATGTGATAAATCAATATGGCTAACACCTTACATCATTCCATTAACGCTCATCCAACCGCTGAAAGAAATATGGACACATAGTTTATTAGTGTCCTATGGATCGTCCGCACCTGCCCAGGATTGGGTAATGATGACGTTGTCACGGGGAGTTATGGAAGAAAATTAACTGCCCCTCAGGCTAGGGGAACCCTGACTTTCCCTAACTCAGGGATACCCTTGCTGGTATAGAGGCCTGAGTCTCCGACCTGTCCTTTTCTTCTGTCCAGGCCTGAGCTACACCCCAACCCCAGGAGGTGAACCATAATAGAGCTTATGGCCACTTTACACGCGGCTACATTTCTAGCTTATCCACAGGTAAGGGCCCTTTCACATCAGCGTTTTTCATAATTCGCGGCAGATGCGGTGAAAAAACCGCATCTGCCGCGTTTGCCGCATAACGGTTCCACTTGCGGCACAGTTGCGGTTTTTTCAATGTAAAGTATAGGCGTACTTGCGGCAGGTGCGGCAAGTGCGGTTTTGCACTTGCGGCAGGTGCGGCCGCGAAAAAAACCGCGGCTTACTGCGGTTTTTTTCGCGGCCGCACCTGCCGCAAGTGCAAAACCGCACTTGCCGCACCTGCCGCAAGTACGCCTATACTTTACATTGAAAAAACCGCAACTGTGCCGCAAGTGGAACCGTTATGCGGCAAACGCGGCAGATGCGGTTTTTTCACCGCATCTGCCGCGAATTATGAAAAACGCTGATGTGAAAGGGCCCTAACTTACTGGCTGCAGTGAAATCATGGAGACAAGGTTCTATCTTGTTGCTGTGCACAAATGGAATAATCTCTCCATGATTTCACTGCAGCCAGTAAGTTACCTGTGGATAAGCTAGAAATGTAGCCGCGTGTAAAGTGGCCATTACAGATAAAGACAGGCATGGATAAAGTAAACAGCACCACACTATATGTGTGTAGGGAGAACACATACAAATAGGGAATGAAAAAAAAAAAAGGTATACTTCACCAGACACCAAGCAACGATAAAGGTACCTTTACACGCCGCTACAGAAGGTTCAAAACAACCGGGTTTCGGAGACAAATGTATCTTGCACCGTCAAATCAACCCGAGGTAGCGGCGTGCAAAGTAGGTTGTTGCCACCCGTCACTTGCGGCACCTGTTTCAGAGCAGTGCTCTAAAACAGGTTGGTTTCAACTCGATGGTAGCGGCATCTAAATACGGTAGGGTAAGGTTTTTTCGTCACCTAGTTAACTCCCCGTGACACAGCCTCCGGGAAACCGCCCCCCTTCAGCGATCATTGGTGGAAGCTCCTGCGTTACGATTGGTTGTTGCTGCATAGGGCGGCATATTTAAGGAGCTGACCAGTCACACTACACAATTGCTCGAGCGTCATGTATTAATCAGCCTCCTGCACTGCCTACCCAATCATGATGCTATTGCTTTGTCCTATCATCGTACGAGCGTCTCGTAATCCACAATTCTGGCACGCCTATGTGTTGTCCCTGCTGCACCAGGTCCTCCCATATTACCTTCTGTAGTGGCGTGTAAATGGGGTAAGGTGCTCTACAGAAGGTAACTTGTGGCACCCGGCGGTGCCTCCAGGGATAGATTAAACCTTCTGTAGAGCACCTTGTAGCGGCGTGTAAAGGCTTTATCGGGTACCGTTTGTAACCGTTGGTATGTGCTCGTGCACGTGAGACACCCGGTTGTTTCCAACTTTCTGTAGCGGCGTGTAAAGGGACCTTTAGAGTTTCAACAGCAACTCCAACAGAGGACCAGTATGCTAGAGGCACCACACAAAAGCTATAGTCGGCATCCAGGAATGTTCTGAGCCATTCTTAAAGGGAGAAGGCGTTCCCAGCAGCCTTAAACTTCAATTGACCATATCAAAAAATTTACTCCTGCAAAGCTGAATATCAGTGAACAAACCACCGCCAACACCCAAAACAACGGGTGAGCACAAGGAGGTCTGAGGCTGCACATGAGACTCCCCAGTGTGAACAGAGTCTGAAGCGGGCATGACTGACAGGCACCCCTTCTCTTCTGTTTGGACATTACAGCCAGGGATCACAGAATATACGAGTATACAGACATTACAGCCGGGAATTACAGAATATAAGAGTATACAGACATCACAGCTGGGGATCACAGAATATAAGAGTATACAGACATCACAGCTGGGGATCACAGAATATGAGTATGCAGACATTACAGCTGGGGATCACAGAATATAAGAGTATACAGACATTACAGCCGGGGATCACAGAATATAAGAGTATACAGACATCACAGCTGGGGATCACAGAATATAAGGGTATATAGACATTACAGCTGGGGATCAAACAATATATATTTCAATGGTTTTTATTGGTTTTAAGTTAGCAGGTTTTGGATGACAAGATAATAAACATATTTAATATATAATTCCCCTAACGCACTTCCGTAAGTTTCAGCGCTACTTCCGTCGTCGTGGCCGTGGGCGCGCGGCACCCACATGACCAGCGAAGCGTTGCCCACGCAGCAGCCATTGCGAGTCTCCTGCACCGGCGATGACCGACGAGAGCCTAGCGCCGTGGCCGAAAATAGAACCAAGGGCCCGGCCATGCACAGCTCTAAGGACCGCTATGTATCTCAATGGGAAGTGAGGCGCTATGCTCATTGGTCGGCGCCAGCACACAGCGACCAATGAGCATAGCGCCTCACTTACAGTGGTAAATTTGAAACTCAAAGTCCTCCATTATATCTCAATGGGAAGTGAGGCGCTATTCTCATTGGTCCCTGTGTGCTGGTGCCGACCAATGACAATAGCGCCTCACTTACAGCGGTAAATTTGAAACTCAAAGTCCTCCATTATATCTCAATGGGAAGTGAGGGGCTATTCTCATTGGTCGCTGTGTGCTGGTGCCGACCAATGAGCATAGCGCCTCACTTACAGCGGTAAATTTGAAACTCAAAGTCCTTCATTATATCTCAATGGGAAGTGAGGCACTATGCTCATTGGTCGGTGCCAGCACACAGCGACCAATGAGAATAGCGCCTCACTTCCCATTGAGATATAATGGAGGACTTTGAGTTTCAAATTTAGAGCTCTAAGTGAGGCGCTATTCTCATTGGTCGGCGCCAGCACACAGCGACCAATGAGAATAGCGCCTCACTTCCCATTGAGATATAATGGAGGACTTTGAGTTTCAAATTTACCGCTGTAAGTGAGGCGCTATTCTCATTGGTCGGCGCCAGCACACAGCGACCAATGAGAATAGCGCCTCACTTCCCATTGAGATATAATGGAGGACTTTGAGTTTCAAATTTACTCAAAGTCAAACTCAAAGTCCTCTATGTATCTCAATGGCCAGTGAGGCACTTCTTTCATTGTACTCATGACAGTAGCAACATTAACCCCTTACATTCCGTTTTATCTGTAATTTCTATAACACAGTGTGTAGTTGTACTGCCACTGCGAAGTTAACCCCTTATATACCATTTCTGCCTTAACTCCATACTTTGTAGTCTCTATTACTACTGCCAGTAGGAACATTAACCACTTATATTCCATTATTGTTGTTATTTCTATTACACAGTGTATAGTTGTAATGACACTGCGAAATTATATACCAGTTCAGCATTAACTGCATATTTTTGTAGTGTTTATAACTACTGCCACTGCTACATTAACCCCTTGAACACCATTTTGGATATATTTTACAGCGATGAGTCTGTTGTGGGAGTGCCTGTGGGACATTAACTCCTTCAATAACATTTTTTATATCATTATAAGTTCCTACTCTGTTATACTCCTGTTAGTCGGACATTAACTCTTTCTACACCTCCACTATATTGCTACCCTCACAGTTCTGCCTACATCGCCTACTTAGTCATATATCTGGTGTTTAAGGGTGCTTTCACATCTGCGTTTTTCGTAATTCGCGGCAGATGCGGTGAAAAAACCGCATCTGCCGCGTTTGCCGCATAACGGTTCCACTTGCGGCACGGTTGCGTTTTTTTCCATAGGAAGTATAGGGGGACTTGCGGCAGATGCGGCAAGTGCGGTATTGCACTTGCGGCAGGTGCGGCAGAGAAAAAAACCGCGGCTTACTGCGGTTTTTTTCTCTGCCGCACCTGCCGCAAGTGCAATACCGCACTTGCCGCATCTGCCGCAAGTCCCCCTATACTTCCTATGGAAAAAAACGCAACCGTGCCGCAAGTGGAACCGTTATGCGGCAAACGCGGCAGATGCGGTTTTTTCACCGCATCTGCCGCGAATTACGAAAAACGCTGATGTGAAAGGGCCCTTAGTCTATTATTTAAAACTCTTAAAAAAATTATATACAGATTATAGACTCCCGATTCTTTAGAATCGGGCTCACAGCTAGTCCAATATATCAGTACATCAAATATATCAAAACAACTTCAAGGGATGCAAATTTGTACAAATGTAGAAATCCAGTCATCAGAGATTATAGTTGCATGTATCTAAGGCCTCTTTCACATCAGGGTTTTTTTTAAATCGCGGCAGATGCGGTGAAAAAAACCGCATCTGCCGCGATTACCGCATACCGGCTGCACTTGCGGCACGGTTGCGGCAAGCCCCATACAATGTATAGGCGGGCTTGCGGCAGGTGCGGCAAGTGCGGTTTTGGCACTTGCGGCAGGTGCGGCCGCGAAAAAAACAGTCAGGGATCACAGAATATAAGAGTATACAGACATTACAGCCGGGGATCACAGAATATAAGGGTATACAGACATTACAGCCGGGGATCACAGAATGTAAGAGTATACAGACATTACAGCCGAGGATCACAGAATATGAGTATACAGACATTACAGCCGGGGATCACAGAATGTAAGAGTATACAGACATTACAGCCGAGGATCACAGAATATGAGTATACAGACATTACAGCCGGGGATCACAGAGTATAAGAGTATAGAGATATTACATCCAGGGATCACAGAAAATAAGAGTATACAGACATTACAGCCAGGGATCACAGAATATAAGAGTATACAGACATTACAGCCAGGTATCAAAGAATATAAAAGTATACAGACATTACAGCTGGGGAACACAGAATATAAGAGCATATAGACATTACAGCTGAGGATCACAGCTGGTACTTATAGCAGTGAGGACAGGTTCCAAATCCTGCTGGAAAATTTTTATTTCCATCTCCAAAAAGCTTGTCAGTAGAGGGAAGCATAAAGTGCTGTAAAATGTCCTAGTACATGACAGTGCTGTCCTTGGTCTTGATAAAACACAGTAGACCTACACCAGCAGATGACATGGCTCCTCAAACCATCATTGATTGTGGAAACTTCACACTAGACCTCAAGCAGCTTGGATTGTGTCCTCTCCACTCTTCGATTGTGGCTTCTCCGCTTGTCCTATAGACTCTTGGATTGTGGCCTCTTCACTATTTCTCCAGACTCTTAGATTTTGGCCTCTCCACTCTTCCTCCAGACTCTTGGATTGCGGCCTCTCCACTCTTCCTCCACAGTCTTGGATTGTGGTCTCTCAACTCTTCCTCCAGACTCTTGGATTGTGGCCTCTCCACTCTTCCTCCAGTCTCTTGGATTGTGGCCTCTCCACTCTTCCTCCAGACTCTTGGATTGAGGCCTCTCCACTCTTCCTCCAGACTCTTGGATTGCGGCCTCTCCACTCTTCCTCCAGACTCTTGGATTGTGGTCTCTCAACTCTTCCTCCAGACTCTTGGATTGTGGCCTCTCCACTCTTCCTCCAGACTCTTGGATTGTGGCCTCTCCACTCTTCCTCCAGACTCTTGGATTGTGGCCTCTCCACTCTTCCTCCAGACTCTAGGATTGTGGCCTCTCCACTCTTCCTCCAGACTCTGGGATTGTGGCCTCTCCACTCTTCCTCCAGACTCTTGGATTGTGACCTCTCCACTCTTCCTCCAGACTCTTGGATTGTGGCCTCTCCACTCTTCCTCCAGACTCTAGGATTGTGACCTCTCCACTCTTCCTCCAGACTCTAGGATTGCGGCCTCTCCACTCTTCCTCCAGTCTCTTGGATTGTGGCCTCTCCACTCATCCTCGAGACTCTTGGATTGTGGCCTCTCCACTCTTCCTCCAGACTCTTGGATTATGTCCTCTCCACTCTTCCTCCAGTCTCTTGGATTGTGTCCTCTCCACTCTTCCTCCAGACTCTAGGATTGCGGCCTCTCCACTCTTCCTCCAGTCTCTTGGATTGTGGCCTCTCCACTCATCCTCCAGTCTCTTGGATTGTGTCCTCTCCACTCTTCCTCCAGTCTCTTGGATTGTGTCCTCTCCACTCTTCCTCCAGACTCTAGGATTGCGGCCTCTCCACTCTTCCTCCAGTCTCTTGGATTGTGGCCTCTCCACTCATCCTCGAGACTCTTGGATTGTGTCCTCTCCACTCTTCCTCCAGACTCTTGGATTGTGTCCTCTTCACTCCTCCTCCAGACTCTTGATTTGGCCTTTCCACTCTTCCTCCAGACTCTTGGATTGCGGCCTCTCCACTCTTCCTCCAGACTCTTGATTGTGTCCTCTCCACTCTTCCTCCAGACTCTTGGATTATGGCCTCTCCACTCTTCCTCCAGTCTCTTGGATTGTGGCCTCTCCACTTTTCCTCCAGGCTCTGGGATTGTGTCCTCTCCACTCTGCCTCCAGACTCTTGATTGTGTCCTCTCCACTCTTCCTCCAGACTCTTGGATTTGGCCTCTCCGCTCTTCCTCCAGTCTCTTGGATTGTGGCCTCTCCACTTTTCCTCCAGGCTCTGGATTGTGTCCTCTCCACTCTTCCTCCAGACTCTTGGATGTGGTCTCTCCACTCTTTCCTCCAGACTCTTGGATTTGGCCTCTCCACTCTTCCTCCAGTCTGTTGGATTGTGGCCTCTCCACTTTTCCTCCAGCTCTGGGATTTTGTCCTCTCCACTCTTCCTCCAGACTCTTGGATTGTGGCCTCTCCACTCTTCCTCCAGACTCTTGGATTGTGGTCTCTCCACTCTTCCTCCAGACTCTTGGATTTGTCCTCTCCACTCTTCCTCCAGACTCTTGGATTGTGGCCTCTCCACTCTTCCTCCAGACTCTTGGATTGTGGCCTCTCCACTTTTCCTCCAGGCTCTGGGATTGTGGCCTCTCCACTCTTCCTCCAGACTCTTGATTGTGGCCTCTCCACTCTTCCTCCAGGCTCTGGATTGTGGCCTCACCACTCTTCCTTCAGACTCTTGGATTGCGGCTCTCCACTCTTCCTCCAGACTCTTGGATTGTGGCCTCTCCACTCTTCCTCCAGACTCTTGGATTGTGGTCTCTCCACTCTTCCTCCAGACTCTTGGATTTGTCCTCTCCACTCTTCCTCCAGACTCTTGGATTGCGGCCTCTCCACTCTTCCTCCAGACTCTTGATTGTGGCCTCTCCACTCTTTCCTCCAGACTCTTGGATTGTGGTCTCTCCACTCTTCCTCCAGACTCTTGGATTTGTCCTCTCCACTCTTCCTCCAGACTCTTGGATTGCGGCCTCTCCACTCTTCCTCCAGACTCTTGGATTGTGGCCTCTCCACTTTTCCTCCAGGCTCTGGATTGTGGCCTCTCCACTCTTCCTCCAGACTCTTGGATTGTGGCCTCTCCACTCTTCCTCCAGGCTCTGGATTGTGGCCTCACCACTCTTCCTTCAGACTCTTGGATTGCGGCCTCTCCACTCTTCCTCCAGACTCTTGGATTGTGGCTTCTCAACTCTTCCTCCAGACTCTTGGATTGTGGCCTCCCACTCTTCCTCCAGACTCTTGTATTGTGGCCTCTCCACTCTTCCTCCAGACTTTTGGATTTGGGCCTCACCACTCATCCTCCAGACTCTGGGAACTTGATTTTTAAATGAAATGCAAAATTTATTTTCATCTGAAAACACCTTGTACCATAGAGCCACAGTCCAGTTCTTTTTGTCCTTGGCCCAGGTAAGACACTTCTTGTGTTATCTATTGGTCATGAGTGGTGACACAAGGAATGCGACACTTGTAGCCCATGTCATGGATACATCTGTGTGTGTGGTGGCTCTTGTAGCACTGACTCCAGCAGCTTCAACTCCTTGTGAATCTCAACCACATTTTTCTTAACAATCCTTTCAAGGCTGCGTTATCGAAGTTGCTTGTGCATCTTTTTTTATCTTTCTTTTCCTTCCACTCAACTTTCCATTAATATTCTTGGATACAGCACTCTGGGAACAGCCAGCTTCTCTAGCAATGACCTTTTGTCGCTTACCCTCCTTGTGGAGTGTGTCTATGACTGCCTTCTGGACATCTGTCAAGTCAGTAGTCTTCCCCATGATTGTGTAGCCTACTGAACCATACTAAGGCCGGCTTCACACCATGATTTTCGGAATTTGGGGCTGTGCGGTGTGAAGCGGACAGCCCGGATCCAATTTTGCACCTATTATCTCTCTATGGGGCCGGATGGGGCTGGATGGCAGTGATTTGCCATCCAGTTATGTGCTGTCCGGGAGGATCCGGCAGATTTAGTTTTTTTGTCCTGGACACAAAATCGGAGCTTGCAGCATTTTTTGTGTCAGGGGAAAAAATCGGTCAAAATCAGATCCTCCCGGATCCGGCGCCCATAGTATGGGTGTCTATGGGTGCCGGATCACGCTGGATCCGACAAAAAATCGGACCAGTTCCTGGCCGCCTGGTGCTGAAAGAGCCGCGGCTGCTAAAAGGAATTTCAGCACCTGGAGAGCTCCCTGGCTGAAATTAAAGGACCTGGAGAGTTCCCCAGATGAAATATCAGTACCACAGCCAGCTCCCAGCAGCCGATGTGCTGATATTACAACACTGGACAACTGCAGCCACGGATTCTGGCAGAAAACAGGATCGGAGTGCATATTTGCCCTCTGGTTATGTTTTGTCTGGGGCTGTCAGGTTCTGTCCGATGTATCCTGCAAAACACCGGACAGAACCTGACAGCAGAAAATCGTGGTGTGAACCTAGCCTAAGGGACCATTTTAAATGCTTAGTAAGGCCGGGGCTGTCTGGTGTAATTTTTTTTCTCCCGGACACAAAATTGGAGCTTGCAGCATTTTTTGTGTCCGGGATAAAAATTGGTCAAAATCGGATCCGGCGCCCATAGCATGGAAATCTATGGGCGCCAGATTGCGCCGGATCTGACAAAAAGTCAGACCAGTTCCAGTCGCCTGTTGCTGAAAGAGCGGCGGCGGCTGAAAATTGCCGCTGCTGAATTTAGCACATGAAGAGCTCCCTGACTGAAATTTCAGTACCTGGATAGCTCCCCAGCTGAAATATCAGCACCACAGCCATCTCCCAGCAGCCACTGTGCTGACATTACAGCACTGGACAGCGGCAGCTGCTGATTCCAGCAGAAAACAGGATCGCAAGGCAGAATATTGTTGTGTGAACCTAGCCTAAGCCTCTGCAGGTGTCTGTGTTAATTATTCTAATTTTCTGAGATAATGACCTATGGGTTTTCATTGGCTGTAAGCCATAATCATCAACATTAACACAGTGTGTGTAATGACTCTGTATAATATATGTGTTTCACTTTATGTATTGAATTAGTAAATTAAATTAACTTTTTGATTATATTCTAATTCATTGAGATGCACATGTAGATAGATAGATAGACATAGATAATAGATAGATAGATAGATAAATGGGTAGATATTTAAAACATAGAGATAGATAGATAGATAGATAGATAGATAGATAGATAGATAGATAGATAGATAGATAGATAGATGGATAGATGGATAGATAAGATAGATTATAGTAGATAATAGATAGATAGATGGATAGATGAAGATAGATAGATAGATAGATAGATAGATAGATAAGATAGATAGATAGATATAAAATAGATAGAGATAATTACCCCTGAAATAAAGAGAAATAGATAATATTTCTATAGGATCATTCAAGAAAACAATGAGACACGTGACATCTTAGTGAACCGGCATTAATTTAGCTCTCGGCATATTATTCTGTATATATACATTCATGGCTCTTTCATTAATTTGTTCCAGAAAATGAAGTATTTCTCCCAGACAATTTTTGCAGTTACACATCTTGTTACGCACAGGATTATTTCCTTTGTGTGTATTGGAACAACACAAAAAAAAAAAAACAGAGAAAAAAAGGTATATATATATATTATTTTCTGTTCCTTTATATTTGTCTATAATAAATATCCGCCCCATATAAATATGTCCATATATTAGATTGCACCTATAGCAGGATGGGAAGAGACAGGGTTAATGTGAGCGGCAGAGATGTGAGGATGGCGAGGGTACCAGACAGGGCTGAGGATGGAGATTAGAGGAGGAAAGAGTGGAAGAGAAGATTAAAAGACGGGGAGAAGAGACCACAGAGACAAAAAAGGAGGGACGTGAGTGCGGGGAGGAGGGGAGACACAGAAAGAAGACTAAAATAGTGGGAAGGGGCAGAATTACATGAGGAGACCAGCACCAGGAGACAGAGTGCAATGCATAGGGATTAGCATGGGAGCAAGGGGATAATATCCCGGGAAGAGAAAGGGAGAGGGAAGGAGGAAAGGATGGAGAGGAGGATGGAGAGGATGTAACAGGGCGGACAAGGAGCAAATTACAGACAGATACAAGAAGGGAGGGGGATTTATAGGGACTACAAGGGATAGAAAGATAAAGGAGAGGAAAAGGGACCCAGGGTGGGAGAAGAAGACTAAGGAATTAAGGGTGGAGAGAGGATAAAGGGGAGGGAGGGAGAGGAAGGGACAAAAATCATAGACAGGAGGAAGGAGAGAGGGAGGGTGCTGGGAAGAGGCGGATGTGGAGGGTGTCAGTAGTGGTGGTGGGCAGGCTCAGCCCTGGGGGTCTGTGCAGAGGTGTGAGGAGCCCCCCTGCACCCCTTAGCATGCACCTCTTCAGCATGATCTTCCTGCTGCTCATGTTACAGGCCAGGATGGCTCAGGTAAGCCCAGCGTGCCGCTCCTGGGGCTCTGTGGTGCTGATGCTGGCCTTTGGGAAGAGGAGGAGGAGAAAGGGGGGACAGAGATGCTGCTGCTGCTGACATTGACAAAAGAGCCTGGCTGAGGAGAGGATGGACAGGGAGGTGTGTGTGTCTGTATTTACACTGTACATATGTCTCTGTGGCGGGACATGTGCAAGAGTGCGTGTGTGCGGGAAGTGCTGCCGACCTGTGTGCGTGTGTGCAGGAAGTGCTGCCGACCTGTGTGTGTGTGTGTGCAAGGGGAGCATGTACAAGAGGGGACAGGAGACGGGTATAAAGGGATAGAAGGATAGATAGATAGATAGATAGATAGATAGATAGATAGATAGATGTCGAGATAGAAGGATAGATACATGATAAATAGATGTAGAGGAATAGAGGGATGCAAAGAAATAGATTATAAATGTAGAGTGATAGATAGATTAGATAGATAAATAGATTAGATAAACAGATAGATAGACAAACATAGAGATATAGTTTGATAGCTAGACATAAAGAAATAGATAGCCATGAACTCGATAGAATTGTGATATAAAATAGAGAGATATTAGAAATTAAATTAGATAATTCTTAGAATAAAAGATATGAGGTCAATATAGAAATGTAGAGAAAGTTAAAAAGCGCAAAAAGAAAGAGAATGAATGAACAAGAAACAAAGAAAGAAGGAAAGACTAAAAGAAAGATAGATAGATAGATAGATAGATAGATAGATAGATAGATAGATAGATACCGTAGATACATAGATAGATAGATAGATAGATAGATAGATAGATAGATAGATAGATAGATAGCATCCCTTTTATTGTAATTGAGTATCCTGTGTAGACGTTTGCATTAGGATAAAGTATACATGTGTTCCCTTACATGAATTAAGTTTGGATTGTGTTTGGATTTTGTGTGGATTGTATGTGGTCTGTGTGTGGATTGTATATAGATTGTGTGTGGATTGTACATGGACTGCGATTATATTCTGTGTGGACCATGTGTGAATTGTGTGTGTGAATCATGTATAGATTGTGTGTGGATCATGTGTTGATCATGTGTGGATTGTGTGTGGATTGTATATGGACTGTGATTAGATTCTGTGTGGATCATGTGTGAATTGTGTGTGTGGATCGTGTGTGGATTGTGTATAGATTGTGTGTGGATCATGTGTGGATTGTGTGTGGATTGTGTGTGGATTGTGTGTGTGGATTGTGTGTGAGGAATGTGTGTGTGGATTGTGTGTGTGGATTGTGTGTGTGGATTGTGTGTGGATTGTGTGTGGGGATTGTGTGTGTATTATATATGTGGATTGTGTGTGAGGAGTGTGTGTGGATTGTGTGTGAGGAGTGTGTGAGGATTGTGCGTGGATTGTGTGGATTGTGTGTGGATTGTGTGTGAGGAGTGTGTGTGGATTGTGTGTGAGGATGTGTGTGAGGAGTGTGTGAGGATTGTGCGTGGATTGTGTGTGGATTGTGTGTGGATTGTGTGTGAGGATTGTGCGTGGATTGTGTGTGTGGATTGTGTGTGGATCGTGTGTGGATTGTGTGTGTGGATTGTGTGTGTGGATTGTGTGTGGATCGTGTGTGGATTGTGTGTTGATTGTGTGTGTGGATTGTGTGTGTGGATTGTGTGTGGATCATGTGTGGATTGTGTATGTAGATTGTTTGTGGATTGTGTGTGCAACGTGTGTGAAATGTGTGTGGATTGTCTGTATGGATTGTGTGTGGATTGTGATTGGATTCTGTGTTGATTATGTGTGGATTGTGTGTGGATGTGTGTGTTTGGATTGTGTGTGTGGATTGTGTTTGGATTGTGTGAGTGTATTGTGTGTGTATTGTGTGTGGATTGTGTGTGGATTGTTTGAATATTGTTAGTGGATTGTGTGTGGAATTCGTGTGGATTGTGTTTGTGGATTGTGTGTAGATTGTGTGTGTGGATTGTGCGTAGATTGTGTGTGGATTGTGTGTGAATTGTGTGTAGATTGTGTGTTGATTGTGTGTGTGGATTGTGTGTAGATTGTGTGTGGCTTATGTGTAGATTGCATGTGTGGATTGTGTGTATGGATTGTGTGAGGATTGTGTGTGAGGATTGTGTGTGTGGATTGTTGGTGGATTGTGTGTGCATTATGTGGGTGGATTTTGTGTGGATTTTGTGTGAGGATTGTGTGTAGATTGTGTGTGGATTGTTAGTGGATATTGTGTGGATTGTGTGTGGATTGTGTGTGTGGATTGTGTGTGAGGATTGTGTGTGTGGATTGTGTGTGTGGATTGTGTGTGAGGATTGTGTGTGTGGATTGTGTGTGTGGATTGTGTGTGTGGATTGTGTGTGAGGATTGTGTGTGTGGATTGTGTGTGAGGATTGTGTGTGTGGATTGTGTGTGAGGATTGTGTGTGAGGATTGTGTGTGTGGATTGTGTGTGTGGATTGTGTGTGAGGATTGTGTGTGTGGATTGTGTGTGAGGATTGTGTGTGTGGATTGTGTGTGTGTGGATTGTGTGTGTGGATTGTGTGTGTGGATTGTGTGTGTGGATGTGTGTGTGGGATTGTGTGTGTGGATTGTGTGTGGATTGTGTGTGTGGATTGTGTGTGGATTGTGTGTGTGATTGTGTGTGGATTGTGTGTGGATTGTGTGTGGATTGTGTGTGTGATTGTGTGTGTGGATTGTGTTGTGGATTGTGGTTGTGTGTGTGTAGATATTGTTAGTGGACTGTGTGTGGATTGTGTGTGTGGATGGTGTGGATTGTGTGTAGATTGTGTGTGTGGATTGTGGGTATGGATTGTGCGTGGATTGTATGAATATTGTTAGTGGACTGTGTGTGGATTGTGTGTGATGTGTGTGGTGTGTGTGTGTGTATTCCTGGCTGGTAACTTTTTTGGCAATGTCAGCTTCCTATATCTATGTTTTGTATCACACACGTGTGCCCGGCTCCTGACTCACACGTACACACATGTTGCACACGTTGCCTATTCTCTTAATGTGTCTGACCCTAATGTTGTGATGTAATGTGATCGGTGCACTCCTTCCTGTGATATTGGAAGTTGTGAACCAGTGTAACCAATAACATGTGCAGGGCGGTGATGGCACAGAGGGCATCAATGTGACCATGTGTATTTGTCTGTGCTTACACACTATTGTGTCTGTGTGTATGTCTGTTGTATACTATCGTACATATATGACAGGGGCTCATGACCCCCACTATCTGTATAGTTGTATATTAGAGCCGGAGATTTCTTGTGTGCACTGTGATAACTCTCCAAGTTAAGGAGAAGAAGGAGGTGATTGTTTGCTGACAGGCCTATGGCCACCCACAAATCATACAATATGTGATGATAAATGACAAATCTCCCCCCCCCCCTCCCTGTGACATTAGCATTTATGCGGGACATATGTATTATATGTATTGTATTAATGACTTATTACTAAAGGTTCATTGCTTTACATCCATGTTTGTACTATATATTGCGGTGTTATTACAGTATTGCCTATATAGTGTTTAAAGTGATTTTCCACCATGTAATTGAGGGGCGTCCTACAGTAGGAACCCCAATGATTTCTAAAATTAAAGGATTTTAGTTCATTCTAAAATTTAAAGATATGTATGAGGCGATGGATGACGTTTATACTCTCTGTGACTATGCAATGAGATTTGATGGAAGAACCCCTTTAAATTGACCCCTTAGAGTCAAAAATCAACAGGTCGTAAAGAAGAGTTCAAGTTTTTGTACTTTCAGTCAATTAGGGAATGAACACTCCATTAAAGCAGAATAAATGGCTACGACTGGGAGGTCACTAGCTCAGGCCTGGGAGGTCACTAGGTCATGGATGGGAGGTCACTAGGTCAGGGATGGGAGGTCACTAGGTCCGGACTGAGAGCTCTCTAGGTCAGGACTGGGAGGTCAATAGGTCAGGGCTGGGAAGTCACTAGGTCATGGATGGGAGGTCACTAGGTCAGGGCTGGGAAGTCACTAGGTCATGGATGGGAGGTCACTAGGTCAGGACTGAGAGATCTCTAGGTCAAGACTTGGAGTTCACTAGATCAGGACTGAGAGGTCTCTACGTAAGAACTGGGAGGTCTCTAGGTCAGGACTGGGAGGTCACTAGGTCAGGATGAGGAGGTCTCTGGCTCAGTACTGGGAGGTGTCTACATCTGGACTGAGAGATCTCTAGGTCAGAACTGGGAGGTCCCTAGGTCAGGACTGGGAGGTCACTAGGTCAGGATGAGGAGGTCTCTGGCTCAGTACTGGGAGGTGTCTACATCTGGACTGAGAGATCTCTAGGTCAGAACTGGGAGGTCCCTAGGTCAGGACTGGGAGGTCACTAGGTCAGGATTGGTAGGTCTCTAGGTCAGGACTGAGAGGTCTCTTGGTCAGGACTGGGAGGTCAGTACTGAAGGATCTCTAGGTCAGGAGTGAGAAATCTCTAGGTCAGGGCTGGAAGGTCACTAGGTCAGGACAGGGAGGTCACTAGGTCAGGATGAGGAGGTCTCTAGCTCAGTACTGAGAGGTGTCTAGATCTGGACTGAGAGATCTCTAGGTCAGGACTGAGAGATCTCTAGGTCAGGACTGGGAGGTCCCTAGGTCAGGAATGGGAGGTTACTAGGTCAGGACTGAGAGATCTCTAGGTCAGGACTGGGAGGTCAGAACTGGAGGGTCTCTAGGTCAGGACAGAGAAATCTCTAGGTCAGGAATAGGAAGTCTCTAGGTCAGGACTGAGAGGTCTCTAGGTCAGGACTAGGAGGTTGCTACACTGTGTGCAGAATTATTAGGCAAGTTGTATTTTAGATGACTATTTTTATCATTGATCAACAACTATGTTCTTAATCAACCCAAAAGACTCATAAATATCAAAACTTAATATTTTTGGAAGTTGGAGTGGGTTTTTTTAGATTTGGCTCTTAGGAGGATATCTGTTTATGCAGGTAACTATTACTGAGCAGAATTGTTATGCAACTTAATGAAAACCAAATATATTCCCATCTCACTTGTTTATTTTCACCAGGTAAAATAATATAACTGCACAAAATTTAGAAATAAACATTTCTGACATGCAAAAACAGAACCCAGAAAAATTAGTGACCAATATAGCCACCTTTCTTTATGATGACACTCAACAGCCTTCCATCCATAGATTCTGTCATTTGCTTGATCTATTTATGATCTACATTTCGTGCAGCAGCCACCACAGCCTCCCAGACACTGTTGCCAGAGGTGTACTGTTTTCCCTCCCTGTATATCTCACATTTTAGGAGGGACCACAGGTTCTCTATGGGGTTCAGATCAGGTGAACAAGGACGCCATGCCATTACTTTTTCTTCTTTTAGATATTTACTGGCCAGCCACGCTGTGGAGTAGTTGGATGCATGTGATGGAGCATTGTCCGGCATGAAAATCATGTTTTTCTTGAACGATACCGACTTCTTCCTGTACCACTGCTTGAAGAAGTTGTCTTCCAGAAACTGGCAGTAGGTCCAGGAGTTGAGCTTCACTCCATCCTCAACCTGAAAAGGTCCCACAAGTTCATCTTTGATGATACCAGCCCATACCAGTACCCCACCTCCACCTTGCTGGCGTCTGAGTCGGAGTGGAGCTCTCTGCCCTTTACTGATCCAGCCTCTGGCCCATCCATCTGGCCCATCAAGAGTCACTCTCATTTCATCAATCTATAAAACCTTTGAAAAATCATTTTATCTTATGTTTCTTGTTCAAAGGTGGTTGTTTTTCAGCCTTCCTTACCTTGGACATGTCCCTGAGTATAGCACACCTTGTGCTTTTTGATACTCTAGTAATGTTGCAGCTCTGAAATATGACAAAACTGGTGGCAAATGGCAACTTGGCAGCTTCACGCTTCATTTTCCTCAATTCATGGGCAGTTCATTTGCGCCTTTTTTGCCCAACACACTTCTTGCGCCCCAGTTGCTATTTGCCATGAAACCCTTGATTGTTCGGTGATCATGCTTCAAACATTTGGCAATTTCAAGACTGCTGCATCCCTCTGCAAGACATCTCACAATTTTGGACTTTTCAGAGCCTTTCAAATCTCTTTTCTGACCCATTTTGCCTAAGTAAAGGCATTTGCCTAATAATTAAGCACACCTTATATAGGGTGTTGATGTTGTGGAGCCCACTGGGACAGGGTACTCGGTACCGGACCAGTGTATATGCTGGGGATGTCACGGCAGTCTTAGTCCGGACCGTGTCCCAAGCCCACAAGTGATGGGGGGAATATTTAGAGGGGAGTTTGTCGTGACACCACCCACGGGTTGTGGTCAGGGTGACCACCATTGCTCCAAAACCTCCGAGGATGATGTTTAGCAGCCGGTGATGTAACGGCTCTCTGCGAGTAGAGCTTAGTTCCCCGGGGCAGTAATAGTAATAGTCTATGATGGATGCTGAATAGGGGTAGTGGTGGAGACAATAGCTTTTTGTGGGGAACGTAGGGTTTGAGCACAAGGATCACACAGACTCACGTTTTTTGTCGTTTTCCAAGTCTTTACTGCAGATGTTGTTAGCAGAGTACTGTCCACGGAATCTGTACCGGTCCGGGTTGCTTCCACCCTGACCGGTCCCCAGCGTCCCACTTCTGCGCTGTGTGTGGCCCTGCTGCTGCTTTAGCTGAGCTGCTGGCCCTGTCTCACAGGTACCCCTTTGCTAGGCAACTTGAGTCTTTCCATGTGTTTCTGGCTCTGCCGTGTTGCTTTGCTGAGGTACAGTGTAGATCTATAACCTCCACTATCCCGTGCTGTGTGTGTCATCACAGTTTTGGATCTGGTATCCGGTCTGTGCGCTCCTCCAGGGCGAGTTATGAGGTAACTCAACCTCCCAGATGTGTTCCACTGTTTCTTGCACTCCTCTCCAGACCCTGGCTAGGCCTGGAATTGAGTAGCCGACTGTGGAGAAGCCTAATGCAGCCTATTTACACCACAGTCTTTTCATCCTCAGTGCTGCACCGCACTGAACTACTCTCTTCCTTTTGACACCAGAATATATAAGGGAGCTGCTTTAGCTCCCCTTCTGGCTTAGAGGTGCTAGTGCAGTGTTAAGTGTTTGTTGATGTTACTGTGGCACTTAACCCCTGGGGTGCCACAATGTCATTACACCACACCCCTCCTCATTACAGAGATGCACATCACCTGATTTACATAATTGGTAGTTGGCTCTCAAGCCTATACAGCTTGGAGTAGGACAACATGTATAAAAAGTATCATGTGACTAAATACTCATTAGCCTAATAATTCTGCACCCAGTGTAGGTTAGGATGAGGAGTTCAGTAGGTCAGGACTATGAGATCACTAGTTCAGGACTGGGAGATCATTAGGTCAGGATTGGGAGGTCTTATTTTCAGAATCGGCTTATACTTATCTCTTAGCTACTTATCTCCCACTTTTGCGGCTTTGTCCCGTAAAGCCTGAAAACATTTAAAAGTAGGAAAAATCTCAACAGTAACATATGTTGATGGAACAAACCAAAAATGAAGAATCAGATAAGCTTCACTTGGGGCAGGTAACAGTTATTATTAGTGTTATAGGTTTTATGATAAGCTGTGGAATATCTTAATGATATCCTTTATACATTGATTTATCTACAAGGGGATAAAAACTATCCAGACCAGCATGTGTGATGGAAGTATCAGAAGTTGCTATGATGCTGACAACATTTCTAACAGATCTTCAGCTTCTTTGAGCCTCTTGATATGGGTCAGACTGTGTAATACGAGTCTATAGTCTTTAAACAATTCAGTGCTACTGAACTTAATCAAAAGTGACTTTCTGGAGAAAACAGAACTTAAAGGGTTATCCACATTTCTTAAACTATCATCTACATAAAGGAGGTCCGACTCTTTGAACCAAGTCCAACCTTCACCTATCTCTGGCTGTCCCATAGAAATACCGGGAGTGGTGGAGTGTTTCTGAGCTCCCTTCTCAAGATCCATGAAGTCCTAGTGTTTGGACCCCACCGAATTATTCTATAACTAGGTGATAACTTTTATTGAATAGAAAAACCTTTTCAGTGATCATTGGGCATCTCAACATCTGCATCTGAAGCGATGACTACTTTGCGTTGACCTCTAAAGACGATTCTGAAATATTTATTACTAATTAAAAATGAGTAAAGATTTGCAGGACCTTGGTCCAACTACCAAGTCAGCAGTTCAGGTCTGCCGGATCAGAGCCTGCTAACCTCCTTCAACCTCCTGGCTTCTCCGGCGCCTCTTTTGATTAGTAGGCGAGACGTCGAGAGTGCGTCACAGCTCGGAGATGTCATTACACCAGGCCTACTAATTAGAAGACAAGCTGGGGATGACAGCTGAGTGGAAGCGGTGCGTCAGCTTCTTGTCTAGCGGACAAAGACTATAGACGTGGCTACTGGACAAAGATCCTATGAATTTTATTTTTAAACTCTATTATTAATTAGCACCACTGGCTGTATAAGTGAGATCTTCTAATTATACATTGTGGAAAGGGCAAAAGTAGAGAGTAGACTCCATAGCAGAATGGGCCCCCATTGTTCTAGCTTATGTCACCATGAAATAAGTCAGTTTGGTGCTCGGTTCCTCTCCTATGCATCTCTTCGATTTTTTTAGCATCTTATTTTGTAATGTGCATTTTTATGAAACCCATGTAAGAAGAGGATGGGACAGCTTGATATAAACCTTTTTGCATAAGGATCCCACAGATTTGCAATGCCCTACTGTGTCTGATACCCTACAAGAGGGTTTACCACTCAGCAGTGGCAAGAGCTGCACCCTTCACAGTTTACCGAAAGACGTTTCAACCTCTGCCAAGGTGTAGAATTGGTTGCCTATTCTGAAATGCGAGAGCACAGCCCGATATAAAGCTTCTGTAAAGTATAACTAAACTGTTAATATTTTTTGACATATTGTAACCCTGTTTAGTAATGTTCATAGACTCATAGAATGGTGGAGTTGGAAGAGACCTCCTGGGTCATCTGGGCCAACCCCCTGCTCAAAGCAGGATTCACTAAATCATCCCGAGAGATGTGTGTCCAGCCTCTGTGTGAAGACTTCCATGTTGATCAATCAAGTGTGTGTGTGTGTGGGGGGGGGGAGGTAAGACCAACGACCCCCAAAAATTGCATTTCTGGCTTACGTATTAGCATATTGGTGCTCGTTCTTGATCCTAACCTGAGAGCTCTGTTTGTTGGTTTCACTGTGAAACGTCTGTGGTATATAGAATAAAAACAATTAAAGTGAACCAGCCATCAGGATTTAACCACCTGTAAATCAGTGCAACAGATGATTGATGTGTGCAGCGTGACATCACTATTTAGGTTTTTTATTCCTCCCCTGTGAGCTTGTCTTCCTCCCCCTCCCCCTTCCTAGATAAGTCTTGATGAGAGGGAGGAGGGAGGCGGTTCGGCTTACAGTAAACTGCCATGCCTACAGGGGAGGAATAAGAAAAACAAAAACAAATAGTGATGTCACGCTGCACACGTCAATCACCTGCTGCACTGATTTATAGGTGGTTAAAATTCCCTTTAAAGATTTATAGTTATCTTTTAAAACAAAGGATAGAGGTCTCTAGATTGGCCAAAACATTTTCAGATGTTCACCATAGGCAAAATCAATCTGGAGACATAATACGAAGCCTCGAGACTGGTTCTTCTGTCTCTGTCTTCCCTTGAAGTTTCCAAAAGTTAATGCTCCTCAACTGGACTTCATTTCTATAGAGAACTGTACATCAATGGTATCCAACCTGTAGCTCTGTGATGGTTGGACGACCTCAACTCTGGACATATCTGGTATTGAGTTATGGCTGAAGGACCAGCTAGAGTAATCTACAAACATACAACAGACTTCTCCTCCGTATGGTTTCCTAAATAGGAGTATGACCTGCACTACCATGTTTGTTCACCATCCATGCTATATGGGGAGCACAGCTTTTAACAACCACCCACCGTCCGGAGGCAATAACTTCCAGAAAGATGTTTCAAAAAGCACCGTATCCAAGAAGGAATGATGAAGCTGTACTCACCGGTGAGATGTCTACAAGCGTTTATTCATTTATTCCATACAAACAAGGAACATTCTAGTAGATTGGAAGATGCGGGCTACAATCTAGGACAACAGCTGTTTCACATGCAAGTGTGCTTCAACAGGTCTACTCCTGATCCATTGAGTGGACCTGTTGAAGCACACTTTTTTAGATGTTCAAGATAGGCAAAATCAATCTGGAGACATAATATGAAGCCCCATGATTGGTTGTTTTTCCTCCATCTTGTCTTGAAGTTTTCAAAATAAACGCTCCTCGACTGGACTTCTTTTCTGCAGAAAGTTTAATATCAATGGTATACAATCTGTAGCTCTCTGGTGGTTAGAAGACCTCTACTCTGGACATGTCTAGTCTTGGGTCATGGCTGTAGGACCAGTTTAGAGTAATCCTGACCCATTGAGTTGACCTGTTGAAGCACACTTGCGTGCAAAACAGCTGTTGTCCTAGATCGTAGCCTGCATCTTCCAACCTACCTGAATGTTCCTTGTTTGTATGAAATAAATGAATAAACGCTTGAAACACCTTATCGATGAGCGCAGCTTCATCCTCCCTTCTTGGATACTGTGCGTGGTTTCCATGGGTTATCTCTATGCCAAGATATATGGTCTTCACCACTGAAATTTGTCATGGAGACAAATGACCCTCTTGCTTTTGCAAGTTTATTTCACCTTTTAAACATTAGGAATATCAGTGCTTTTTCTGTGATTAGCGGAAACATTTTTTATAGATCGCGGCTTAATTAACACATTTTATTACTCAGCTTGTTTACGGAATAGAAGACACAGAGAATCAGTAGACGGTAATAATGTAGTTTTATTTTACTCCTACAGACTTGTAAACTTTTACACAGCAGTGAGCCGACAGCGCCATAGGTGCCCCGTCCCGGCTGGCGTCATCGCCAAATCATACAATGGCATTTTTATTGGTCTTCATTTGCACTAAACTTCCTGAATAGTTTTCTTGAAAAATGTCTTACTGTTTTACCGATCTGGAGTTGGCGTGACGCTCGGTGCAGGCAAAGTTATTGAGGACTTTATTTCTTGCAGATTCCCTCCAAAAAATGTCTAAGAAATTCCACGAAAGTCTCTTCCTACTCATTTCAATGTTATTCTTCTGTACTATCCATAAACAGGATTTTTGGTTGAGTATTTGAACACCTCAAAAAACTCTTTCACATACCTAGCCATCCTTCTATAAGTCCTTTGCTACTCTACACTACTCCTAGCCATGCTGGCTCTTTCTACTCTCCAATATTTATCTCTTTGATCTCGAGATAGCCAGAGGAGAGAGTAAGTTGTAAAGGACAGATCAGAATCTGGAGAGGTGGGAAAGCATCCGAGTCATCAGGGAGGGCAGAACACATAGACTGAAAATTGAGAACAAAGCAAAATGCATCACAAACTGCTAAGAGAGAGAGGAAGACAGAAATGTTAAGATTGTACAGTGAAGGGAGGGAGAAACCATATACCGGTACTTTTCAACATCAGTATCTGTCAGTATAAGGTAGAAGAGATCCTTAATTGTCTGGAGAGAAAAACTCAGCACAGTAATGACGCTGTTCTAGTTCATGAAAGCCCGTGAAGATAGCAGACTGCTGGTCAGATCCCGCAGGTATTACAGGGAAAGACATATCCATATGAGAACAGTCCACTGTAAATATCAATTTACTGTAGTAGAAACTATTCACTAAATATCTATTTTTTCCTCTCATAAGTGTCCATTGCCTTTTAAATGTATTCATTGATTTATTTACTTAAAATCATCAGGCTGCGATTTACCACTGGTGCTATAGACTCACATAGGGGAAAAGGGGATGACTTCTTGTTCCCCAGTTATTGGCCACTGTCTGATTGTTTGATTATTCACAACCCTACCTTCAAATATAAGGTAACATTCCTGACTATTGCTGTTACTAAG